>SJYO01013272.1:0-153904 GCA_006410555.1 Capra ibex | reverse complement strand
CCCCCGAGGTTTTAGTGAAGTCTACCACTGACGTCGGTATTTTAATTTTTTGTGAATGAGGAACATTCTTTTCAATACTCGTTGGATCTATCGTATAAGTTTTCGTCTCTGTAATGAAACGGCTGATTCCAGGTAGAACAGTTCCGATACCAAAAAGGACACCAGTACATACCTACACTCTCAACCTGACACTTCTTCCGACTCGTGGCCTCTTGACTACGAAAACTTGACGCCACAACCTCTTCTGAGAACTCTCAGGGAACCTGACGTTCCTCTAGGTTGGTCAGGTAAGACTTCCTCTAGTTGGGACCCTAAAGAAACCTTCCTTACTACGATTTCAACTTTGAGGTCATGAAACCGGTGGAGTACCCTTCTGAACTGAGTAACCTTTTCTGAGACTACGATCCTCCCTAACCCCCGTCCTCTTCCCCTGCTGTCTCCTACTCTACCGACCTACCGTAGTGTCTGAGCTACCTGTACTTAGACTCACTTGAGGCCCTCAACCACTACCCGTCCCTCCGGACTGCACGACGCTAAGTACCACAGCGTTTCTCAACCTGTGCTGACTCGCTAACTTGACTTGACTTGACTTGACCACTTTATATTAATTGGAAAACTCGATAAAAAAAAGGAGTCAGTGCAAAAAATAACAACAATATTTGGAGACGGAGATTCAAGTCGAAAACGTCAAAACATCTCAAAAGGAAAAAAAGAGAAAAAAAATTAAAATTAAAAATTAAAAAATTTGGATAATAATAAAAATGATGTAAATAAGGAAACAAAATACAAGGATGACTAGAAAAGGGGAACTTCAATTACAAATTACGTATATTTAGAAGTAGATGGAGATAAATTGAAACGTATAGATAAGAAAGAAAGAAAGGAAAGGAGAGTTGTATAAACAATCAACATAAAAGTAATGAAATAAGGGTTTAACCGTTGAACGAAATCAAAACAAAAGGTCAAACACGAAATCAAAACAAGAATTGACCATCTATATTAAATACCAAAGGAAACAATCGGTCCATTTAGATAATATGAAATAAAAACTACCTGACAAAACTGAAACGATTACCCATATATACATATATACGTATAAGGTAATGAAATTAGTAATAAGTGGACAAAACATTATCGGTAAACAGACCCTAAGTTGAGACCAAAGAACAAACCCCCACAAAATTATAATGAATTACGGTATTGTCCTCTTCCGTTACCGTGGGGTGAGGTCATGAGAACGGACCCTTTAGGGTACCTACCTCCTCTGACCATCCGATGTTAGGTACCCCAGTGTTTCTCAACCTGTGCTGACTCGTTGAAGTGAAAGTGAAAAGTGAAAGGACGTGACCTCTTCCTTTACCGTTGGGTGAGGTCACAACAACGGACCTCTTAGGGTCCCTGCCCCCTCGGATCACCCGACGGCAGATACCCCAGTGTGTCTCAGTCTGTGCTACTGCACTGAATCGTCGTTACGGTATTGTTTACCGGGGTTACGGTTTTTAAGTGAACCCCTTAGAAGTAAGAACTGGTCTCTAGTTAGGGACTCTGAAACCTCAGCCTCTTGACTGAGATTCTGGGATGGTCTCTTGATTGGGAGTCAAATCAAGTCAAGTCAAGTCAGCGAGTCAGTACAGGCTGAGAAACACTGGGGTACTTAGCGTCGTGTGGTCCGGAGGAACAGGTGGTGGTCGAGGGCCTCAAATGGGTGTGAGTACAGGTAACACAACCACTACGATAGGTTGGTAGAGTAGGAGACAGGAGGGGAAGAGGAGGACAGGGGTTAGGGTGGGTGGTAGTCTCAGAAAAGGTTACTTAGTTGAGAGGTGTACTCCACCGGTTTCATGTCCTCAAATTCGAAGTCGTAGTAAGGAAGGTTTCTTGTGGGTCCCGACTAGAGGAGATCTTACCTGACCAACCTAGAGGAACGTCAGGTTCCCTGAGAGTTCTCAGAAGAGGTTGTGGTGTCAAGTTTTCGTAGTTAAGAAGGCACGAGTCGGAAGAAGTGTCAGGTTGAGAGTGTAGGTATGTACTGGTGACCTTTTTGGTATCGGAACTGATCTACCTGGAAACGACCGTTTCATTACAGAGACGAAAACTTATACGATAGATCCAACCAGTAGTGAAAAGAAGGTTCCTCATTCGTAGAAAATTAAAGTACCGACATCAGTGGTAGACATCACTAAAACCTCGGGGGGTTTTATTTCAGACTGTAACAAAGGTGACAAAGGGGTAGATAAGGGGAACTTCACTACCCTGGTCTACGGTACTATAATCAAAAGACTTACAACTCGAAATTCGGTTGAATAAGTGAGAGGTTGTCAAAATTCCCTGATTTAGACTATCTATCTCATGGACTACTTGATACCTTACTCCAAGCACTGTAACATGTCCTCTGTCCCTAGTTCTGGTAGGGGTACCTTTTTTTCACGTTTTTTCGTTTTACCGACAGACCCCTCCGGAATGTTTATCGACACTTTTCTTCTCTCCGTTTTTCATTTCCTCTTTTCTTTTCTATATTCATAGACTTACGTCTCAAGGTTTCTTATCGTTCCTCTCTATTTTTTTGAAAGGAGTCACTAGTTACGTTTATTTATCTCCTTTTCTTGTCTTACCCTTTCTAATCTCTATAGAAGTTCTTTTAATCTCTATGGTTCCCTTGTAAAGTACGTTTCTACCCGAGCTATTTCCTGTCTTTACCATACCTGGATTGTCTTCGTCTTCTATAATTCTTCTCCACCGTTCTTATGTACCTTCTTGACATGTTTTTTCTAGAAGTGTTGGGTCTATTAGTACTACCACACTAGTGAGTGGATCTTAGTCTGTAGGACCTTAAACTTCAGTTCACCCGGAATCTTTCGTAGTGATGTTTGTTTCGATCACCACCACTACCTTAAGGTCAACTGGAGAAAGTTTAGGACTTTCTACTACGACACTTTCACAATACCAGTTATACGGTCGTTTAAACCTTTTGAGTCGTCACCGGCGTCCTGACCTTTTCCAGTCAAAAGTAAGGTTAGGGTTTCTTTCTGTTCCGGTTTCTTGATTGGGATCCTTCATAGTTTATTACTCTTGAGTGTATTTCCTTTGGTGAACTTATGTTCAGGGACGTAGTGGGTTGGAGGTCATCGTGGGACACGTCCTACGGAGTAGATTTGTTGTTTGTTTTGGTTTTATGTTTGGGTCAGTAGTCGTCTGTCCTACTGGTGGAGTGAGTCGGAAAGGGTAATCTCCTTTTTGTTTGTTTGTTTGTTTTTTGAGTCGTGTTTAGAGTGGGCTATACCACGAAATTTTTTACGTGACCTGGTTGGAATCCTCTCGTCTTTGGTTTTCCTTCTTTCTTTCTTAAGTTGGAATTCCGGACCCTTTTCCTCTGAAGTTTATGTTATTCAATTTTTTTTATTGTTTTTCTGTCTTTATGATGTGTTTACTTCCTTGATTAATTTTTGTGTCTTCAGGTTTACTGACTTCTTCTTTATCTGTTTAATGGACTTTTATTAAATCTTATTCTATCATTTCTACTAGTTTTTGGAACTTTTGTTTTACCTCCTTTTCGTTATTAGTCAATTGTTTTTGTATCTTCTTAATTTCTTATTTGTATATCTTTGATTGTTGTGTTAATGACTTTAATTTTTATGAGACCTTCCTTAGTTATCGTCCTATAGACTTCGTCTTCTTACTTAGTCACTCGACCTTCTATTTTACCACCTTCATTGAGGACTTCTCGTCTTATTTCATTGTTCTTACTTTTCTTACCTCCTATCAGAGTCTCTGGAGACCCTGGTATAGTTTACGTGGTTATAAGCTTGATATCCCCAGGGTCTTCTTCTCTTTTTCTTTCCCATACTCTTTTAGAAACTTCTCTAATCTCAACTTTTAAAGGGGTCGTACCTTTTCCTTTATCAGTTAGTTAAAGTTCTGCGTGTTTCTCAGGGTATGTCCTTTTTGGGTTCCTCTTTGTACGGTTCTGTGTATGATTAGTTTGATTGTTTCTGATTTGTGTTTCTTTCTCATAATTTTCGTCTTTCCCTCTTCGTTGTTCATTGTGTGTTCCTTTTGGGGTATGTAAATTGTCGACTAGAAAGTCGTCTTTGAGACGTCCGGTCTTTCCTCACCGTCTTATATAAATTTCATGACTTTCCCTTTTTAGATGTTAGTTCTAATGACATGGGTCGTTCCTAGAGTAAGTTTTAACTACCTCTTTATTTTTCGAAAAGTCTGTTCGTTTTCAATTCTCTTAAGTCATGCTGATTTGGTCGAAATGTTGTTTACAGTTTCCCTTAATATGTCAGTTCTTTATGTTCTTTTCTTTTTTCTAGACGTTTTAGTTCGGGTTTGTTAATTCTTTTACCGTTATCCTTGTGTGTATAGTTATTAATGAAATTTACATTTACCTAATTTACGAGGTTGGTTTTCTGTATCTGACCGACTTACCTATGTTTTTGTTCTGGGTATATATACGATAAATGTTCCTTGGGTGAAGTCTGGAGTTCTGTGTATATCTGACTTTCACTCTCCTACCTTTTTGTATAAGGTACGTTTACCCTTCGTTTTCTTTCGACCTCATCGTTAGGAGTATAGTCTGTTTTATCTGGAATTTTATTTCTAATGTTCTCTATTCCTTCTTGTGATGTATTACTAGTTCCCTAGTTAGGTTCTCCTTCTGTATTGTTAACATTCATAGATACGTGGGTTGTGTCCTCGTGGAGTTATGTGTTCTATTTGTGATTGTCTGTATTTTCCTTTTAACTGTCATTGTGTTATTATCATCCTCTGAAATTGTGGGGTGAGTGTGATTACCTGTTTAGTAGTTTTGTCTTTCAATTATTCCTTAGTGTCCAGAATTTACTATGTGATCTACTCTACCTAAAATAACTATAGAAGTCCTGTAAGGTAGGTTTCCGTCTTCTTATGTGGAACAGTTCACGTGTTCCTTGTAAAAGGTCGGATCTGGTGTAGAACCCAGTGTTTAGTTTGGAATCATTTAAATTCTTTTAACTTTAGTGTGGTTCGTAGAAGAGGTTGTTGTTGCGATACTTTGATATATAGTTAATGTTCTTTTTTTAACATTCTTTGTGTTTGTGTACTTCTAATTTGTTATGTAAAGATTTATTAGTTGTCCAATGACCTCTTTAGTTTTCCCTTTATTTTTTTAAAGATCTTTGTTTACTGTTACTTTTGTACTGTTGAGTTTTGGATACCCTACGTCGTTTTCGGTAAGATTCTCCCTTCAAATATCGTTATGTTAGGATGGAGTTCTTTGTTCTTTTTGTAACTTATCTGTCGGATTGAAATGTGGATTTTGTCGAACCTTTTTCTTGTTGTTGTTGTTGTTTTGTCATCTTCCTTTCCTGAGTATTTCTGGTCTCTTCTTTATTTACTTTCTTTGTTATCATTTCTAATTATTTTGATTTTCGACCAAGAAACTCTTCTTTAACTGTTTTGAAATCGGTCTGAGTAGTTCTTGTTTTCTCTCTTCTTAGTTTAGTTGTTTTAATCTTCACTTTTTCCTCTCTAATGTTGTCTGTCACGTCTTTATGTTTCCTAATTTTCTCTGATAATACTTGTTCATATCCCGTCATTTTACCTATTGGACCTTCTTTCCTTGTCTAAGAATCTCTTCAAGTTAGAAGGTTCTGACTTGGTCCTTCTTTATCTTTAATACTTGTTGGGTTGATGTTCGTGACTTTAACTTCGACATTAGTTTTTAGAGGGTATTTTGTTTTTAGGTCCTGGTCTACCGAAGTGTCCTCTTAAGATAGTTTGTCAATCTCTTCTCGATTAAGGATAGGAAGATTTTGAGAAAGTTTTTTAACGTCTTCTTCCTTCTGAAGGTTTGAGTAAGATACTCCGGTGATAGTGGGACTATGGTTTTAGTCTGTTTCTGTCGTGTTTTTTTCTTTTGATGTCCGGTTATAGTAACTGCTTGTATCTACCTTTTTAGGAGTTGTTCTAAAATCGTTTGTCTTAGGTCGTTGTGTAGTTTTCAAGTATGTGGTACTAGCTCAACCCAAAAAATATCCCTACGTTCCTAAGAAGTTATATGTGTTTAGTTAGTGACATTATTATGTGGTATAATTGTTTATCTTTCTATTTTTGGTATACTAGTAACGTTATCTACGTCCTTTTCGGAAACTGTTTTAAGTCGTGTATAAAGACTAATTTTGAGAAATTTTTTACGTGTATCTTCCTTGGATGGAGTTGTATCATTTCCGGTATATACTATTCGGGTGTCGTTTGTAATAAGAGTTATCACTTTTTGACTTTCGTGAGGGGGGATTCTAGTCCTTGTTTTGTTCCCACAGGTGAAAGTGGTGATAATAAGTTGTATCAAAACCTTCAGAATGGATGTCGTTAGTCTGTTCTTTTTCTTTATTTTCCTTAGGTCTAGCCTTTTCTTCTACATTTCGAGAGTGACAAAAGTCTACTGTACTATGATGTGTATCTTTTGGTATTTCTATCATAGTTTTTTAATGATCTCGATTAGTCACTTAAATCGTTTCAACGTCGTATGTTTTAGTTATGTGTCTTTAGTGAACGTAAAGATATATGATTGTTACTTTTTGGTCTTTCTTTTTGATTCCTGAGTTAGGTAGTAACGTTGTTTTTTTTTAATTTATCCTTATTTGAAGGGATTCTTCTGTTTTCTTGATATGTGTCTTTTAATATTCTGTGATTACTTTCTTTATTTCTACTGTATTTGTCTACCTCTCTATAAGGTACAAGGACCCATCCGTCTTAGTTATAACACTTGTACTAATATGATGGTTTACGTTAGATGTCTAAGTTACACTAGGGATAGTTTAATGGTTACTGTAAAAAAAGTATCTTGATCTTTTTTTTTAAGTGTTAAGTATACCTTTGTGTTTTCTGGGACTTATCGATTTCTTTTCTTTCTTCTTACCTCGACCTCCTTAGTTGGAAGGACTGAAGTCTAATATAATGTTTCAATGTCAATAGTTCTGTCATACCATGACCGTGTTTTTGTCTTTATATCTGGTTACTTTGTTCTATCTTTCGGGTCTTTATTTAGGTACGTAGATACCCATGGAATAAAAACCGTTTTCTCCGTTGTTGTATGTTACCCCGTTTCTGTCGGAGAAGAAATTCACCTCGACCCTTTTGACCTGTCGATGTACATTTTCTTACTTCAATCTTATGAAGGATTGTGGTATGTGTTTCTATTTAAGTTTTACCTTATTTCTGGATCTACATTCTGGTCTTTAGTATTTTGAGAATCTCCTTTTACATTTCTCCTATGAGTTACTGTATTTAGTTTCTTTATAGGAGACACTGGGTGGAGGATCTCATTGTTTTTATTTTTCATTTCTTCATCCTAGACTAATTTGAATTTTCGAAAACGTGTCGTTTCTTTTGAGATTCGTTCCACTTTTCTGTTGAGAGTCTTAACCTCTTTTATTATCGTTTACTTTGTTGACTTTTTCGTAATTAAAGATTTTGTCCGTTCGTCGAGTATGTTGAGTTATGGTCTTTTTGTTTGTTGGGTTAGTTTTTCACCTTCTTTCTGGATTTGTCTGTAAAGAGGTTTCTTCTGTATGTCTACCGATTGTTTGTGTACTTTTCTACGAGTTGTAGTGAGTAATAATCTCTTTACGTTTAGTTTTGATGTTACTCTGTTGTGGAGTGTGACCAGTCTTACCGGGAGTAGTTTTTCAGATGTTTGTTATTTACGACCTCTCCCACACCTCTTTTCCCTTGTGAGATTTAAGGGTTCTCACCATCCTTAAATTTAACTATATCGGTGATTCCTTCTGTCATACCTAAGGAATTTTTTGATCCTTATTTTGGTGGTATACTGGGTCGTTAGGGTAAGGATCCGTATATGGGACTCTTTTGTTTTTAACTTTTTCTGTGTACATAGGGTAACAAGTAACGTCGTGATAAATGTTATTGATCTTGTACCTTTGTTGGATCTACATGTAGTTGTCTACTTACCTATTTCTTCAACACCATGTATATGTGTTACCTAATAATGAGTCGGTAATTTTCCTTACGGAAACTCAGTCAAGATTACTCCACCTACTTGGATCTTGGATAATATGTCTAACTTCATTCAGTCTTTCTCTTTCTATTTCTGGCATAAGACTACGTATATATACCTTAGATCTTTTTACCATGACTTCTTAAATAAGTGTCCAGTGGTCACTTCTTTACCTGTATCTTTTATCTGAATACCTATACTCCTCTTCCTTCCTCTCCCACTCTATATACCTCTCTCATTATACCTTTGAATGTAATGGTATACATTTTATCTATCGGTTGTCCTTAAACGACATACCGAGTCCTTTGAGTTTGTCCCCGAGACATAGATTGATCTCCCCACCCTCCCCCTACTTCTACCCTCCCTCCAAGTTTTCCCTCCCCTGTATACATATGGATACCGACTTAGTACAACTCCAAACTGTCTTTTGTTGTTTTAAGATATTTCGTTAATAGGAAGTTATTTTTTTCTTTAATTAATTAAAATTTTTTTGTCTACATCGAGTACTGAAATTCAATTTCGGTTTCGAGTAAGTGGTAAGACCTTAACGATCCAGAGAATTTATACGATTTAGATGAGACGAACACCAGATATTGTATGGTTCTTTCGAATCTACTGTCGTGTACTCAAATATTATACCAAATGACTTATAAAATCGACTGACAACTCTGAATGATGAGACTTTTATCAGGAAAGTTTTATAGTGAAGAGTATCTGCTACTTGGACTAATTGGTTCTCGAGACTACCTCTACATCTTACTCTAATTACAAAAAGTACAGACAATTGTGTCGTAGGTTAGACTTCAGGTACCCAGTTCCTCAGTAAAGTTGAAATCTCTGAGTCATAAATTATTTATATAAAACATTCCAACGTTGACGGTATCTATCACTAAGGAGATTACCCGGACCCTTTTATTTAACTTTTAGAGGACCTTTCCTCAGTGGTAAAATCTACGATAATTCTTGTGAGTACTAAGTACCCGCTTCTTCCGTTACAGTGGGGTGAGGTCATGAGAACGGACCTTTTAGGGTACCTACCTCCTCGGACCATCCGACGTCAGGTACCCCAGCGATTCTCAGTCTGTGCTGACTCGCTGAAGTGAAAGTGCAAAGTGAAAGTACGTAACCTCTTCCTGTACCGTTGGGTGAGGTCATAAGAACGGACATCTTAGGGTCCCTACCCCCTCGGACCACCCGACGGCAGATACCCCAGCGTGTCTCAACCTGTGCTGACTTCACTGAATCGTCGTCGTACTAAGTACCCTTCTCCAGTTTCGTAGTTTTAGTTATCCTCAAACCTTCTTCAACTAAGGTTTGGAGTACCCACGGAAACGCCCCAAGTTCTGAAGACACCTCCTTCATTGATGTCTACTTTGTCGTTCTCTTGATCGGAGTCTCCACCTCTGTCTCAGTGTCGTTCTACACTGCCTTAAAGACGTTAGAGTTCTATTTTGAACCTTCTCTACTCCTGTACGAAGGATATCTCGTTTCTTTCACCAAAGAAAAAAGGGGTACCTTCGGTATAAATAAATAAATAAATACCGACACGGTCCGTCGGACTCCCTAGAATCAAGGGACTGGTCCCTAGTTTGGGTACGAGGGACGTAACTTTCTTGTCACAATTGGCGATCTGGTGGTCCTTCAGGGTTCTTTCACCAAAGAACTATATTTTAGACGAGAACCACTCCTACAATATTTCTGATGACTTTACTGTTGTTTTCTAAATATTATACTGTATTTGAATCAACTATTTCGTCGTCGTCCCAAACTCTCCTGTCTGAGGTTAAAACTTTCTTCTAGTTGACATCCATTTTGTGATAGTTTGTAATGTTCGATGTTTCTTTAGTAAGTACTTTCCTTCTCAGTCAGTTACACCGTTTGAAGTGACAACAGAATTCTTTGCCGGTGTCAGTGGGATTAGAAGTTGGTGATAGTGGGACTAGTCAGTCGTCGGTAGTTGTGACTCCGTTATGGGAGGTGGTCGTTTTTCTAATGGTGATTGATTTCCAAGTCTACTACCAACCGTGAAAGATCGTTATTTTATAAAAGTAATTATCAGTTCCACTCATGTAATAAAAACATCTGTATTACGAAAACAGACGAAGAATCTGACGTCACATGATATTTGAATTCAACGTACTCGTGATCCTTTGGTTTCTTAATGAAATAACGGTAGATACGAAATTCACAGACAGAGGTTACGCCCTCTGGGCCCAAGCTAGGGACCCAGCCCTTCTAGGGGACCTCTTCCTTTACCGTGGGGTGAGGTCATGAGCGGACCTCTTAGGGTACCTGCCTCCTCGGACCATCCGACGTCAGGTACCCCAGTGATTCTCAGCCTGTGCTGACTCGCTGAAGTGAAAGTACGAAATAATACCAGACCTTGACTTTGGACTTTATAGAGACTGTAGACAGATATGAAGATTATTTGATGATCTGATAAACACCAGAATGTGATATCGACGACCCGTGAATGTACACTCACGATTCAGCGAAATCAGCACAAGTTGAGAAACGCTGGAATACCTGATATTGGACGGTCCGAGGAGACGGGTTCCCTAAGAGGTCCGTTCTTATGACTTCACCCAACGGTACGGGAGGATCTCCCCTAGGAGGTTTGGGTCCCTGGCTTGGGTATAGAGAATACAGAGGACGTGACCGTCCACCCAAGAAATGGTGGTCGTGGTGGACCCTTCGGGATAACCCGTGAATCATTCATTCATTAGTTCAAGAATCACTTACCCGAAGGGTCTACCGACCTACCGTAGTGACTGAGCTACCTGCACTCAGACTCACTTGAGGCCCTCAACCACTACCTGTCCCTCCGGACCACACGACGCTAAGTACCCCAACGTTTCTCAGCCTGTGTTGACTCGCTGACTTGACTCGACTAGTTAGGTGTAGACTGGGACTCAGCCTCGTGGACTAGGTCCAATCGCCTTTTAGTCGGTCTTCACCTTTCCTGCGACTCTTCTGTCCGAAACTCTTGTACTAACGGTGGTTACTTCTTGTCGGACACCTAACCCCGACAAGTCGAATCTCCGTGATTTAGACTGATTTAGTCTAATCCGAACTATGGAAAGTACACTTCAACCTCTTATGGTTGATTGAGAGTCCCTTTAACGCGACTCCTGACGCACTTCGTGAAATGTTGAGATAGAGTGAACCAAAGGGTTGTCACGATACTTCATCTATTTCTAATAGTCAGAACAAAGTTCTACTCCTTTTCATATCGAGTCTCTTCATTTCACAGAAGGGGGTTTCGTGTACCGATCAATTCTCTGTTTAGAGTAAAGATCTACAGTTTGACGTACGAAAAGCATGGAGTCAAACAGGACATACCAAACGCCATAAAGGGAAGTTATCAGCCTAGTGTTTAGTTTTCAACAAAAGACCTTCTAAAGAGACTAATTGGTTCTTAACGATTGATATAATAGTTTAGAGTAAAGGTCTCGTCGAATGAGGGGTGATAGAGTCGTAAGTACTTAAACTAGGAAGAGTGATGTAATATTTAGGAAACTCTTGTTTTTAGACGAAATTTGATATTGTTGAAGACACCGGAAGTTTGTGTCGGGTCGAGTCCTATCGGTCACTGAGTCTCCTATAGTTCTTACAGTACAAGAATTCGACTGAAAAGATAGTAATCCACACCGTTCGTACAAAAGTACAAATAAAGGTGATATTAAAGTTTATTTTCCCGAAAGTAAAAATTAACGAGACATTAACCGTCACTTAAGGATTAAGAAATTAAAAGAGACGGGACAAAAGAGACTGTTTATCAATTACCACACATTTTATTCGTCTACATGAAAATCTTGACCGAAAACCTTCGTTGGGGAACCGTTTAGGTAAGTCCTTTGATTTCTAGCGAAAACTTTTTGTTAAGAAGCTGAAGAAAAAAACACACATCTAAAAGAATATGACCAAAAGTATTTGGTTCCACGAGGAAACCAGGTTTATTTGGAGTCAAGGGTCCTTCCTAGTGAATAGAACCCTCGTGTCTTGAGTCACCTTTTAATTTCTTTTACGTTCAGACTTAAAGGTGTTTTAGATTCTTTTAATTTAAGACAAATGGACCACAAAGGTGAGTGTACAGTCCAATACGACGATCTTTTCATCAAAGTACTTTAATATAGATGAACTATGTCAACCAAATCTTGTTTCGTTCAATTTATTCCTCCCTCTACGATACTGTATAACTGTTTTCGTCTCCTATTCAGTACACACGATCTCTTCGTACTCTTTTTGTAATACTACTACCTTCCAATATCAGTTTTTTGATGAAATGAAGTAAATTTCAACAGTCTTACCTACTTTATCCATCTTTGAACTTCAGACTAGAATAAAAACGGAAAGATTTACTTTTTGGTTCGGACAATATCATTTTCGGATTAAATGATCCCATACAAAAATGAGGATATGTTGAAAATCTTTTAACTTTTCTGTAAACAGTGGGGTCAAAGGACGTCACATATAATAACTTGACAAAAAACAAGACGATATCGTTTTTTTCATAAATAAGTGTAGACGCAAAACTAATACAGACTATCCGTCGAAATATGACTATCAAGTTGACCAACGTAAAAAAAAGGACGTTGAAGGCTATATTAATTTGAACCACCAATAACCGCTGGACGAAGTTTTCTCTTGTAGAACAGTCATTTAGAAAACCTAAATGAGATACACTTTAATCCTGACCCTTTCCCGACTTCCTCGCTATTATATACTTTTATTAATCATTTCTAAGGACGTGATTATTGACGAGTTATTTACCATCGGAGATTATGATAGTTAAAGTAATGAAATCCCTTTATTTGTAGAATAAGGTCCTCTGGTCTTTACCCGGACTAATTCAGTCGGTCCAATCTCAACCTCTCTTTCGCTGTTAAAATGGTCGTCGTCAGATAAGTTCAGGAAACAACAGAATCAACACCAAACCAACGATTCAGCACAGACTGAGAAAAGCTGGGGTACCTGTCATCGGGCAGTCCGAGAGATAGGTACCCTAAAGGGTCCATTCTTGTGACCTCACCCAACGGTGAAGGAAGAGGTCCTCTAGAAAGGATAGGTCCCTACCTTGGGTACAGAGGACGAACCTTCCGCCTAAGAAATGGTGACTCGGTGGAACCTTCGGTTTAGTTCAGGAAACCTTTCCTGTTAAACTAAGTCAGAAATTTAAATTGGAGATTAAGAGTTACTTATCGTTTTACTCTCATTGTAAAAGACCCATTATTGTTCCTTAACAAAAAGTTCATGTTTATTGTTCTTACCACTAACTTTAGAATTTTTTAGATCTGCGATTAACGCAATAAAGGATACAAGGTATTGGAATCCATGACAATTCAGTGATGTATTAACAGCAATTTCCTTTTCTATTATATTATCAACAAGTTCAAATACGTGATACACTAAAAAATGACTATGAGTCTTTTTTATCAAAGATCAAACTTTGGTAACCTATTCAGATGAATTTACAATTTTATTGTCCGAACGAACGACAAGGTGGGAACTGAATTCGATTAAACAATAATTGTTTATCGTAATGGATTTTAAAATCTCCATCTAAACAATATTAAAAATTTACAAAAATTTAGTCACTTCTATATTTCAGAAGTTTACTCTTTTAATCCCTTATACAACTTTTAACTAGTGTTTAAGTACATACAAAATGAATGTACAAAATTAGACTGTTTTTTAATTAAAGTTTTCAATGGGTAACCGGAATTTTTAAAACGATTCACGTACGATACAACAAGTCAAGTCAAGTCAGCGAGTCAGTACAGACTGAGAAACGCTGGGGTACTTAGCGTGGTACGTTTCGGAGGGACAGGTAGTGGTTGAGGGTCTCAAGTGAATCTGACCACAGGTGACTCAACCACTACGGTAGGTTGGTAGAGTAGGAGACAACAGGGGAAGAGGAGTACGGGGGTTAGGGAGGGTCGTAGTCTCAGAAAAGGTTACTCAGTTGAGAAACGTACTCCACCGATTTCATAACCTCAAAGTGGAAATCGTAGTCAAAAAGGTTTCTTGTGGGTCCTGACTAGAGGAAATCTTACCTGACCGACCTAGAGGAACGTCAGGTTCCCTGAGAGTTCTCAGAAAAGGTTGTGGTGTCAAGTTTTGGTAGTTAAGAAGTCGTGAGTCGAAAGAAGTGTCAGGTTGAGAGTGTAGGTATGTACTGGTGACTTTTTTGGTATCGAACTGATCTGCCTGGAATCAGCCGCTTCATTACAGAGACGAAAACTTATACGACAGATCCAACCAGTATTGAAAGGAAGGTTTCTCATTCTTGGAAAATTAAAGTACCGACGTCAGTGGTAGACGTCACTGAAACCTCGGGTTTTGTTATTTCAGACTGTGATAAGGATGACAAAGGGGTAGATAAAGGGTACTTCACTACCCTGGTCTACGGTACTAGAAGCAAATGACTTACAACTCGAAATTCGGTTGAAGAAGAGAGAGGAGAAAGTGAAAGTAGTTCTCCGAAAAATCTAGGAGAAGTGAAAGACGGTATTCCCACCACAGCAGAAGTATAGACTCTAATAACTATAAAGAGGGTCGTTAGAACTAAGGTCGAACACGAAGAAGGTCGAGTCGTAAAGAGTACTATATGAGACATATATTCAATTTATTCGTCCCACTGTTATATGTCGGAACTGCATGAGGAAAAGGATAAACCTTGGTCAGACAACAAGGTACAGGTCAAGATTGACAACGAAGGACTGGACGTATATCCAAAGAGTTCTCCGTCCAGTCCACCAGACAATAAGGGTAGAGAGAGTTTTAAAAGATGTCAAATAACACTAGGTGTATCAGTTTCCGAAACCGTATCAGTTACTTCGTCTTTATCTACAAAAAGACCTTGAGAGAATGTAAAAGGTACTAGGTCGCCTACAATCGTTAAACTAGAGACCAAGGAGACGGAAAAGTTTTTGGTCGAACTCGTAGACGTTCAAGTACTAAGTACATAACGACTTCGGACCGAACCTCTTAAAACTTGTAATGAAATGATCGCACACTCTACTCACGTTAACACGTCATCAAACTCGTAAGAAACAGTAACGGAAAGAAACCCTAACCTTACTTTTGACTGGAAAAGGTCAGGACACCGGTGACGACTCAAAAGGTTTAAACGACCGTATAACTCACGTCGTGAAAGTGTCGTAGTAGAAGGTCTTAAACTTTATCGAGGTCATCTTAAGGTAATGGAGGTGATCGAAACAAATATCACTACGAAAGATTCCGGGTGAACTGAAGTGTAAGGTCCTACAGACCGAGATCCACTCACTAGTGTGGTAACACTAATAGACCCAGCACTTCTAGAAAAAACATGTCAAGAAGACACATAAGAACGGCGGAGAAGAATTATAGAAGAAGAAGACAATCCAGGCATGGTAAAGACAGGAAATAGCTCGGGTAGAAACGTACTTTACAAGGGAACCATAGAGATTAAAAGAACTTCTCTAGAGATCAGAAAGGGTAAGACAACAAAAGGAGATAAAGAAACGTAACTAACGACTCCTTCCGAAACAATAGAGAGGAACAATAAGAAACCTTGAGACGTAAGTCTACGAATATAGAAAAGAAAAGAGGAAACGAAAAGTGAAGAGAAGAAAAGTGTCGATAAACATTCTGGAGGGGTCTGTCGGTAAAACGAAAAAACATAAAGAAAAGGTACCCCTACCAGAACTAGGGACAGAGGACATGTTACAGTGTTTGAAGATAGGTATCAAAATACGATACAACATCCAAACCGAGTTTTTTCTTCACTTTTTCTGTATCAGAGTTGGAAATTTTACAAATATTAGACTATCGTATAAATCGTCATTTAAATGTAAAAGTGTACCAATACACTACAAAATGTTTAAACAAAATTTTTAAGTCCATAAGTCAAACCTTTATAAAGACGAAAAGAACTTATTATTTTACGACTTAATATTTACATCTAGACAGAATAAAACAAGGGGAACTGATGTTACAAGTCATATATTGAGAACTAAAATTTAACTACGACATGAGAGTGTAAATTTTGGACAAGTTCACTAGTCTTACAAAAAACATTTTCTTGTTTATCTTATTCTTTAAAGTAATCATTGTCGTTTCTACCTTTGTGCATTACATCGAATTTTTGTACCAGTACCTTTGGACTCAAGATTTATTAAGAAGGGTTCGTAATTTTTACCTCAGTTGAGTACTTTTATTGTATCTCCTTCATTAATAAACATGGTTTCCGTCTTTTATGACGGAAATAGTTCGAAACATACTGTTAGTGTTTTTTTACACCCATGATCAAAGAAATTTGAGTTGACACTGAGACGTCTCAAGAATTTGATATGTAATTTAAAGTTTGACTTCTCTCCGGTTTGTGACTCTAAGATTACACCTTCTGCTCGTTCTCCGTCCCTTGCCACCTCCCTTCTACCCGTGTCCTCCCTCGTCTCTCAGGTACATTTTTACTGGTTCTCTTAAACGCAAGCAAAGTTGATAGTAGAACGGTGATTGACTTCAGATCGAGTTGAACATTCTAAAGGTTAGATGTATCATTGTGTTTAGATGATGGTACACATTTTATTTATCGACCATCATTGGACGACACATCGTGTGCCTCGAGTCGAGCTACGAGACACTACTGGATCTACCCACCCTCCAGGTTCTTCCTTCTCTATATGTATTTGTATAACGACTAGATGAAACGACATGTCGTCTTTGCTTGTGTTGTAACATTTCGTTAATATGAGGTTATTTTTTCTTTCTTCCTTTCTTTGATGTTTTTT
Source organism: Capra ibex (assembly GCA_006410555.1). Classification (NCBI taxonomy): domain Eukaryota; kingdom Metazoa; phylum Chordata; class Mammalia; order Artiodactyla; family Bovidae; genus Capra; species Capra ibex. The sequence goes on along the minus strand of SJYO01013272.1, from coordinate 137,131 downwards.
ATTTATTTTCCTGAATAGACCACCGTGTCACCTATCCTTAGACGAACGGTTGTGTTCCCTGTGTCCAAGTTAGGGACCAGGTCCTTCTAAGGTGAACGGAGTCATATTGATTCAGGTACACGGTGTCGATGACTCGGGTGTACGACGTTACTGACTTGGGGTTCGTGGACCTCGAACACGAGGTATTTGTCTCTTTAGTGGTGTTACTCTTCTGGTCCGTGGTGTTGGTTCTCATCGGGAGTGGGTGACGTTGATCTTTTTCGGGGTGTGTTGTTGTTTCTGGGTCGTGTTGGTTTTTATTTATTTATTTTAATAAAATTTTGATTTTTTATGTAAAAATTTTACATTAAATATGTAAAATATTTCTTTGGACCACCAACGACCCATCAAACAAGAATGCATGTCGAAGGATCTCCCTAGTTCATGGTTGTATTTATGACTGGTTGAATGTTTGACGCCGATTAAATCACGTCTAAGGTCACGGTGAGACACATAGGATCTGAATCTCAAGTAATTACTTGATGTCACCCTAAGGTGACATACCAAAAGGGTCACCAGTACATACCTCCACTCTCAACCTGGTATTTCTTACGACTCGTGACTTCTTAACTACGAAAACTTGACACCACAACCTCTTCTGAGAACTCTCAGGGAACCTGATGTTCCTATAGGTTAGTCAGGTAGGATTTTCTCTAGTCAGGACCCACAAGTAATCTTCCTGACTAAACTTCGACTTTGAGGTTATGAAACCGGTGGACTACGCTTTCCGACTGAGTAAACTTTTTTGGAACTACGACCCTTTCTAACTCCCGTCCTCCTCTTCCCCTGCTGTCTCCTACTCTGCCAACCTACCGTAGTGACTGAGGTACTTGTACTCAAACACATTTGAGGCCCTCAACCACTACCTGTCCCTCCGGACCGCACGACGTCAGGTACCCCAGTGTTTCTCAGTCTGTGTTGATTCGCTGACTTGACTTGACTTGACTTGTGACCCTAAGTACACTTTTATAAGTAAAAGAGAGTTAGTTATGATGTAATCTAAATCGGGTAGTATAGTCTTTTAAGGAGGGTTGAGATAAATTCCGTATAATCTATAAATACTTAATTGTAACCGTACTATTTACAGTTTATTTAATTATTAATAGTTGGTGATTATACACTTCTCCGTCGTCTTTTTAACTTTTTATAAATTTATGTAAAACCCTTCTCTGTCAATGGTGGAACAAATAAGTTGGTACCTCTCAAAATAACCAGAAGGAATATTAAAATTCTAAGTGTATTTAAATATAGTAGGTATTCAAGTGGTAGTCGATTGAAAGCGAAGAAGAGATGAACTAAAAAGAAATGAGAGAAACTTTAACTTCAAACTCTGTGTGACTTCGGATCTACATTTGTGAACTTTTTATAAAAAATTTATAATATAAAGATCTTCATATTTATTGAGGGGGATACTACCAATAAACGGTCACAATTTCACATAAACAGTGATCATCATAATTTTTGTTTTGGTTTTTCGTGTATTTTTCCGAAACAACTATAATGTTTGTCAGTATCCCACTGGCCTTCTATGTTTTATTTGTAAACTTATAGTTATCCTATCTTTCTCATAGATGTATATTTAAAATCCGAACTCTTCGTTAGTTCTAAAGTGAATTCTAAGGGTTGTACTCGAAGTTTCTGTTTAAACGAAAACCGATCTACGTCAGTGGTGTGAATGTTTCAGGGACCCTTAAAGGATTTTGACCCACTAGGTTCCTTCCTGGATGTAAACAAACACGTGTGACTTCATTTTTACTTGTGTAAAAAATTTATACATTAAAATGACCCTTAAAAAATGGTTGGCGTTCTCATATTTACACAAATTCGTGGGTGTGACTCATACTGAAGTATGATCCTTAATCGAATTTAGAGTCCTAGGTGTTTCTCTACAAAAATTCGATGTTAGAGGAGTCAAGAGATTAACGTAAACATTATTTTGACAAGAGTACGAAAATTCAACGTTAATAACGATATTCTATATATGAATGACTGACTAGTAATTTTAATTTTCTAGTTATTTGGTGGATACGCTGTGAGTGTCTCAACTGGACCAAGTCTCAAAAAATTCAACAAATATGTTATCCGACGTGTCTTCTTCTTTGGTCTAAATATTTATGTGAATGGTTTTCTAGCCAGGTGACTGTCCCTGAATGTTTTCAATTAATAGGAATGGGTCTCATCATACATGTTTAGATCATAGAAAACCGTGATAATTATTTTATGATCAAGTAAAATCTGTGGGTGAATACATAAAGTAACACTTATGTTTACAAGTTAAGAAAAAGAAGAGTCTACATTACGAATACTCATATTACAATCTTAAGACTTTCTCGGTCAACGGGTACCGATTGATATTTAAAATCTTATCCTTTCGTTTAACATAGTTTTCAAACAGGAGCCCTTTCTAAGTCATTTTATAAATTAAACATTTGAAGACTGGTAGTATTTAATGGTTTTTCCACTGTGTATCAATTGTGATGTTCGACCGTCTTTAAGATTGTGAATAAAAGTTTTATATTCTTGTATTGACTTGTCTTGACGGGCCACGACGACGACAACGACTACGACGATTCAGTGCAGTCAGCACAGACTGAGACACGCTGGGGTATCTGGTCTTGACAGATACTAAGAATATTTTTCAGTAATCGAAAGACGGTAAAAGTCACAGTGGAATCATTTGATTGTTAAAGGTACACTGATGTCTACGAATATACAAGGACACGACCGCGTTTGAGTGTGATTGGGGTCTCTTCGAACTTTATTCGGAGTGGAACGAAAATCTCGTTTGTTTTCTACCGGAAAGATCTCAAGATTCACTAGTGTCATGTAAAGGGTCTTGTGTGTGTGTGTGGGTGAGTGAGTATATGTGGAAAGACTTACTGGACCTGTCGTATTGTGGGAAAGTAGAAGACATTCGGGATAAACACCGATTCTTAGGGTTCTGGGAGAAAGGCGTACCCTGAAGTAGGTCATTTCCGGACATACCTCGACGTGGTAGTAAACCAGATTCTTTCGACCTAGAAATCCAATGTGACGTATTCTATGGTGAGATGATGAATGACCCAAAGGGACCACCGAGTCTACCATTTCTTAGACGAATGTCACGTTCTCTGGACCAAAACTTGGGATCCAACCCTTCTAGGGGACCTCTTCCCTCATTGTTGGATGAGGTCATAAGAACGGACCTCTTAAGGTACCTGTCTCCTCGGACCACCCGGTGTCAGGTACCCAAACGTTTCTGAGTCTGTTCTGACTCACTGACTGTGTGTGTGTGTGTGTGTGTGTGTGTGTGTGTGACGATGAATAACCGACGCGTTAGAACCTATACAGTGAAGTAGAGGGACTCGGAGTCAAAAGAGAGAGATTTTTCTATTTTAAAATTGATAGAGTATATAGCACCTGAAGGGACTACCGAGTCTACCATTTCGCAGACGGATGTTACGCCCTCTGGGCCCAAGTTAGGGACCCAACCCTTCTAGAGGACCTCTTCCTTTACCGTTGGGTGAGGTCATAAGAACGGACCTTTTAAGGTACCTGTCTCTTCGGACCACCAGATATCAGGTACCCTAGCGTTTCTCAATACAAAAACAACAAGTCAACGAGTCAACACAGACTGAGAAACACTGGGATACCTGATGTCCTGGTCCGAAGGGACAGGACATGGTGGAGGGTCTCGAACGAGTTTGAGTACAGGTAACTCGGTCAATACGGTAGGTTGGTTGTTAGAGTAGGAGACAGTCAACTTATCCTCTCTATCTCTTACTCACCGGGAGTTTAGGATTTGATCAATGTTAGGCCGAGAAGTGTCTTTTCAAATGACTAGTACCTATATGGTATGTGTGTGTGTTTGTGTGTGTGTACATATACAAAAACATATAGTATAGATATGTACATATTTATTTATTTATATAATATTTTTATATACATAAAATAGTTGTCATATATATATATATATATATACGTATATATTTGTCTCTTCCTTCTTTCCGTCATTAATCGTAAATAGTAAATGGATCACGGTTTTTGAAACGTACAAAAATCGAATATATTAAGAGTTCTTAATATACCACGTACGTGCATACTCGTATATATATCGAACGACAACAAGTTAACGATTCAGTACAGACTGAGAAATACTGGGGTACCTGACGTCGTACGGTCCGAAGGGACAGGAAGTGGTAGAGGGTCTCAAACGAGTTTGAGTACACGAAACTCAGACACTGCGGTAGGTTGGTAGAGCAAGAGATAGCAGAGGAAAAGGTGAACGGGAGTTAGAAAGGGTCGTAGTCTAAGACCCGATTATTCTGTGTGCATGGGGTTACAAGTGACGTCGTGATAAATGTTTTCGATCCTGTATCTTCGTTGGATCTACAGGTAGTTCTCTATTTACCTGGTTCTTCAACACCATATATATGTATTAACTTATATATGAGTCGGTATTTTTTTTTCTTACGTAAACTGAGTCAAGATTACTTGGATGTCGGATAATATGTCTCACTTCATTCAGTCCCCCGAAGGGACTATCGAGTCAACTATTTCTTAGGTGGACGTTACGTCCTCTGGGACCAAGCTAAGGACCCAACCCTTCTAGGTGACCTCTTCCCTACCGATGGGTGAGGTCATAAGAACCCGAAGGGAACACCGAGTCGACCATTTCTTAGGTGGCTGTTACACCCTCTGGACCCTTCATTTAGTCTTTCTCTATCTGTTTATAGTATATAATTACGGATATATAACTTAGATCTTTCTACCTTGACTACTTGGATAGACGTCCCGTCGTTTCCTCTACGTCTGTCTCTCTTGTCTGAACACCTACGTCTCCCCCGTCCTCTCCCACCCGACTTAACTCTCCCATGTAACTTTGTATATGTATAGTATCCATTTTAATCTGTCGGTTCCCTTTGAACGACATACTACGTCCGTCGAGTTTAGGTCACGAGACACTGTTGGATCTCCCTACGCTACCCTACCCCTCCATCCTCCCTTCAAGTTCTCCCTCCCTTATATGTGTGTGAATACAGGCTAAGTACAACTATGTGTCGTCTTTGGTTGTGTTATGACATTTCGTTAATAGGAGGTTAATTTTTATTTAAAAATTTTAATATATCAGAAACTTACAATTTTACTATAAATCTTAATGTAAATCGTCAAAAACATACGAAATACAAAGTATAAATAATTTCCTTTCAGTTGAAAGACATATAAAGAGAGAACTTTATCGAAAGAAAAATAGTCATCAAGTTAATGATAATACGATACCAGGGATAAAAACCAAAATATTTGAACTGAAAAGTTAGATATAAGGTTGAGATCAAACTGGGATTCGATATCATCAAAAAGGAAGGTATGTGTTATCAAACAAACATAAAACATGGTTATCGTGGTTCGTTAATCTCCAGAGATTGACGGAGGGACTTCTGTTAAATACGATTTTTAGTGGGATGATTTTATTAGTCTGTTTTATTTGTGTAAACGGTAAGAAAGAGTTATAATAGTTTACGAGTTGTACTCGGGACTTTGAGGGTAGAAGGTTAACAATTATCTCCCGAAAATCCAAACAAAAACAAAGAAAATAACCGAATACAATAAATAAACGAAACAAACTAAATGAATGTTCGTAAAACTTATAACAAGTAAAACTTATATGTAAGTCAAGTCAAGTCAGAGAGTCAGCACAGGCTGAGAAACGCTGGGGTACATGGCGTCGTGCGGTCCGGAGGGACAGGTAGTGGTCGAGGGCCTCAGGTGGGTTTGGGTACAGGTAACACAGTCACTACGGTAGGTTGGTAGAGTAGGAGACAGTAGGGGAAGAGGAGGACGGGAGTTCGAAAGGACCGTAGTCCCAGAAAAGTTTACTCAGTCGAGAGGCATAGTCCACCGAGTGAGGACCTCACTCTAATTACTTTTACACTAAGGTCAAAGTTTAAACTAAAAATTTGTCTTGGTTCTAACAGAAAACTACTATATCATTAAAACTCATATTAATTGAGTTTAATTAATTGATGTTTTGATAACAAGTAGATTTGTTTTTACAAGGATTACTTTGTTTATATCTGAAGAATATCTAAACTAATCTATAGACGTAACTATTAGTGGTGTTTCAGTTTTTTTAGGGATATCCTCTTTTGAGGATATCCCTATACATGATTTTTACAACTCATCTTCTTACAAAATTCTCATACACCAGTTAGTTCTTTCACTTGAAATATTACTTGTCGGAGTTCCAACTGACAATCAAAAGAAAATACAACTGAACGACAAGTTTTTTTTTCACTCTGTTAAACAATGTCATCTTTCTCCGTTCATAACCCTTATGACCCTTTCTCAGAAGATTATATTTCTTGTACTTCCCTTTTCATTTAGTACATAGGTACCGAACTTCCCTTTTCTCTCCTTTAATCTCTCTTTTCCTGATCTCAGGACATAGAGTGATGAGATCTGGAGACGGGTACTCAGAAGACGAACCGGTAGACAGAGAAATGAGTAGAGGATAGAGTTTAAATTATTCTTTTGTCTGGTTTTCCACTTCTTCTTTTATTTGTCGTATTATTTCCCACTAAGGTATTAATAAAAGTCGGTGAAGATAAACCTGTTCCGACGGGATCGATATAATTTTTCGTCTCTGATGAAACAGTTGTTTCTAGGTAGTTCCGATACTAAAATGGTCATCGGTACATACCTACACTCTCAACCTGGTATTTCTTTCGACTCGTGACTTCTTGACTACGAAGACTTTATACCACAACCTCTTCTGAGAACTCTCAGGGAACTTGACGTTCCTCTAGTTTGGTCAGTAAGGATTTCCTTTAGTCAGGACTTATAAAATCTAACCTTCCTGACTACGACTTCGACTTTGAGGTTATAAAACCGGTGGACTACGTTTCTCGACTGAGTAATGTTTTCTGGGACACCGACCCTTTCTAACTTGCGTCCTCCTTTTCCCCTACTGTCTCCTACTTTACCAACCTACCGTAGTGACTGAACTACCTGTACTCAAACTCGTTCGAGGTCCTCAACCACTACCTGTCCCTTCGGACCATACGACGTCAGGTGTCCCAACGTTTCTCAACCTGTGTTGACTTTCTGACTTAACTTGACGGGATAGATATCTTGTGGGTCCAATGAGTCACCATTTCTTAGACGGACGGTTACGTCTTATACGTTCTCCGAGTCCAAGGTAGGGACCCAGTCCTTCTAGGGGACCTCCTCCTTCACTGTTGGGTGAACCAATAAAAACGACCCTTTTAGCGTATCTGACTCCTCAGATCCCCCGATGTCAGACACCCCAGTGTTTCTCACCTTGTATTGACTCGTTGGCGCATCCGTACGTACGGGATGGACTTCGTGAATTGACCAATTTCCCTTTTTCATTTATTCCATTTGTAGTTTTCCTGACATCTTCGTATTTTCTGGTTTATTCAAGGAGTATGTTAGATCTTTGTTTCTTAGAGTTTCCTTATTGGATCTTTATGAAAATAACAAGTAAATCGTTATACGGGTCAACTATGATTGGGTCTACGACCTGTGCCCCTTCCACTTCCAACCCCACTCCCTCACCTGTCCGATTGGAAAGGGACACTCTCGTCCCTAGACTAGTAAGAATAAGTCGTGACCCTGAGTAATTTGTACACGACTTACTTCTTTTTTATGTGCCTTCAGTTCCCGGTAGTTAAGAATACGTCTTTTCTGTTTTTCAACTATATTGTGTACTATGATTAGTTTAGTTACTATGTCCATTCCAAATGGAACCCGTTCTTTCCTTTCTTACAATAACAAAGTGTGGACTTTACAAATCACCGTCCCAAGTCATCGGTGAAGGGATGTTATATACAATTGGATCGTTAGGATTGACATAACCCTCAAAACGACCATAAACAGTCGTAGATTTTGACCTGACAGGTTATGTCATCGGTAATCGGTGTCTGTGGATGAGTCTAAATTAAAATTAAATTTTAAGACAATGAGTGAACGTAATCGGTGTCAAGTTACAGACCACCGATGGTAATAGGATCTTTTGAGTTAATATGTCGAGAGAAGGTGTGGTACGACGTAATTTTATGTTTTCATCGGTCTTAAAATAGTTACGCTCTTTATTCTGTGCCACGTGTGTGTGTGTGTGTGTTTGTGTGTCGATTTTGTCAGGTATAGTTGAGTCGTAGATTTCCTCGGTTCAGTTAAAACAAAGACTATTTAGAGTGAAGGAGGGTTTATGTTGACTTGGAATTATTGTGTCCAAACTTGATACATCCGGATGAATATGTACCTAAAAAAAGTTATTTATGTAACCTTTAAAAGAGTCTCTAGACTCTGTTAAACTTTTTTTTGAGTGGTTGACATATTGGATTTTATACTTTTTTTAATTCATACAGTGTTTAGGTATTTTATATACATCTATGATTGGATAAGATAGTAAATGACGGTATTTTATATAAATAATAGTTTTTCAATTTTACATAGTTTTGAACATACGTGTGAACGTCTACTAAGTAAGTAATCACATACACGATCCGATTAAACTTCGTTAACATATTTAATGATGTGATGGTATTTCGTTAGATATAACGACGAAGAAGTAATAGTTATACACCCAGTAATATAGATATAGGACGTTAGGGTGAGGTCCCTTATAGAGGTCTCTTTTAGTATTAAGTTTTTCTATGTACGTGAGGTTACAAGTAGCATCGTGATATATACTGTCGGTCCTGTATTTCGGTCGGATTTACAGGAGTGAAAAGTGAAAGGACGTAACCTCTTCCTTTACCGTCGGGTGAGGTCACAAGAACGGACCTGTTAGGGTCCCTACCCCCTCGGACTACTCGAGGACAGATCAACGCTCCCCGGAGAGTCCTAAGGAGAGGTCAACCACGGTCCCGGATTCTGGAGCACACCTCAGCTCCGGCTTTGGACTCCTAAGGATAGGTCGCGACTGTACCTAGAATCCCATGGAGACCTCAGAGGTGTCCCCTCAGTCCGGAGCAGAGCTCGCCTCTGTGTGTGCAGGCGAAAGGAGGGCTCGACATCGTCGTCACAGTCCGAAGGTCAGCGCAACTGTGTCCTTAGACAACGAAAGGGAGCTCCGAAAGGGTGTCCCGATAGTGTGCACGGTGGCACCACACTCAGCTATGAGTCGCACTTTCAGCTCCGTCACGTCCCTTTAGTCCAAGGAGACCTCACCTGACTCTGTAAACCCCCTGAAAACCTTACCACCGTGCTGGGGGACTCAAGGAGAGTTGTAAGGACAACTCTCGCGGAGGAGAACTCTACACTGCCCTTGCGGTCCTTAGGAAAAGGCTGCCTCGTTCCTTAGAATGAAGGAATTGGTTCCTAGTTTGGTTAGGGGGCGATACACCTGCGCTCCTTAGGATTGGTGACCAGACAACCCGTTAAGGTTAGAAAAAGTGACAACTACAGATCATTATGTATATTGTAGATATCACAAAACATATTAAATTCTATTGTACCTACATTCATGATTGTCTACTAATTAGAATATTTGTATACTGTATTTGAATGTCATAGTCATTTATGTTATGTCCTGACATTTACACAAAAGATAAGGACATTAAAAGAATTATTGTAAAAGAAAAGAGATCGAGTGAAATGCCATGCTTATAGCATACATTATGTATATTGTATGTTTTATTCACAATTATCAAGTAGTCATTCCGAAGACCAGTTGACAACCGATAATCATCAATTCAAAAACTCCCTCAGTTTTCAATATACGACCCAAAAGGGACCACCGAGTCTCCATTTCTTAGGCGAACGGTTAGGTCCTCTGTGCCCAAGTCAGGGACTAGTCCCTCCTAGGGTGTACGGAGTCTCGTTATCTCGGGTACGTGGTGTTGTCAACTCACACATAAAATCTCGGACCCTCGGGGTTGATGACTCGCGTCCATAGGATCCGGACTCGAAACGTTGTTTTCTTCGGTGGTGTTACTCTTCGGATGTGTAGTGTTGATCTTTCATCAGGGGGGAGAGACGTTGATCTCTTTTCGGGCACGTCGTTCCTTCTGGGTCGTACCGGTTTTTATTTATTTGGTTTATTAAACAAATTCGATATACTTTTAAAACTAACGTGTTCCCCACCCGTGGGGAGGTGGGTACAACCAGTTCCCAGGGTACATAAAAATAAATTCAATCATTTCTATTAAAAGGTATTTCTATTAAAAGGTGCATATACAGATCGTTAGTGACCCTTTGTACTCTTGGTATATAATAGTGTATAAACATAGGTCAAAAGGTCTTGGGTCATGTTAGAATAGTTCGTTATAGACGGTTTAGGACTGTGACACCTAAACGTAGGTGGACAAATGTCTGTGAACAACTTTTAGAACACTGTTAAACTGTTGAGTGGAAATTTTAACCGACACATGACCCTAAGTCATTACCTAGACAGTGTGGTGTTGATGGTTTGGTTTCAACGTAAAATAAAGATTTACGGGTATCTTCTTAAAAATGAGTTTGACCTTTCAGAGACCATGTTTTTCATAAGGGAATTTCAGACGTGAAGTACTCCAATAGATTAAACCAAGTGGTTAATCTACGTTGGACGTAATAGGATTTAGTATTTTGTTCGACTTACTTCAAATAAATCGATCTTTAGGGAACCATTTAATATTTTTCACTCTGTATTTGACCCGTTCGTGGTAAGGTATTAGTGATTAATGTTTTCATTTACTGAAACCTAAAAAGACCACCAGGTTATTTTCCCTTAGACGGGCGGTCACGTCCCCTATACCGAAGTTAGGGACCATCTCCTTCTAAGGTGTACGATGTCCCGTTGATTCTGGTACACGGTTTTGATGACTTCAGACTTTCGGGATCTCGGACGTGAGACGTTGTTCTCTTCAGTTGAGTGACTCTTCGGGCGCACACCGTTGCTCCTGGGTCACGTTAGTTTTCAATTTATTTATAAAAAAGTTCACTTACTGAAATACTGTTTTAATTTCCAATTAAACTTTGGAGTGGATCTTTACTTTTTGTTTTGTTTCGAATTTTATCTTCTTTTGTTATGTGATTAAACCTATATACATATATATTTTCGACATAAAAAGTATATGTTTTTCTTTTTTCCCAGCCTCATATTCATTCACACCTTTATGGACGAATAGGAAAAACGGAATTAATTGAAAAGGGATGTTTCCCATAACCACTCAAGAGAGAAGATCCTGATATATTCTGGTTTGAATATTGAATATATTCAATATTCAAATATTGATATATTCCAATGTTTGAACCCTTTGTCATACTGAAAACCTCTTTCATCATGATTTAATAAATGTTTGACGGGTTCAATTTTTCTCATCTTCTATTTCTTGAGATTAATACGTTCTTCGGTTATCGAGAAAACGTTTGGACTTGTATTTTTCTGAAGGTATCCCTGGTCATTTAAGACCTGACAATTTGTGACAGGGCTTTTTGAATTTTAAGAGTGAAATGTCTTCCTTGTGGTTCACTACTGAGACTTCTTCCATAGTACAAAAGTTTCCCCTTCACATTCCTTACTATACTTTTTCCAAAAAGTACGGAATGATTAAAACTACTACATTCAGTGTAAACTAATCGGAACAATTCACAGGTAACAGTTCTCATCGAATCCTTCTCTCTTTACGGGAGTGAATGACGGTTTGACAGTAAATCTAAATAAATCTTAGAATAAGGGTAAAATTCAAGAGTGACGTCCCATATTTAATTTCAACAATGACAATAAGTCACGATTCAGTACAAACTGAGAAATACTAGGGTACTTGACGTCGTGGGGTCCGAGGAGACAGGAGGTGATAAAGGACCTCAACCGAGTTTAAGTACAGGTAACTTAGTCACTACGAGTGATAGAGTAGGAGACGACGGGGAGGAGGAAAACGGAAATTAGAAAGGGTCGGAGTTCGAGAAAAGGTTACTCAGTCCAGAAGAGTAGTCCACCGGTTTCAAAACCTCGAAGTCGAAGTCATAATCAGGAATGTTACTTATCAGTCCTGGCTAAAGGAAATCCTAACTGACCAACCTAGAGGAACGCCAGGTTCCCTGAACTTCTCAGAAGAGGTTTTGGTGTTAAATTTTCGTAGTTAAGAAACCACGAGTCGCGAGAAATACCAGGTTGAGAGTGTAGGCATGTACTGATGACTTTTTTGGTATCGAAACTGATATGTCTTTAAACAGTCGTTTCACTATCGAGACGAATAATTATACGATAGATCCAAACAGTATCGAAAGGAAGGTTCCTGTTCGTATAAAATTTAAGTATTTGATCTTCAGAGGGGAATTTACAAATTTTATGAACTTCCCTTGAGGTCATACATCAATAACTACCGTATTTCGTTAAAATCGTTAAATAAAATATTTTTAAACTGAAACGTAAAGATAGTTCTCTACCTTCGTTCTTGGAAGGGGGTTTCCAAATGACAGTTTTATGTCTTGTATTATGAAAGGACGGTTAACTGGACCTCTTCCGTTACCGTGGGGTGAGGTCGTGAGAACGGATCTTTTAGGGTACCTATCTCCTCGGACCACCCGGCGTCAGGTACCCCAGCGATTCTCAGCCTGTTCTGAGTCGCTGAAGGGAAAGTGAAAAGTGAAAGTACGTAACCTCTTCCTTTACCGTTGGGTGAGGTCACAAGAACGGACCTCTTAGGGTCCCTGCCCTCGGAGCACCCGACGGCAGATACCCCAACGTGTCTCAGCCTGTGCTGATTTCGTTGAATCGTCGTCGTCGTCGTCGTCGGTTAGCTGGACGGATCTACCGTCCCCCTTTTCTATATTGATCTCAAAAACGGTAGATTATAAACTCCGATTGAATTTATTTATAGTGACGGTATATTACTTTGTCAAATCACAGAAGACGAGTTGGTGATGTTGAATTATTATTGAGAGTAAGTAACTCGTCAATAAAATACAGTCCATGTTGTAACTTACGTAACGTTTATGTTTATTACTGACATAATCTACCAAAAATAATAGAATTACAAGTCTTTTTTTATAACTCTGAGTCTCAAATTTTGTATACCTCTCTAGATATTATGTCAGTTTAGGACTGAGATTTCAAAACAACAAGGATATAACGAAGAATTTAACAGGTGTTTTGTGCACAGGTGTTTTGTGCGAATGTGTTAAAAAAAAAATTCTTCCTTTTGTCTAAAAATAAGGGGTCAAAAGAGTGACAATTTTACCATAACCCCCTTAAGGGACCGTCCAATCCTGAGGAATGAAGGTAACGTCCTCCGGGTCCAGACTAGGAACCACTCCCTGGATTATAGGGTGTCCGGTGGATCCCGTACGGGGAGGGGGGTTTTCCTTTTTTGAAGTTTTATTTTATTTTACCTTGACCATAACGGAAGAAACTAACTAAGTGTACATCCAACTTGAATTTCATCTATTCATTTTAAAGAAATTTTTTATTAAAAAACTTCCAGAATACTTCCAGAAGATGGGTAGAGTTAATGGGATGTCTTTGACCATTCTAATCAAAGAAAATCCTCCCCTTGGTCCACCTACAATTCTTTCTCATCTTTCCTTCTGAAAATAATGTACGGGAAAATGAGAAGGTTTGATATAATTGATGAAATAGACTAGTTTATTTAAAATTTTTTAAATTAATCTTTAATAAAGGAGTTTACTAGGAATATCATTATCTAATATCGAACTCTGTCGTCATAATTAAGTACAAACTGAATTATATCCATGTCTACCAATGTATATCTTTATAAATATCTATACATATATATGTGTCGAATGATATATGTGTATATAATGATAAAAAACGAGACAGTTGAATTTCATACATTTTTTCATTTCTATGAGGACATCTTCGCTCGTATGGATCTCAGGTCTGGAACCAAAGATTATACTAAAAGGTTATTTTTCTTTCCCGAGGAACCTCTTTACCAACTAAAATTCTGGTCCTGTTCTTAATGTCTTCTACTCGGACCTCGTAAAACATCACAGTTATTCACTCCTTCATGACTTTTTTTTTTTTTCGGCTGTTTCTACCCCTATACAGTTTACTCGTGTCTTTGGTGACTGATAGGTTTCCGGTTTCGACTTTATTAAACTAGTTCTTTTATTTCATCATGACCTAATATTTGGTTTCATATTTTATTTATAGGTACTCAGATATACTTTTATCTATTTACTAACTTATTTCATTATTTACCTCCTCTTTTCTGTTTAGGAAACACATCTTAAAGTTTTTTACATACATCTATAAGACGGGAGTTCCTCCCCTTTATTTGGAGGGCTAAGACATCCACTCCTGACATTTATTACTGAAGGAAGGTTTCTTATGTTCTACCTTTCACCCTCCGAAGGAGTCACCAGGTCACCAATTCTTGAACGGACGGTCACGTCCCCTGTGTAGAGACTCGGGACCAGGTCCTTTTCAGGTGTACGGCGTCTCGTTGATTCGGACACACGACGTTGATGACTCGGACGTACGGGATCTCGGGCACAAGACGTTGTTCTCTTCTTTGACGTCACTCTGCGGGTTCGTGCTGTCGTTTCTCATCCGGAACGAGTTTCGTCCCTCTCTTTCTGATGTACGTCGGTGTTTCCCGGTGCCATTGGTTATTTATTTGTTTATTTGAAATTACTTCACCCTTTTTCTTATTAAAATGTCGCCTTTTTAGACTGTTCATGATGAAGTCAATTCACTAGCAGTTGTAGCTGTCCGTATTTAGTACAGGTATTATGCATGAGAACGATCCTCCTCGACTTTTACCGTGAAATGGGGGTACCAAAAAGAGGGTCACTGGGTATTCAGGTCAGAATAGTACTTTTTTTTTTTTTTGTTTGATCAGGATACCTCTATCTTGTAGGATGAAAAGTAAGATTAAACTTTCTCTGACGGTATTGATTTTCCTTAGATTTCTCTATAATGTAGATTTACTTTATGTCTTGGGGCCTACCCTAGGATTTTTCTCCTGTAATCCATTTTTTTGATTTCGTTATATTTACTTGATACTTGTCATCGACGACGAAGGGACCACTGAGTCGGTCATTTCTGAGGAGGACGTCACGTCCACTGGGTCCAAGTTAGGGCCTCAACCCTTCTAGCGGACCTCTTCCCTTGGCATTGGGTGAGGTCATAGGAAAGAACGGACCTTTCAAAGTACCTGTCTCCTCGGACCGCCCGATATCAAGTACCCCAGTGTTTCTCAGCCTGTGTTGACTCCCTGATTGTTGGTTGATGCTTGTTATCATTCTTACATAACTGTAACCAAGTAATCAATACTGTGTATATAGTATGATTACTTACTATCAGTATTTTCCCTTTTGTTCCACACCCATATTCCCTTGAGACATGATAGCAGAGTAAAAAAAGACATTTAGATTTTGATAAGATTTTTTATTTTAGATAACATAATTTTTATTCTTTTTCATTTTGTTACCAAAAGGTCTGTAACCTTTAGTCCCGTTACTGAGGGTTCTCTTCCATTCGTTTGTTACATTTAACATTCGACGGAGTCGAGTGAAGGATTGGTTAGGTTTCCTGTAGTTTGTTACCTTCATAAATTTACGACGAAACAACAATAACAAATCAGTGATTCAGTACAGGTGAAGAAACCCCTAGGGTACCTGACACCGGGTAGTCTGAGGAAACAGGTACCCTAAAGGGTCCGGACCCACTTAGATTTATAATTATGATGTTGTTAAACTATTACAGACTCGGTGGTCTCTTCGGGAGAATTTTGAGTTATATTTAGTTGACATACTAGGTTGGGAAGGTTCTCTTAATTTATTATGTAAGTATGTTCCTATACATGTCACGTTTCTGAACATGGACGAGTACTTTCGAAACATTATTAGCGTTTGATCCTTTTTTGTTTACAGGTAGTCATTGACTTATCCATTTGTTTGACACCGTTTAGTTATATCATGATAAGTTGTTATTTTTATTACTCGATAATTATATGAGTTGTAGTACCTACTTAGCGTTTCTTTAATGTGACTTACTTTCTTTGGTCTGGGGTCGTTTTTTTATTTGTAAGACATATTAAGGTAAATATATTTTATTATCTTATCTCACTTTTGTTTAAATATCATAGTCTTTAGTTTAAACACCAAAGGACTCCTGTCCCCCTCTCCTTCATTCTTTATGACCTAAAAATTCTTCATATCCTTTCAATCCTAGAGTAAAATAATTAACACCACCACCAAAAGAAGTGCCATATATGTGTGGTCCTGAGGAGTTTGACATACGAAAAAGTATACGTTAACTAATACACAGTTTATGTGGAGTTATTTCGATATTATTTTATTATTAATTGTTATATCATATTGATTAAGTGATTTTATTCTTAAACTCGGGTAACTATATTCATTTGTTTATGTTTGTTTTTCGAGCTAGAATTTTAACTTAAGGTCGATTTTTTGNAACACCACCACCAAAAAAAGTGCCATATATGTGTGGTCCTGAGGAGTTTGACATACGAAAAAGTATACGTTAACTAATACACAGTTTATGTGGAGTTATTTCGACATTATTTTATTATTAATTGTTATATCATATTGATTAAGTGATTTTATTCTTAAACTCGGGTAACTATATTCATTTGTTTATGTTTGTTTTTCGAGCTAGAATTTTAACTTAAGGTCGATTTTTTGTCTCTACCTTACTATCTTAATCTTTTATTTAAGTAGTCAGTGGTAACATTATTTACTGAGTCCGTTTTCTATAGTTACCTATAATATTAGTGTCCCATTTAAAAAAAAAGAAAATGAATATTGAAAGACAGAACACGACCTCATATCGGTTAATTGTTACACGTCAAAGTCCACTTCTCACTTGTCTGAGTCGGTATGTATATGTAAATAGATAAGAAGGGGTTTGAGGGAGGGGGGTAGGTCCGACGGTGTATTGTAACTTGTCTCACGGTACACGATATGTCATCCAGGAATAACCAATAGGTGAAATTTAGATCATCACACACGTACAGGTGCGGTTTGAGGGATTGATAGGGAAGTGGGTAGGAATGGGACCGTTGGTATTCAAGTAAGAGATTCGGACGCTCAGAGAAAGACAAAGGTGTATATTCCCTACAGTATGTTATAAAGACCCGAAGGGACCAACGAGTCACTATTTCTTGTGCAGACGGTTAGGTCCTTAGCGTCTAAGTCAGGAACCCAGTCCTTCTAGGGGACCTTTTCCTTTAACGTTAGGTGAGGTCATAAGTACGGACCCTTTAGGGTACCTGTCTCCTCTGACCGTCCGACATCAGGTACCCCAGTATTTTCTCAGTCTATGGTGAATCACTCATTTATCGTTGTTATGTTACAAAGAGGAAGAGACAAACTGAATAAGTCATACTCCTAGAGATAGATCAAGGTGGGTACAACGATGTTTACCGTAATAAAGTAAGTAAAATTACCGACTTATTATAAGGTAGTATTTATGTGTATAGTGTAGAAGAAATAGGTAAGGAGACAGTTACCTGTAAATCCAACGAAGATGCAGAACTGAGTTGTCACGATGTCACTTGTGACCCCACGTAGATAGGAAAACCTAGTACAAAAAGAGGTCTATATACGGGTCCTCACCATAACGTCCCAGTATATCGACCTAACTTTTTCGTTCTCTGAAGGTCTTTTCGTAGATAAAGACGGAATAACTGATGTGGTTTCGAAAATAGACACACCTAAGGTTATTTGTCACCTTTTAAGACTTTCGCTACCCTTATCGTCTGGTGAACTGGACGGAGAACTCTTTGGACATACGTCCAGTCCTTCGTTGTCAATCTTGACCTGTACCTTGTTGTCTGACCAAGGTTTATCCTTTTCTTCATGCAGTTCCGACATATAACAGTGGGACGATTAAATTGAAGATACGTCTCATGTAGTACTCTTTACGACCCGACCTTCTTCGTGTTCGACCTTAGTTCTGACGTCCCTCTTTATAGTTATTGGAGTCTATATGTCTACTGTGGTGGGAATACCATCTTTCACTTCTCCTTGATTTTTCGGAGACCTACTTTCACTTTCTCCTCTCACTTTTTCAACCGAATTTTGAGTTGTAAGTCCTTTGCTTCTAGTACCGTAGGCCAGGGTAGTGAAGTACCCTTTATCTACCCCTTTATCACCTTTGTCACGGTCTGAAATAAAACCCCCCGAGGTTTTAGTGACGTCTACCACTAACGTCGGTACTTTGATTTTCTGTGAATGAGGAACCTTCCTTTCAATACTGGTTGGATCTGTCGTATAAGTTTTTGTCTCTGTAATGAAACGGTTGTTTCCAGGTAGATCAGTTCCGATACCAAAAAGGTCACCAGTACATACCTACACTCTCAACCTGATATTTCTTCCGACTCGTGTTTTATTAACTACGAAAACTTGTCACCACGACCTCTTCTGAGAACTCTCAGGGAACCTGACGTGCCTCTAGGTTGGTCAGGTAGGATTTCCTCTAGTCAGAACCCACAAGAAACCTTCTTGACTACGATTTCGACTTTGAGGTTATGAAACCGGTGGAGTACGCATTTCAACTGAGTAACCTTTTCCGAGACTACGACCCTCCCTAACTCCCGTCCTCCTCTTCCCCTGTTGTCTCCTACTGTACCAACCTACCGTAGTGGTTGAGTTACCTGTGCTCAAACTCACTTGAGACCCTCAACCACTACCTGTCTCTCCGGACCACACGACGTTAAGTACCCCAGTGTTTCTCAGCCTGTACTGACTCGCTGACTTGACTTGACTCCCGTCTTATAAATCTATGTAAAAAACCTTAAGACGTGTTTTCTAAACAGAGAAGAGGAGGTGAATAATGAAATAAGTTAGTAAATAGCTAAAAAAATGTCTGAGTGCCTATAAATAAAATATGAAACCAAATATTAGGTCATGATGAAGTAAAAGAACTAATTTAATAAAGTCGAAACCGGAAACCTACAAGTCACCAAAGACACGAGTAAACTGTATAGGGGTAGAAACACCGAAAAAAAAAAAAAAAAAAACTCACGAAGAAATGAATAACTATGATGTTTTACAAGGTCCGAGTAGAAGACATTAAGAACAGGACCAGAATTTTAGTTGGTAAAGAGGTTCCTCGGGAAAGAAAAATAATCTTTTAGTATAATCTTTAGTTCTAGACCTGAGATCCATACGAACGAAGACGTACTTATAGAAATGAAAAAATGTATGAAATTCAACTGTCTTGTTTTTTATCGTTATATACACATATATCATTCGACACATATATATGTATAGATATTTATAAAGATATACATTGGTAGACATGGATATAATTCAGTTTGTACTTAATTATGACGACAGAGTTCGATATTAGATAATGATATTCCTAGTAAACTCCTTTATTAAAGATTAATTTTAAAAAAATAAATAAACTAGTCTATTTCATCAATTATATCAAACCTTCTCATTTTGCCGTACATTATTTTCAGAAGGAAGGATGGGAAAGAATTGTAGGTGGACCAAGGGGAGGATTTTCTTTGATTAGATGGTCAAAGACATCCCATTAACTCTACCCATCTTCTAGAAGTATTCTAGACGTTTTGTTAATAAAAAATTTCTTCAAAATGTATAGATCAAATTAAAATTGGATGTACACTTAGTTAGTTTCTTCCGTTATGGTCAAGGTAAAATAAAATAAAACTTCAAAAAAGGAAAACCCCTCCCCCCCCGTACGGGATCCACCGGACACTCTATACTCCAGGGGGTGGTCCCTAGTCTGGACCCGGAGGACTTCACCTTCACACTTTAGGATTGGTAACCTGACGGTCCCTTAAGGTAGAATTGTCACTCTTTTACCCTTATTTTTAGGTAAAAGGAGGAATTTTTTTTTTTTATAACACATTCGTACAAAACACCTGTTGAATTCGTTATATCCTTGTTGTTTTGAATCTCAGTCCTAAACTGATATAATATCTAGAGAAGAGACGACCAAAGATTACTAACTGGTATGGTACACAAAATTTGACTCAGAGTTATAAAAAAAGACTTGTAACTCTATTATTTTTGGTCGATTATGTCAGTAATAAACATAAACGTTACGTAAGTTACAACACGGACTGTATTTTATTGACGAGTTACTTACTCTCAATAATAATTCAACATCACCAACTCGTCTTCTGTGATTTGACAAAGTAATATACCGTCACTATAAATAAATTCAATCGGAGTTTATAATCTACCGTTTTTGAGATCAATACAGAAAAAGGGGACGGTAGATCCGTCCAGTTAACCGTCCTTTCATAATACAAGACATAAAACTGTCATTTGGAAACCCCCTTCCAAGAACGAAGGTAGAGAACTATCTTTACGTTTCAGTTTAAAAATATTTTATTTGACGATTTAAACGAAATACGGTAGTTATTGATGTATGACCTCAAGGGAAGTTCATAAAATTTGTAAATTCCCCTCTGAAAATCAAATACTTAAATTTTATACGAACAGGAACCTTCCTTTCGATACTGTTTGGATCTATCGTATAATTATTCGTCTCGATAGTGAAACGACTGTTTCAAGACATATCAGTTTCGATACCAAAAAAGTCATCAGTACATGCCTACACTCAACCTGGTATTTCTTCCGACTCGTGGTTTCTTGACTACGAAAACTTAACATCAAAACCTCTTCTGAGCACTTAAAACTTCAGGGAACCTGGTGTTTCTCTAGGTTGGTCAGTTAGGATTTCCTTTAGTCAGGACTGATAGGTAACATTCCTGATTATGACTTCGACTTCGAGGTTATGAAACCGGTCAAGTCAAGTCAAGTCAAGTCAGCGAGTCAGTACAGGCTGAAAAACGCTGGGGTACTTAGCGTCGTGCGGTCCAGAGGGACAGGTAGTGGTTGAGGGCCTCAAGTGAGTCTAAGTACAGGTAGCTCAGTCACTACGGTAGGTCGGTAGAGTAGGAGACGGCAGGGGAAGAGGAGGACGGGGGTTAGGAAGGGTCGTAGTTTCAGAAAAGGTTACTCAGTTGAGAAGCGGGTTGAGTAACCTTTTCTCGAACCCCGACCCTTTCTAATTTTCGTTTTCCTCTTCCCCGTCGTCTCCTACTCTATCAATCGTAGTGACTAAGTTACCTGTACTTAAACTCGGTTGAGGTCCTTTATCACCTCCTGTCTCCTCGGACCCCACGACGTCAAGTACCCCAGCGTTTCTCAACCTGGTCTGACTCGCTGACTTGACTTGACTTGACTGACTACCACGAAGATAAAAATCAAAAAATTCCTTGGAGGTATCACAAGACGTATCACCGACATTGTTAAATGTAAGGGTGGTCGTTACATCCNAAATACTTAAATTTTATACGAACAGGAACCTTCCTTTCGATACTGTTTGGATCTATCGTATAATTATTCGTCTCGATAGTGAAACGACTGTTTCAAGACATATCAGTTTCGATACCAAAAAAGTCATCAGTACATGCCTACACTCAACCTGGCATTTCTTCCGACTCGTGGTTTCTTGACTACGAAAACTTAACATCAAAACCTCTTCTGAGCACTTAGAACTTCAGGGAACCTGGTGTTTCTCTAGGTTGGTCAGTTAGGATTTCCTTTAGTCAGGACTGATAGGTAACATTCCTGATTATGACTTCGACTTCGAGGTTATGAAACCGGTCACGTCAAGTCAAGTCAGCGAGTCAGTACAGGCTGAAAAACGCTGGGGTACTTAGCGTCGTGCGGTCCGGAGGGACAAGTAGTGGTTGAGGGCCTCAAGTGAGTCTAAGTACAGGTAGCTCAGTCACTACGGTAGGTCGGTAGAGTAGGAGACGGCAGGGGAAGAGGAGGACGGGGGTTAGGAAGGGTCGTAGGTTCAGAAAAGGTTACTCAGTTGAGAAGCGGGTTGAGTAACCTTTTCTCGAACCCCGACCCTTTCTAATTTCCGTTTTCCTCTTCCCCGTCGTCTCCTACTCTATCAATCGTAGTGACTAAGTTACCTGTACTTAAACTCGGTTGAGGTCCTTTATCACCTCCTGTCTCCTCGGACCCCACGACGTCAAGTACCCCAGCTTTCTCAACCTGGTCTGACTCGCTGACTTGACTTGACTTGACTGACTACCACGAAGATAAAAATCAAAAAATTCCTTGGAGGTATCACAAGACGTATCACCGACATTGTTAAATGTAAGGGTGGTCGTTACATCCTCCCAAGTGTCCTATTTTAAAACTACTCTTTTTCTTATACATACATGTATCAGAGTTTTATTTAAGGGGGGTCTTAGATAATTAAGGAGTTGACTGATAGAAATCATTACTCTTTTGTATTACACACGGAAGACTGTACTCCGTAACTTTTGTCGTGGTAAAGACACAAGTGTGGTTTTTCATATAGGACTTATATCGGTATTTTTTTTTAGTCTCATTAAGTTTGACTTCCTTTAAGATATTTTATTGATTGGATATATATAAGATTTTTACAGCTTTAGTACTCTTTGTCTCTTGGATTCCTTCATGTCTGACTTTCTTTGATTTGTCTGTACCGTTACTTTATGTTACGTACTAAAAGACTTAACCTAAAACTTGGTCTTTCCTCTCCTCCCTTCCCGTTATTAAAACAATGATGATAAGGAGAAAATAAAAATAAATAAATAAAAAAAAAAAACCACCGGTGTAGTGTACCGTGTACACTAGAATCAAGGGTTGGTCCCTAACTTGGACATGGGTGATGTGACCTTAGTGTCTCAGAATTGGTGACCTGACGGTCCCTTCAGGAGATAAGGAAAGATATAATCTGTTGACCTCTTTACACGTACCTAAAACACCTAATCTATTTTCATAACAACGGTACAATTACAGGACTTAAGTTACCCCTACAACTTAAATGTATAGGTTCACAGTAACAAAATCATATATATGTGATTTCATAAGTCCTCATTAAACCTTTGTACAGATGTTGAATTGGAGTTTGTAAAGTTTTTCTTTTACTATATACCCTCTTTTACTTCTGTTTACAAGTATTAATCCTTTGGACCCACTTCACATATCCCATCAAGAAACATAGTAATAATCTAACATAAACAGAAAGTTTAAAATTCTTACTTTAATAAAATTTTATTTGACGATTTTTAACTTTTTATAGTCACTTAAACCCATTACCCAAGTACTGTACAGAAAAATAGTAAGAAAATAGAAAAGACATCCAAACTTTAATTAAGGGAAGGGGCTTTTTGTGTCCATTACCTTTGTAGCCTTTCTACTTCGTCTCTACGAAGTGACCCCAGACCGGATTGGACCTTGTGTCTACATACCCCACAGATAGGACGTGGTCCGTGATACGAACACAGACTCCTATATCTGTACTTACCTTACCCGTATTAGACCTCCAACAATCTTAATCCCTCAGGTTCCACCGGTCGGTCGAGACATGATTCTAAGAAGTACTTTAGGTTGTTTTCCTTTCCTCTTAGACGTCAAATTTAGTAGGATAAAATTAGAGACCTATTGTCGTGACAACAACAAATTTCGGGAATTTATGTAGGTAAAGAAGAGACTTTTAATACACATAGTGAAATAGATCTTCTCGAAGTAGTAGTAAATTAAGGTGTAGTAAATTTTGGGTCACAGGTGGATCTCCCCATCCTACCACCCCCACCCTCCCCCCGAGTTCCCCTTCCCCTATATACGTATGAATGTCTACTAAGTACAGCAACATGTCGTCTTTGATTGTGTTGTAACATTTTGTTAATATAAGGTCAACTTTTTATATAACATTCCCTGAAGGAACCACCGGGTCTCCAATTCTTAAACGGACGGTTACGTCCCTTGTGTCCAAACTAGGGACTCGGTCTTCTGGTACGTACGGAGTCCCGTGGACATTCGGTGTTGGAGCCTCAGGTGTGTAGGATCTCGGGTACGAGGCTCTGTTCTTTTCAGTGTCGTTACTCTTCGGGTGTTCGGGTGTGTGACGTTGATCCCTCATCGGGGACGAGTGACTTTGATCTCTTTCGGGAGTGTGTCGTTCCTTGTGGGTCGCGTCGGTTTTTATTTATTTAAATTAAAAATTTTTCTGGGTTGTACTATTTTAAATGATTTCGTGATCGATCGAAATTCCTTTTATTCTTTATTAGTGTAAACTTATGGATTAAAAACCCATTTAGTAATTGTGTTACTTAGATTAAAACATAGTTATTTTTTTACTTTTTTTAAAGTTACAGGTTATCACAGTGGATAACTTTATTTATTGTTGAAATATTTATTTGAAATCAGGGAAGAACCTAATTTACAAACACAGGGGGACTTTAAGTATACAATTTGAGATTGGTAGTTACACTACCAAAATCTTCACCCCGGAAACCCTTTACTATTCCCAATCTCATGTAATACTTCCATCCCCGAAGTACTACTCTAGTCGCTGGAATATTTTACTCCTTTTCTCTCCTTCTCGGAATGCTTAGGTGTCACTCTACCGTAGGTAGACGTTCGGGACTTCACTCAAGAGTTATCTTAGGTCGTACAACGGTAGGATCAGAGATTGAGATCGTAGGTCTTGATCGTCTTTTATTTGAAAACAACAAATCCAGTGGGTCTGTCATAAAATAATACTGTAAACCTTAATTCTGCAAGTGAAAAGGAGAGGGGAAAGGTTAGGTCCTAGGTTAGGTCCTTTGTTATGACACGAGTAGTATAGAGAATTATATCATAGACAGTCGTAATACCTGTTTACTCACTTGATCTTCACTTCACCGATGTTCCTTTCCAAATGTTTTTTCTAAATTACCGATTAAAGAAAATCGAAAGAAAAACAAACAAACAAACAAAGAGTTTAAGGTAACAATAAAACACACGTTTTTTCTTTTGTTTAAATTCAGATTTTACTGAATTTAAGTAAGATTTTACTGAATTTAAGTAAGATTTTACTGAATTTAATTTACAGTGTAAGTAAGACAGTACTTACACTGTCTTCCCTTGACTAAAAGGGGACTGTGTTACTGTATGAGATTCAATCGTTTGAAGACACGTTATGTCGACTCCTGTTCCGATACCGTCTCCCCTTACTACTTCGTTTATACTTATTGTCTTTCCGTCCTTTTACCGACAAAGACGGTTTTTGAGTTTCTTCTGGTTCAGGACCCAGAGGACTGACGGAAGTCTAAACGTTATGGTCCTGATTGAGAAGATTTTTGTGAATCTATGGTCGGTCACACAATTCACGAAATCCTTCAGACAGATTTAATATACGGGGGTTATTATGTTATCAGTACATGCTTACACTCTCAACCTGGTATTTCTTCCGGTTCACGATTTCTTAACCACGAAAGTTTGACTCCACGACCTCTTCTGAGAACTCTCAGGGAACCTATCGTTCCTCTAGTTTAATCAGTTAGGATTTCCTTTAGTTGGGAGTTATAAGTAACCATCCTGACTACGACTTCGACTTTGAGGTTATGAAACCGGTGAACTATGCTTCTCGGTTGAGTGACCCTTTTTAGGACCACGACCACTATCGAATGTCACTTACTACAGTTTAAGTACTAGAGGCTTTTTCTTCTAAATCGAAGTCAGGTCCCCGGTCCGAACTAGTGAGTTCTCGAAAACACATCGTCTCCCTGTCTTTTGCAAAGACTGTATCTGAAGTCTTCCCTCTACCTCTTACGGGGGAAGGGATCAGAATCATTCCCTTAATATATGAAAAATTAACCAATGATTTTATTTAGTTTTCTTACAGTGTTCCAACATTTCTATAATGATCTGGGTGAGGGTATTATATGTAAAATTCTGTTGTCCTAATCAGTCTTTCAAAAGTCCTTCCTCTTTGTACAGGAGTTCGTCCTATGTAATACAATATATTAGGAATGATTCCTTACACCCTTTTTTACAAACAGGAAAGGAGGAAGAACTCTTAAGGTTTAGGGATAGAGGAACTCTCGGGGTCTGGGGAAAGAGGAGGAACCCCTGGGGCCTGAAGAATAGTTGGACGGACCCTTAAGTGAGAGAGTAAGGGGAGAGGGGAAAAGAATATCCTCTTAATACAACGGTTCCCTTTTCTTCCAGCAAGAGTAAGGTATTGATGAAGGACGACAACTCTCCACACCAGGGATTTTACAACTCCGTTGTATAAGAAGATTGGGAGTATAATTCCCAGAGACTAGGTCCTCGGGGTTCATTATCAACCTCCTCCGACACCGTGAGCATCCTCGGATCTATTGGTAAACATTAAATTTTCGAAAGTCTACCAATCTTTGTTTGGCGTAAAATGTCAATGTTTACATTCCGTTTTATCAGTAATTTGGTTCAATTTTGGATTAGTTTTAATTCAGTGTAATACAAGTATCAATTTCATGTTATACAATATAGTCAGGTAGAATCCTAACAATCTACAGTAGTCTGGTTCTTCTCCACAACGGATACTAACAACAACCACTTCCATAAACGTCTCAACTTCTTTCAGGAAAGGAACTTCACCTCTTTGGGTGGCACCCTTCGGAAGTTAGCTACTCCTCCGACTTTTCGACTTTCGACCCAGTGTATCAATTAAGATTCCGAAGTCCCAGATACCGTTATAGACACGTGTTTTTGTCAGACGGTATCTCTGTCAGGGAAGAATCCCCGTCAAACTCGGGAGTAATTTCGATACCCATTTTGAAATTTGGTTAACGGAACACAAAGGACTCAATCGAATGTGTCTACGGAGAATTATTACAGTAATCGGAAAAGTTAAAAAAGACTTCTAACCCCAGAGGTCCTTGTCACATTCACTATAAGATAAGGATCTCAAAAGTTGTGGGGAACTCAATGTCGTCGAAATTTCCGTCTCGGTAACAGTGAGACTTGAAATCTCAAATTCTAGGGAGAATGTAGTACTCTTCAGTCATGTCATTTTAAAACGGATAATCATATGAATACTCGAAATCCGTAATCGTTTTGTTATCATCTTTAATGGGAATTCGTTACACCGATATCGAAAAAAAATCATTGTTTGTTTGATTTGAGACTAGGACACCCGTTCGAGTTTCATCTTCGGACGCTCTCTCGTAAAATTTCTTAGAATTTTCGGAAAACTCAGAGACCACTGAGTCTCTGACCGAACCTGGACGATTCAGAGTCAATATTCAAATATATTTCCGACCTGTTCAAGGGGTATTGGGTCTTAGGTTTACGTCGTTATCGGACATTACGGGTTCTTATGAGAGTCAACAGAATTTCAGTATCCATCTTCTACTAAATTATATCCGAATTGAGATCTTTCGTAGGAAGTTTAGTTACTAACTTTTTATAAACCGAGAAAGTCCTTAAAGTCTGTTACTTCATTTTCCTAATCTGTAAATAATAAGTTTATATAACTTGATCAGAGGTAAATAGTAAACTAAGTAAATATGGGTTTTTATCCTCACAACGTACCTGACGATGTCCCTTAATTATCGGGTACGAGGAAATTTAAGAGTTACTACCCAAAATTGGGAAGGAAATACATCCCGAAATCGCCCATGACGAAAACTACACCTTTATCCGCTCCCAGAAACTCAAACTATTTCTGTCCTTCTCGTAAAACACGAACTGGGTGTCAAAAAGGTAGTCGGGTGTGAAATCCTAAATGGAAAACAAGTTAATTACCCTCTCTTTCTCGTCCGAGGTATAAATACTTTTGTCTCCGGAGCTGGAACGAGTCATATAAGGAGGGGTCTTCTCCACTGTCTCTTAGGTCGTGCTAATCTTTGAACACTCTTTTGTCGTGTCTTGAGGTCAGTGTCGAATTTCCTACTGACTTTATTGTCGTAAACCGAGCAAGACTGTCAGGGTAATGTCATCACCCAACCCTCCTTTCGTTTGGTCCCCGAAGTCACTCGTGTCTCTTTAAACGGGGTCACAGGTTTTCTTTAACTGACTAACCGGGAGGTGTCAATAATTATGGGGTCAAAGGAGTCCACATTAATCCTGTGCTCGAGCACACCCCTGGGGCCCCGTGACATTCAGGGTTAACAGAACTGTCAGACTGGGGACCCCGGATGTAGAGTATCCCGTCAGAGGAGAGGTGATACCAGGAAATGTCTGACTTGTACCTCGGACCCCACTGAATCTACGGACTCCCGTTGGGATGAACTCTACGGGGAGGAAAGGTGTCATTATTGTTCAGACAGGGAAAAGTGAACCCAGGGAGACCCGTAAAAAGAGTCCGACAAAGTCTCGTCCAGATTGTCAGTAACAACCCCGCAGTCAGAAAGGGACCAGAAAAAACAGAGAATAAAGGGAGGAGCATAAGAGATGGTATTATGTGGTAGACTCGGTCGACGTTGTCAAAAAAAATTTCTGATCGAACCAGGTTTGTGGACAAAAGTATTAAATACCGACTATAGTCTTCGGTTTACTTACTCTTTAGATAGAAATTCTAGTAAAGAAGGGACGTGCAAACTCTAGTTACAGTCATTTAACCGTCTCTCGGAGGGGGTCTCAGATAGATCCTTAAATGGTCAAATAGTCCTCAAAGGAAGAGAGGGACAAGATATATTCGGTTGAATCGTATTTCAAAATCGTACACGAGTGAACTTCGGGATGCCATTACGTTAACTGTTTCACCAAGACTAGGGTGGGAGAAAATCGGTACAATATCAGGGTTAGACCGAGACAGTACCCTTGACGAACAGAGGGTCATCCCTCTTCCCGATAAAGCACAAGGGAGAAGGGAGAGTAGAGTGCAAGTTCGGTAAGTAGAGGTTCTCATCATCGAAGGGGGTTTTGAGTTCGAGAGCTCAGTCCTCAGTCACAAACAGGATTCTGTACATAATGTAGAGAGGTTCATTCCAGTATTTCATTTTAATCGGGGTATTTCGGAAGATACATGAAAAACCTAGGAGATTTATCAGATACCTCTGACTCCGTTAGAGGGGATCTTCTCACGGGACTAAGAGTCGGACAAGTCAACTCTCGGGGTGTATGTCCCCGTTTCATTCTCTTGTCCTTCGTCGACACATCCAAAGTATGGGTTTAGACATGGGATTTCTGTGTTCTGACCGTACAGAGTGTCTCTCTATTTTCTCGTTGTGAATACAGTGAAGATGGGTAAAGAGAATAAAAGATGTCTTGGCCAGATCAACATTTTGTCATAGTATTAATTCTCTGGGAAGCTGTCCGGTCGTAAGGGGCAGAAGGTTTCCTATGGTCCCGGTAACTCGTATTGTCTTCTTTTAGTCCGTACAGAAAGATTTGAGACCTCTAGTTTGAACAGGGTCGAAAATTTTTTTTTTGTGTGAAATTTCCTCACAAAGACCTTGACGATCGAGGGTAGACATTCTCTCTTTTGTCGTCGTAGGTGTCGGCACCGAAAAAAAGGTGGTCTTCACAGGAAGGGACGAGATCTACCCCTACATCTGTCTGAGAGGTGGCTTCGAAAGGAGAAAGGAAGGGACCAGACAGGGAATGGCTGCGTCCGTAGAGCAGGGAGGGCCAAGATGGTGGCTCCACCCCACCTCTACGTGGTTCCCATCTGGACTACCGTAGGATCTAACTACAGGTCAAGGAATGGTGGTTGTGGACACAAACTGAAAGGGTAAAGGAGACTACGGTGGACCCCACCTCGTCTCATCAAAGGGTCTTACAAAGGATTCGATCCTGAGGATCCCCTTCGTAGGCACAAGGCACACGGATGCATGTAAGGACTCGTGTCAGGACTGGCGTCATCTTCACCACTTAACATTTCTCTACTTGTTGTTGGTTCTACAGGGAAGACTCACGGTGGTGCGGTCATATGCACTTTCGTTTTCGTCAACACCTCCCTACCAGTCGCTCCTTTTTCACTAACGACAGTTCAATGATCCCGGTTAGGAAGGTCAAGTAAAGGTGTCTAATGTGTTTTCCTTACATATCCCTCAACCCTGTTTTCGGTAGTCTCTCGGAAGAGACCAGACGATTCTTGATCGTGATGGTTTTCTTCGGGTAATACTAAGGTTAGATTGGTGTAGAACGTTAAGGCCTAGACACAAGAGTTTTTGGAGTACCAGTGGTCTTTACGAAGATAGGTGTGTCTATTCTCTGTGTCGGCACTGTTTCTGAGTGAAAGTCCAGTGACCGGGGACTCCGTCCGTCGGTTCTCTTACTGGAGATCTGACTCTCTACAAGGACCTCGACCTCAAGAAGGATCAAGGGTTTGTACGAAAACATTGAAAGTCGAGAATCGTTCCGATCCACGAAGGTATGAACCCCAGATTCATTTTCATGTATCATTGTCGTACCTAGTGTTAAGGGAACTTTCAGATACTAGGTTGTCTAATCCGATCATCGAGATTAAGGGGTACGTTAATACTTTACCAGTTTCTCTGGTCCTTTTCTGCTGACTCCTTCCTTTTAAGCCAGGTGTACAAAACGGGTAGAGACCAACAAGGGGAATGTCCCTATAACCCACAGAGAACCGTAACCGTCCAACCATATTTGGGGGTTATTCGAAGGGGAAACCCCCGAAGGAAGTCAGTAATTCTTCGTAGAGTTTTGGTGTCTCGTCCCGAGTTGTGAACGAAGTACGTCTCACAGAGTAATTGAGTTTGTTCGTGTGGTATCTCAATAATTTCATATCGTCTTTTACACATATGACTCTTTCGTCTCTCGGAACTCCAGAACTCACAAGAATGGACCCGGACTTCTAGTACCTGTTCGGGGCTTCTTGGACCTGTTCGGGGCTTCTTGTATCCAACAACAACTCGGTACTTTCTGCGACTCTAAGAACCGGAGGCCTCCTCTCCTTAAGTTAGGTTCCGGTCACTGTTCCGAACTAACGAGTCTCGAAAGCAGATTATTTCGTAAGTCAAGTCAAGTCAAGTCAGCGAGTCAGCACAGGCTGAGAAACGTTGGGGTACTTACCGTCGTGCGGTCCGGAGGGACAGGTAGTGGTTGAGGGTCTCAAGTGAGTCTGAGTACAGGTAGTTCAGTCACTACGGTAGGTCGGTAGAGTAGGAGACAGCAGGTGAAGAGGAAGACGGGGGTAGGGAGGGTCGTAGTCTCAGAAAAGGTTACTCAGTTGAGAAGTGTACTCCACCGGTTTCATGACCTCAAAAATGATTTCATATTTTAACTAATATAAGAAACGTCTAACTAATATGAGAAAGGTCGGTTTCTACCTCTTCGAGATATGTCAGTCCTTTTTGTTCTGGCTCTCGACTGACACCGGGTCTAGTAGTTGAGGAATAAAGGTTTAAGTCTGAATTTAATTTAATCCCTTTTGGTTATCTGGTAAGTCCATACTAGATTTAGTTTAGGGAATGTTGATATGTCATCTTCACTGTTTATCTAAGTTCCCTAATCTAGACTATCTCACGGACTTCTTGATACCTACCTCCAAGTCCTGTGACATGTCCTCCGTCACTAGTTCTGGTAAGGGTTCTTTTTCTTTACGTTTTTCCGTTTTACTAACAGACTCTTCCAGAATGTTTGTCGATACTTTTCTTCTCTTCACTTTTCGTTTCCTCTTTTCCTTTCTATATGGGTAGACTTACGTCTCAAGGTTTCTTATCGTTCCTCTCTATTCTTTCGGAAGAAGTCACTAGTCACGTTGCTTTATCTCCTTTTGTTATCTTACCCTTTCTGATCTCTAGAGAAGTTCTTTTAATCTCTATGGTTCCCTTATAAAGTGTGTTTCTACCTGTGTTATTTCTTGTCTTTTTAATANTCAAGGTTTCTTATCGTTTCTCTCTATTCTTTCGGAAGAAGTCACTAGTCACGTTGCTTTATCTCCTTTTGTTATCTTACCCTTTCTGATCTCTAGAGAAGTTCTTTTAATCTCTATGGTTCCCTTATAAAGTGTGTTTCTACCTGTGTTATTTCTTGTCTTTTTAATACCTGGATTGTCTTCGTCTTCTATAATTCTTCTCCACCGTTCTTATGTGTTTTCTTGGTGCTTTTTTTCTAGAAGTACTGAGTCTATTAGTGCTACCACACTAGTGAGTGGATCTCGGTTGTAGGACCTTACACTTCATTTCACCCGGAATTCTTCATAGTGATACTTGTTTCGATCACCTCTACTACCTTAAGGTCAACCCGATAAAGTTTAGGACTTTCTACTACGACACTTTCACGACGTGAGTATACGGTCGTTTGGACCTTTTAAGTCGTCACCGGTGTCCTGATCTTTTACAGTCAAAAGTAAGGTTAGGTTTCTTCCGTTACGGTTTCTTACGAGTTTGATGACGTGTTAACGTGAGTAGAGTGTGCGATTGTTTCATTACGAGTTTTAAGAGGTTCGGTCCGAAGTTGTCATGCACTTGGCACTTGAAGGATTACAAGTTCGACCTAAGTCTTTTCCGTCTCCTTGTTTCTAGTTTAACGGTTGTAGGTAACCTAGTAGCTTTTCGTTCTCAAGGTCTTTTTTGTAGATGAAGACGAAATAAATGATACGGCTTCGGAAATTGATACACCTAGTGTTATTTGACCTTTTAAGACTTTTTCTACCCTTATGGTCTGGTAGACTGGACGGAGGATTCTTTAGACATACGTCCAGTCCTTCGTTGTCAATCTTGACCTGTACCTTGTTATCTGACCAATGTTTAGCACTTTCCTCATACAGTTCCGAGATATAACAGCGGGACGAATGAATTGAATATACGTCTCACACACACACACACACAATCAACGAGTCAGCATAGGTTGAGAAACTCTGAGGTGTCTGACATTGGGTGGTCTGAGGAGACAGGTACCCTAAGAGGTCCATGTAGTTCGCTTTACGACTTGACCTACTTCTTGTTCGACCTTAGTTCTAACTGTCTTCTTTATAGTTATTGGAGTCTATACGTCTACTGTGGTGGGAATACCGTCTTTCACTTCTTGGTTTCTCGGAGAACTACTTTCTCCTCTCATTTTTTGAACCGAATTTCGAGTTGTAAGTTTTTTGGTTCTAGTACCGTAGACCAGGGTAGTGAAGTACCGTTTATCTACCCCTTTATCACCTGTGTCATTGTCTGAAAAAACCCGAAGGTTTAGTGACACCTACCACTGACGTCGGTACTTTAATTTTCTCCGAACGAGGAACCTTCTCTTCAATACTGGTCGGAGTTGTCGTATAATTTTTCGTCTCTGTAATGAAACGGTCGTTTCCAAGTAGATTCGTTTCAATACCAAAAAGGTTATCAGTATATACGAACACTCTCAACCTGATATTTCTTTCGACTCGTGACTCCTTAACTACGAAAACTTGACACCACAACCTCTTCTGAGAATTCTCAGGAGACTTGACGTTCCTCTAGATTGGTCAGGTAGGATTCCCTTTAGTCAGGTCTGATAAGTAACCTTCCTGACTACGACTTCGACCTTGAGGTTATAAACCGGTGGACTACGCTTCTTGACTGAGTATACTTTTCTGGGACTATGACTCTTTCTAACTTCCTCCCTCCTCTTCCCCTGTTGTCTCTTACTCTACCAACCTATCGTAGTGACTGAGTTACCTGTACTCAAACTCATAGGAGACCCTCAACCACTACCTGTCCCTCCGGACCACACGACGTCAGGTACAACAGTGTCTCAACCTGTACTGACTCGTTGACTTGACTTGACTTTCATATTTTCTCTATCTCTTTCGAAGACTGTATCTGTAGTCTTCACCCGTCTTTCTCACGAGGGAACGATCAGAAATCGACCTACAAAATACAGACAATCTTTCGACAATGAGTCTATTCTCTCTGCGGAGTTCCGACTACCTCAAAGTGGTCCGGGGAGAGGGTGTTGTACGTAAAAACTCTATCCTACCGTTCTCCACACAGTAGGGGGTCGGTCTTTTGTTGACTATAGTTAAGACCAAACAACTCGATAATAGTCGGGTTCCGAACTCTTTTCTTTTCAATCAGAATCCACCTTGGTAAAACTTCTTTCCGTTTAATGTTTCGTTTATGTGTCGAACTAATTGTATCGAATCCTTTTATAAAGGTATTCTTTTTGTGTAACCAATCAAGTTCCAAAGTCTTTTCAATTCAAGGCCACCTTCGTCTACAGCAGTACCGTTGTGTCTTAAAATTTTCTTTTTTTTAGACTGTGAACTTCAAACAAAGGAGGACGTCGAATTCCCTCTCTAATTTTTACAGACTGTGAACGTCGGATAAGGGAGGTAAGCCTCTGGGGACCGGAAGGACGGACAATACGACAGTGACCCTTTCTGACTCCCACTCTCCTCGTCCCCCGCTGTCTGCTACTCTACCAACCTACAGTAGTGACTAAGTTACCTGTACTCAAACTTGTTTGAGACCCTCTATGACTTCCTGTCCCTTCGGACTACACGACGTCAAGTACGCCAACGTTTCTCAGCCTGTACTAAATCGTTGACTTGTTGTCGTTTATTATACACTTCTCCAAAGGTAATGAAGGTAGGGGAGTAAACAATCATAGAATCTCTTCACTTCAATAAAAGAGTTTCAGTATCGTCATAAATTCATCGTCTCGATTCCTCTTGAGAGAGTTTATCACGGAAAGCTTATATGTGTGTTCAGTGATTCCTTAGAACAATTTTACGTCTATGGCTAAGACATACAGACCTCCTCCTGATACTAAGACGTAAAGATTATTCGAGGATCCACTACGACCACCACAAGACGATTTGTGTGAAACTTATTTTTTGGAGATCTTCATATTTTGTTGAATCATATGGACCGTATATCCACAGGTGATCTATAAATGTCTCCTTTTTTTTTTTCTAAGATTTTGAGATAACGACTGGAGTAAGAATTAGTCGTTCAGAACTAACAATGTCGAAAAGAGGTGTTCCTAAAATATTTCAGTTTATAAAGTACTCTCTAGACCTTCCAAAAGTCCATGTTCTACAACGTGTCAATGTTTCTTGTGTTACAACCTTTCGCCTCTCGTCTGTAGTGGGATACCCACCACATGAATCAACATCACATCATATCGTCTGATAAGCGAAGAGGTAGGAAGAAAGGTAACTGGACCGACCACTCTTACGATCCTTAATTATTTTACGAAGTGGGAGATTTGTAGTATAATCTGATGTTCCCGACGTTTTTAGGGCGGTTCTTCTTTTCTAAGTGACCCTTGTCTCAACTTCTGGTCACGATTGTTCGTAAGGATGGATTCTCCTCTACCCATCTTTTTGAGGTGTACTTTCGTTCAGTGACCCTGAAGGGACCACCTATTCTTAGACGGACGGTTGTGTCCCTTGTGTCCAACCTATGGACAGGTCCTTCTAAGGTGTACGGTGCCTCGTTGATTCGGACACTCGACGTTGATGACTTCGACTCGTGGATCTCGGATGCGAGACTTTGTTCTCTTCGGTGGTGGTGTTCTTCGGGGTCGTGGCGTTTGTACTCGTCAGGGGTAAGTGATCTCTCTCCGACACACGTCGTCACTTCTGGGTCCTGTCAGTCTTTGTTTTGACTTATTACTCAAAATTTTTCGTTCAGTGACTATGCCGTTGACGTCTCTATGACAAATTCTCATCTTTGACTCACACGCACGTACGAGCCAGCGAAGTCGACACAGACTAAGAAACGCTGGGGTACCTGACATCACGTGGTCTGAGGAGACAGGTACCTTAAGAGGTCCGTTCTTATGACCTCACCCAACGGAACGGGAAGAGATCCCCTAGAAGGACTGGGTCCCTAGTTTTGGTACAAGGATACAGAGGGTATAACGTCCACCTAAGAAATGGTGACTCGGTGTACCTTTCGGGTATTTGATTCATATTCATGTCCAATTACACATTGTCGAAGGTCTTTCTCAGTCAAAACTTTGAGAATTTATGAGGATAATTATTAATTTCGGAAAAATTCTATTAACGAATTGACTCTATATTTGTTGTAATATTTGACATGTAGTCTATAAATTTCATATACTAAAATATTTGACACTGCAATAGAATCTCCCATTGTATGGATCCAAATGTATGGATCAATGGTTCAAATGAGGGATCGATTGTTCAGAAACACAACTTAAGAGAAACAAGGTTATTGACTACACCAAAGACAGGGCTGACTTGGAACTGATTATGTACACATCTCGTCGGTAGTCGTCGGACGGGTCCGTTTTTTTTTGTCTGTTTCGAGTAAGATCTATAAGGGAAAGTGATTTCGTCTGTAGAACCTACGAGGTTGTTTCAGTCCTGACATAATTAAAGATTCAAGATTCCACGACTTTATCAAGTTTTCAAACATACTTTACCTACAGTGAGTTTATTTTCTTTTGGTGATCCAAACACCATTAAACAATACCGTCGGGACCCTTTGGTCATATCCATCATTCACCCCTTTCTGTAGTTATTTAAAAATTTTTTAATTTTTTTTTTTTTTCTACACGAAGATAGTCCGTCAGTTCCTCGTCTTATGAGACGTTTCTATTCGCATTTTACATTATTCGGAGTTAAAAGGAACCGTCTAGACTTGGGTTCCAGTGGTCTCAGATATCTACCTCATCCCCTCGTTTTCATTAAACA
Organism: Capra ibex; assembly: GCA_006410555.1. Lineage (NCBI taxonomy): Eukaryota > Metazoa > Chordata > Mammalia > Artiodactyla > Bovidae > Capra > Capra ibex. The sequence goes on along the minus strand of SJYO01013272.1, from coordinate 100,791 downwards.
TATACATGGGATCCCATGAACCTTGAGGGGTAAAGAGATCCTGTAAGAACATCACACTAAAAGTACTTTCATAGACACACCCATTCTCTGATTGACTATCGACTTATCTTTAAACCTCCCGAACTTCTAAAGAGATTTACTGTCAAACCTATAAGGACTTTCCTTACAACGAAACTTTCCCCACCCTTCCCCACCTATACCAATGATTACGAACGATAAGTAAGGAGGTAGGTCCTATTTAATACCGCCAAATATCCGAAGGGACCACCGAGTCTCCAATTTCGCAGACGGAGGTTACGCCCTCTGGGCCCAAGTTTGGGACCCAGCCCTTCTAGGGGACCTCTTCCTTTACCGTTAGGTGATGTCATAAGAACGGACCTCTTAGGGTACTGCCTCTTCGGATCATCCAATGTCAGGTGCCCCAGTGTTTCAGCCTGTGCTGACTCGCTGAAGTGGAAGTGGAAGTACCCACAGGGTAAGAAGTAGATAATTAAGGACCCCAGATCACCGACTCTGAGGTACGACTAGTCCTTTGATCTAGGGTGTACGGCGTTACTTTTCGTTTCTAGGGTGCACGACGTTGATTCTAGACCACTTCGGTTTGTGTATTTCTTTCGAAAAAATTTTTTCTTATATTACTGAAAGATCGTTTTCTTTTTCTTCTCTTTTTTTATTTTCTGGAGTGTTCCAACGTCCGGTGTTTTGATAGTGATGTCCATACTATATTTTTAAATGTGATTGTTGGGGAATAAAGTATTTAATTTTTCGTTTAGATACGGAAAATGGAAATAAAGAAGAAGGGTTGAGGAAACCCGGTGACTTTAAGAGAAACGATTCACGAAAAGTTCGAGGAACTATTGTCGAAAACAATTCATCGGGTAGTAAGGTTATGTTCAATCGTAAGTGTCATTTTTTCCTTAGATTATGGAGAGATAAAACTATTTACGTCAAAGTTAATGGATCATTGATTTCTCAGACCATTTGTCTCGTCCTCTCCTTTTACAAATTTAGGTAAAAGATCCCTGTGAGTTCACTAAGGATTCAAAACATAAATTTAACCATGGTTACTTCAATAGATTACTTATGGTTCCTAAAGGGGAAGTAAAGAGTCCTTTCGAGTATGTATTTTGGACCAGATCCTTCAGTCATACCTCCTCTTTCATCTTTACAATTATAAATGAATTGTTACAGTTCTGATGTGCCCTCGGTAGGTAAGTTTTGTGAACACTCCCTAAAGGGACCACCAGGTCATCAATTTTGACGTATGAGGGTCACGTCCCCCAGACCCAAGTTAGGGACCAGTCCCTTGATGTAGGGCGTACGACGTTGATTTTCTAGGGTACACGGTGTTGATTCTGATTCTGAACCACGTCTGTTTATTTATTTGTTTATAATTTTTGTTGTTGGTGGTGTGAGGACTTAGATCCGAGACTTGGAAATCATAACCATTTTTCACTTTCACAATCAGTGTAGACTGAGACACTGGAGTACCTGACACCAGGTGTCCGAGGAGACAGGTATCTTAAAAGGTCCCTTCTTATAATCTCACCCAATCATAACCATTGGACACCCTTTACCTCGTCTGTGTGTGCTTCCTTTTTTTTGACTGATATGAAATATACACCATCCTGTAAAAGACAAGAAATTACTCAACTATACTATGAATTGATTAAAAATTTTTATATTAACGTAACACCACTCTTCCTAATACCCTCCTTCTTTCACAGTTACGGAGACGGTGTACGGAGAAAGTTTTCGTTTTGTCTTCACCGTTACGGTTGTCGGTGAAATCTTTCTACCAAACATCTCGACTTCTCCTTACGTTCTTCTTTGTCTTCCAGCAACTTTGTGAGTTCACATAAATTTCGTCGAAATGAGTATCATCGGGTGTGGTCCTTTGTTATGTTGCAGGAAGCTGTAATGCTACCTTTTTATTTGTAATCAATGGAAACCTTCTACTATAAATGACTCTTATCTGAAGTACATTGAAAGACTCGAAGACCTTTTTGAGATTAAACTAGACCCAACATCAATTTCCCACACACGTATACATTTTTAAGTACCTGCGATCAAACGACATACACATTATATTCAGTTATCTTTGAGGCCCTCTATCACTTCCTGTCCCATCGGACCTCACGACGTCAGGTACCCCAGAGTTTCTGATCCTGTCCTGATTCACTAACTTGTTGTTGTTGTTTTGCAGTGATCTTTTTTTTTTTTTCTACCGTTACATAAATGACATATTTGTGTGAGACCTAAGAAAGTACAACGAATCATTTGAGACCTCGGACGGTTGAACATCGGTTCTCCTACTATGGCTCTCATACTAATCGGTGTAAGTCCAGAGTGGAGATCCACCTTAGTCTTCTGGTCAACATCAAGTCTGGGAGGGACCTATTTAGGTTTCGGGTGCAGTTGGAAGGGGAGCTGAACCGGTGTGGAAGGACGAGACGACTAGGTCTCCGTTGGTAGAAGGTCTTCTCCTTCGTTATTTATGTTAACTGGGAACTTGGTAGACCCCAATTTCCGTCGCTGAGGAGGGGTCCTTACCTTTTAGACGTATGATGAGAGAGATGGAACTTTTGTTTCTTTAACTATTTACTGAGTGAGTCCCCGTCCTTCGACTTTCTCAAACCTGTCTGAGTTCTGAGTTTAGGATCAAGAACACCAAGATGTACTACACAAGAGATTATCTTGGGTTTGAAAAGGGTTGTGTAAATTTCTAGATATTTTACTTTTATGTCCGTGCTACGAATAACTTTTTTTTTTTTTTTTAGGTACACATTCACTTGGGAATGTCAAGTTTGGACATAACAACTTCACAGTTGACATAAAGATCGTGATTGTCTCCATGTTTAAGAGTGGGTCTTTTTTTCCGAAACTTCCTAGGGTACCTTAGTGACAAATATAGTGTAATATGTCATTAGAGTTGGTGGAGTGTCGAAAGAGTCGAACTCTGGACTATTACGGGGAGAGTCTCATGTGAGTAGGGTTTTCACCCCTTACGTCCATTCTTTCTTCCCTCTGTGTCGGGAAGTTACGAAGGTACACTATCAAGGATGTAAGGTAGTCCACTTCACGTGTTCATCTTGTCCTACCAGGTGAGTACCGTGTCAGAGGGATCATGAACAAGGACTAAGGAGGATCAAGAAAAGATCAAAAGTTTCCCACGTCAGTAAAGAGACAAACTGTCGAACAGAAGAAGAAACCCCAAACAAGATATTAAGAAGTAAGTCGTGACACCTTTTCCTTCCCTCTTCTTGTATCTTTATTATTTCTACAATTTATCGAGGGCTTCTAGTAGTTTTATAACGGGTTCATCGTCGAAATTTTCTCCTTTAACAACTACGTAATTAAACTTTACATACCACGATAATAAGAGTCTTTCGTATTAAAAGTTTTATATTACACGTTCTCTTTACTGTCGTCGTTTAAGGAGGTTTACCCTAATGTTTGTTTACGTTGGTAGGACGGACCAAGTGATTACAGGTCAACTCAGGATTGAGGTATTCCTTCTAGGTGTTGACTATAGGATTACACTTATATCAGAAAACCAGAAAGTTTTTGTGTCGTCGGTTCCTGTTCAAGTACTTGATCCTCACCCGACACGGGGTTTACACTCTTGTAACCAATGGCATCTGTCAGTGGGGAATTGGACCCGTTTGTGGATGGAAGTCTGTGAGGTCAATGAAAAGGTAATGAAGGGAAGGGGAGTCTAAACGAGAAATGTTAGTAAAGGAGTCCGTGTTTTTGTAAGTGACAATGAGGGAGACCCAAGAGTTGTAGGTCGGATCGAAAAAATACAGTTGTCTTCCGGAATTATATTTTGTGAAATAATGAACAAATCCGGAGTAGACGGGGTTCACAGAGTCACCATTTCTTAGACAGACGGTTGCGTCCTCTGTCCTCAAGGTAGGGACCCACCCCTTCTAGGGGACCTTTCCTTTACCGTTGGGTGAGGTCATAAGAACGGACCCTTTAGGGTACCTGTCTCCTCGGACCGCCCGATGTCGGGTCCCCAGTGTTTCTCAGTCTGTACTGATTCGTATGTGTGTAAAGTCGTGTCATCTATCTGGTACGTCAATTATACTTGGGGTCAGGAACTGATCGACCAATCGACACTGATCGACTGATCGACCAATTTATTCAGATTCGGAGTTAATTAAGTAGATTTTTCTACTCCTATTCTAATTCTAAATCTCCCTGAAGGGACCACCAGGTCACCGATTCTGAGATCCAAGGGTTCCGTCCGCCGGGTCTACATTCAGGACCAGTCCCTTGATCTAGGGTGTAGGATGTTCTATGTCACTCTAGGGTGTACGGTGTTAGTTCTGTCGGTTTATTTGTTTGTAAAATTTTTTAATTCTAAAATATAATGAAATAAATTAGGAGTGACGTTGGGGTGTTTCATCCATAATAGGTTGGGTAAAATGTCTATTCCTCTGTCCGTGATTTCCCTATGTATTGGACGGGTTTCAGTGTGTCGACGTTTTGTCGTCGGACTCTAACCTCCATGTACCGACTCCATGTACCGAGGACCATGCATATTTGAAAGACAAGATGACGAAGTATATGAATTCAATGATAATTAAAATGACGTACCCTTAAATCCTATCGCCAGTCTAACATTGTCTTTATAAATCGATTTCTACCCGAACTACAAAACGTCCTCTGGACCCAAACTAGGGACACAATCCTTCTAAGGGACCTCCTCCCGTATCGTTGGGTGAGGTCACAAGAACCTTATTAAGTAACCATGGAAATAAATTCTGTATAAACTCCCGAACCGTGACAAAATCTCCTACTTATACGTCGATACCTACTCTGTTTTAACATACCAAAATGGAGACATGGAAAAGTGGACGACAAGGAAAACGACTCTTACATGGACATGTGTGTGTATGTCTGTGTGTATGAGTGTGTACGAAACATCAGACCAGTAAGGAGTGAAAAAGGTGAGCCACATCATTTTGAGTCAATGACGAGGTTGATAAGACCTAAGGATGGAAGTCGTGTGTAGAGTCTCAGGGACGACGACGATGACGATTCAGCGAAGTCAGCACAGGTTGAGACGCGATGGGGTATCTGCCGTCGGGCGGTCCGAGGGGACAGGGACCCTAAGAGGTCCGTTCTTATGACCTCACCCAACGGTAAAGTAAGAGGTTACGTACTTTCACTTTTCACTTTCATTTCGGCGAGTCAGCACAGGCTGAGAATCGCTGGGGTACCTGACGTCGGGTGGTCCGAGGAGGTAGGTACCCTAAAAGGTCCGTTCTCATGACCTCACCCCACGGTAACGGAAGAAGTGAGTCTCAGGGATTAATTTGAGTTTCTCCTTGTTCTCTTATTTTCTTCTTGAAAAATTTTTTTTTACTCTGTTTCTTTTCTTTTTCCTACGTAAACCGCTCCACGGTTTTCTTTCTTTGGCTTTTGTTTTTAATCTTTATCTTTCTATCATAATTTCTCACTTTTCCTACTTTGCTGTTCCGTCAAATCATTATACAAATCATGTACTTCCTGAAAGTGTACCTCTTATTATTATCCGAGAAGAGGAATCCCTCAATGTTCCCTCCTTTAGTAAACGTCACTTTCACCATGTCTGTCTCCGTCGATCGAAAATAATCCGTGAAGGGTTTCCGTCCCGTATTAGTGATGATAGTTCCCCGAATGTTAAATTACCCTTTCTGTCGACGTGTATTTTTCTACTGATCATTAGTTAAATTACCTTTTCTAATGTTCTCGTTACTTACGTCTCTTCCCTGTCTAAAGTTACTTAAGTATTCGACGTTATCTTTCGTTTGTGAAGTGATTCCTCTATTTTATCATCTCAGAATAGGTACTTTCTTTCTTTCCTGAACCCGTTTCCCATCTCGACTTCTTTTACTGTATTTTGTACTAACTTTACAGAATTTTTACGTAAAAATCTCCAGGAAACGATTTCGGTTGAAGTGAAGAGGGAGTCTTTGACTTGGTCGAAGTAGTTTTGAGGAGAGGTAAAAAAATTAGAAGAAAAGTGACCTATTAAGGTAGTTATATCGAAAGATAGTAGATTTTGTGATTTGGTTTTGATGACGACGATATCGATAACGCGGTAAAGAGAGGAAAGAGGAAAAAAAGAAGGTCAAAGTAACTCTACATCAACTGTATATCCCGAAGAGATCACCGAATCACCATTTCTTAAACGAACGGTTACGTCCTCTACGTTTTCTGTTCCCAAACTAGGGTCCCGGTCCTTCTAGGGGACCTCCTCCCGAACCGTTTGGGGAGGTAATAGAAACGGACCTTTTAGGATACCTGTCTCCTCGGACCGCCCGATGTCAGGGACCCCAGTGTTTCTCAACCTGTGCTGAATCGCTGGTTTGTTATTGTTTAGCTGTATATCGTGACATATTCAAATTCCGTGTGACGTACGACTAAACTGAATTTATGTAGTACTTTACTGACGGCGTTCAATTCACTTTAAGGTAGTATATATATATACGGTCTGAATATCTTTTTTTTTAAAAAAAACAGTGCTCTTGTGAATACTAACTGTGGAAATTGTTGAAAGTACATTTTGTAAGTCGTCACAATTGACATAAATAGCACAATTTGTAATGAAGGGAATGAATGCATAGAATATGAACCTTCGAAGATACCATTGAAGACTGGTCTTTGCCACCGCCATTCCTCTATGGGGAGCAGGTTCCATTCCTCGTCACCGACACGAAACGACCTCGTCGGTACTTCTCTATGGGGTGTGGTTCCATTCTCTTTGGGTTCATTCTGTCATTCATAACGTTCTCCCGTAGTGTCCCGTCTGTGTGACTTTGGTATGAGTGTCTTTTGATCAGTTAGATTAGTGTGATCCTGGTGTCGGAACAGATTGAGTCACTTTGGTTCGGTACGGACGTCTCGTTGGGTTCTGGCCGTCCAGTACCACCTCTCCGGTCTGTCTTACACCAGGTGACCTCTTCGCTTACCGTTCGGTGAAGTCATAAGAAGGGAACTCTTGGGGTACTTGTCACACTTTTCCGTTTTACTATCCTATGGTTTTCTCCTTGAGGGGTTCAGTAATCCACGGGTTATACGATGACCTCTAGTCACCTCTTTATTGAAGACTTTCTTACTTCCCTACCTCGGTTTCGTTTTTGTTATGGGTCAACACCTATACTGACCACTATCTTCGTTCTAGACTACGACATTTCTCGTTATAACGTATCCTTGGACCTTACGGTCCAGGTACTTAGTTCCGTTTAACCTTCGTGAGTTTGTTCTCTACCGTTCCCTTTTGTAGCTGTAAGGTCCTTAGTCGCTTGATTTTACCTGACCTTACCCACTTAACTTGAGTCTACTGGTAATGTAGATGATGACGCCCGCCCTTAGGGAGTCTTCCTTACCTCATCGGTAGTACGAATTGTTTTCTCAGACTTTACGTCATGAACCTATGTTAGAGTTTCTGCTGTCTTACTAGAGACAAGCAGAGGTTCCGTTTGGTAAATTATAGTGTCAATAGTTTCAGATACAGGGTTGTTCATTACGACTTCTTTGACTTCAACTTGCCAAGATACTTCTGGATGTTCTGGAAAATCTTGATTGTGGGTTTTTTCTACAGGAAAAGTAATATCCCCTGACCTTACGTTTTCATCCTTCAGTTCTTTGTGGACCTCATTGTCCGTTTAAACCGGAACCTTACGTCTTACTTCGTCCCGATTCCGATTATCTCAAAACGGTTCTCTTGTGTGACCAGTATCGTTTGTGGGAGAAGGTTGTTGTGTTCTCTTCTGAGATGTGTACCTGTAGTGGTCTACCAGTTGTGGTTTTAGTCTAACTAATATAAGAAACGTCGGTTTCTACCTCTTCGAGATGTGTCAGTTGTTTTTGTTCTGGCCCTCGACTGACACCGAGTCTAGTACTTGAGGAATAACGGTTTAAGTCTGAGTTTAACTTCTTTCATCCCTTTTGACGATCTGGTAAGTCCATACTGGATTTAGTTTAGGGAATACTAATATGTCACCTTCACTCTTTATCTAAATTCCCAGATCTAGTCTGTCTATCTCACGGACTACTTGATACCTGCCTCCAAGCACTGTAACATGTCCTCTGTGCCTAGTTCTGGTAGGGGTACCTTTTCTTTACTTTTTTTCGTTTTACCGACAGACCCCTCCGGAATGTTTATCGACAGTTTTCTTCTCTCCGTTTTTCGTTTCCTCTTTTCTTTTCTATATTCGTAGACTTACGTCTCAAGGTTTCTTATCGTTCTTCTCTATTCTTTCGGAATAAGTCTCTAGTTACGTTTTGTTGTCTCCTTTTGTTGTCTTACCCTTTCTGATCTCTAGAGAAGTTCTTTTAATCTCTATGGTTCCCTTGTAAAGAAAAAAAAAAAATTATCAAAAAATAAAAAATTTAAAATTTTAGAACTTAAGAATGTACACAAGGGTTTGTACTTGGGGGGAGGGTGGAGGGAGGGGTATTGTAGAGAGACCCAGTAGGGGTACGTGGTCGGGGTTCGTACGACATAGGACGCAGTCTGTATCTGACCGCTAAGTTAAGAATGTACTATCATATGTACAATCTTACGGTAAGAGGGTTTAGTAGGGTGGGAGAGGGAGAGGGAGACTCAGGTTTTCAGGCAATATGTGTAGACACAGAAAAAAGGACAGAACGTATGTCCCAGCAGTAACGGTAGAAGGATTTAAGGTATATATACACAATCATATGACATAACCACAAAAAGAAAGACCGAATGAAGTGAGACATATTAGCCGAGGTCAAAGTAGGTAGAGTAGTCTTGACTAAGTTTACTTAAGAAAAATTGCCGACTCATTATGAGGTAACACATATACATGGTGTCGAAAGAATAGGTAAGTAGACGACTACCTGTAGATCCAACAAAGGTACAGGACCGATAATATTTGTCACGACGCTACTTGTAACCCCATGTACACAGAGAAAGTTAAGACCAAAGGAGCCACACATACGGGTCGTCACCCTAACGACCCAGTATTCCATCAAGATAAACGTTAAAAAATTCCTTAGAGGTGTGACAAGAGGTATCACCGACATGATCAAACGTAAGGGTCGTTGTCACATCCTCCGAGTTCCCTTGTAAAGAACGTTTCTACCCGAGTTATTTCCTGCCTTTACCAGACCTGGATTGTCTTCGTCTTCTATAATTCTTCTCCACCGTTCTTATGTGTCTTCTTGACATGTTTTTTTCTAGAAGTGATGGGTCTATTAGTACTACCATACTAGTGATTAGATCTCGGTCTGTAGAACCTTACACTTTAGTTCACCCGGAATCTTTCGTAGTGATGCTTGTTTCGATCACATCCACTACCTTAAGGTCAACTCGACAAAGTTTAGGATTTTCTACTACGACACTTTCACGACGTGAGTTATACGGTCGTTCAAACCTTTTGAGTCGTCACCGGTGTCCTGACCTTTTCCAGTCAAAAGTAAGGTTAGGGTTTCTTTCCGTTACGGTTTCTTAGGAGTTTAATGACGTGTTAACGTGAGTAGAGTGTACGATCATTTCATTATGAGTTTTAAGAGGTTCGGTCCGAAGCCGTTATGTACTTGGCACTTGAAGGTCTATGAGTTCGACCAAAATCTTTTCCGTCTCCTTGGTCTCTAGTTTAACGGTTGTAGGTGACCTAGTACCTTTTTTGTTCTCTCAAGGTCCTTTTGTTGATAAAGACGAAATAACTGATACGGTTTCGGAAACTGACACACCTAGTGTTATTTGACACCTTTTAAGACTTTCTCTACCCTTATGGTCTGGTGGATTGGAAGGAGAACTCTGTAGACATACGTCCAGTCCTTCGTTTTCAATCTTGACCTGTACCTTGTTCTGACCAAGGTTTAGCCTTTTCCTCATGTAGTTCCGACATATAACAGTGGGACGAATAAATTGAACATACGTCTCATGTAGCACTCTTTGCGACCTGACCTTCTTTGTGTTCGACCTTAGTTCTAACGGCCCTCTTTATAGTTATTGGAGTCTATACGTCTACTGTGGTGGGAATACCGTCTTTCACTTCTCCTCGATTTTTCGGACAACTACTTTCACTTTCTCCTCTCACTTTTTCAACCGAATTTCGAGTTGTAAGTCTTTTACTTCTAGTACCGTAGACCAGAGTAGTGAAGTACCCTTTATCTACGTCTTTGTCATCTTTGTCACAATCTGAAAACCCCCCCCCCCCGAGGTTTCAGTGACGTCTACCACTGATGTCGGTACTTTAATTTTCTACGAATGAGAAACCTTCTTTTCAATACTGGTTGGATCTATCGTATAAGTTTTCGTCTCTGTAATGAAACGGCTGATTCCAGGCAGAGCAGTTCCGATAACAAAAAGGACACCAGTACATACCTACACTCTCAACCTGACACTTCTTCCGACTCGCGGTTTCTTAACTACGTAAACTTGACACCACAACCCCTTCTGAGAACTCTCAGGGAACCTGACGTTCCTCTAGGTTGGTCAGGTAAGACTTCTAGTTGGGACCCTAAAGAAACCTTCCTTACTACGACTTCGATTTCGAGGTCATGAAACCGGTGGGGTACTCTTCTCAACTGAGTAACCTTTTCTGAGACTACGACCCTCCCTAACCCCCGTCCTCCTCTTCCCCTGTTGTCTCCTACTCTACCGACCTACCGTAGTGACTGAATTACCTACACTCAGACTCACTTGAGACCCTCAACCACTACCTGTCCCACCGGACCGTACGACGTTAAGTACCCCATCGTTTCTTAACCTGTGTTGACTCGATGACTTGACTTGACTTGAAGACTGGTGGAAGTAGGTTCAGGGGGACACGAGTAGAGGGTGAAGACCATTGGTGTTTAGATTAGAAAAAAAGATACTCAAATAAAAACTCCATATTAACTGGATGTTGAGACATTATTAGGACCGTATGTTGTATTACTCAACTAAAACATATGTAAAGTTTTATTAGTGGTACCATTCAGATCAATTGGAGACAATGGTGTTTTTCTATAATGTATAATAAATAACTGATGTGACGGGTGTGACATGTAAAGTATAGGTACTGAGTAAAAAAACATTTATTTGAGAGGTTGGATCTTCTCTTAAATCAGAAAAAAAAAAAAAAAGAAAAACTGGTGTGGTGTATTGAACACTCTAAAAATCGAGGGTGTCGCTGTCACGTCTCTGGATCGGTGACCGGTGGTCCTTTAAGGGGACACTGTAATAAAATATTGACTTTCAAACACGGAAAATTAAAGGAGGTAGATAAAGACGGGAAGGAAAAGGAAAGAGAACACCCTTTATGTAAAAACTGTAGTAACAGATACAAGAGACAGAGGATAAGGAGAGAAACGTAAGAGAGATCTAGGGTGATGTTAGTTCGGTTGGAGTGTGGTTTGAAAGGGGTAGTCCGGAGGTCCCTGTAAGTGTATAGATTTGAGTCACCAGTTAAAACTCCGGAGTAGAGTGAATGAACTGAATGAACTGTGGAGAGAGGTACTTTACGAAAGACTGGACCGAGAGTTCTGGAGTTCGAGATAAAGGAATCACGAGAGTAAATCAGGGTTCCAAAATTTATAGTAGATATACGATTACTGAGGCTTTGATTATAGAGACGGAATTAAGGGGTGAACACATAGATTGACGGACTATGGAGAGACGTGCACAGGTTTCAGTAGAGTTTAAATTGTTAGGGTCCTAATGTAAAGATTATAAGCAGTGGAAGGGAATTAAGATGAGGAAAACCTGAAACGACCACGACGTTGCTAACTCTGAAGTGGGAGGTCACGTCCCCCACAATTCTAGGGTAACAGAGTACCGGTTTTTCGGTTTTGTGTTTTATCTTTGTTATGACCTAGTTTAAGTTATTTCGGAAATTTTTACCAGGTGTAGTCCTGAAGGGATCACCAGGTAACCAATTCTTAGACGGACGTTTGCGTCCCCTGTACCCAAGTTAGGGACCAGGTCCTTCTAAGGTGTACGGTACTCCGTTGATTCGGGTACGTCGTGTTGATGACTCGGGTGACAGATCACCGACGTTGACTTTAAGTGTGTGTATCTCGGGTTCGGGGGGTTCTCTTAAGTGACGTTACTCTTCAGGTACGTGGTATTGATCCGTCATCGGGGACGAGATCCGTTGATCTCTTTCAGGTGTACGTTGTTGTTTTTGGGTCGAGTCGGTTTTGATTTATTAAAAATTTTACCAGGTGTAGTTTTTTTTTAGATGAAAATGTTACGAAAAGAACTATTACTATCGAGAGGAAACGAGTTCTGTTTTTAGAATTCTCAGTAGTGACTGAATAGAAAAAGAGTGGGGTATAAGTCAAATCATTAGTGTCCAGTAGAGAGGGGACTTCAAATCATTAGTTCATTAGTAAAAAAGTTTATATAGGTATTAGACCTCCAGGAAAGTTAAACAACAACAACAAGTCAACGAGTCAGTACAGGGTGAGAAACGTTGGGGGTGCCTGAGTGCCTGACGACATGTGGTCTGAAGGGACAGGAAGTGGTACCTGTTTGAGTACAGGTAACTCAGTCACTACGGTAGGTTGGTCGAGTAGGAGACGGTAGGACAAGAGGGGGACGGAAGTTAGAAAGGATCGTAGTAACAGAAAAGGTTACTCAGTCGAGAAGTGTAGTTCACCGGTTTCATGATCTCGAAGTCGTAGTCAGTAAAGTTACTTATAAGTCCCAACTAAAGGAAATCTTAACTGACCAAACTAGAGGAACGACAGGTTCCCTGAGAGTTCTCAAAAGAGTTCTCAAAAGTTATGGAGGATGATAATAGACTAAAATTCAGTTCTACCGTTAGGTGAGGTCACAAGAACGGACCTTTTAGGGTACCTGTCTCCTCGGACCGTCCGACGTCAGGTACCCCAGTGTTTCTCAACCTATACTAACTCGAGTATGTGTCTATTAGAGAGGGGACTTAATAATGTTTGAACGATCAACTAGGGAGACAAAGGTGAGGAGGTCAAATAAGAGTTGTGTCATCGACCTTGTAGGTGTATTTTACAGTCAGTCTGGTCACGTGTAGAAGTTCGTTTACAGAGGTCTCAGAAAAGTGGAGTGAGTGTTAGAGGTTGGGTGGTATGAGTGTCGTAAACGAGACGGATAAAGTGAAGAAACAAGATCAGATTACGTGAGTCTAGACAAGTGGGGTACGGTTGAGGAGACTGAAGAGTAAGGACCCTGTGTGATCCGTACAAAGACGACTACTCGGAAACCCGAACTACAAACAAGGGAGGTGAATCTTAAACGAAGAACCCTTAAGGGACCACTAAACTACCAATCCTGAGGTCCGAAAGTGACGGTCCGGACCCAAGTTAGAGATCAGTCCTTTGATTCTAGGACGTTCTGTTCTTATCCGGTTTTTTTTTTTTCTCCTTGTACGAGGAGAGAAAGTCTATAGATGTACCCATTTGAGTCAAAGAAATTCTGAACCGAGAATGTGGTGAAAGAATTTTTCCCGTAAGAACCAGTGGACAGATTTTAAAAATTTGAGAAAGGGGTTTGAGGATTGGAGGAAGGGAGAAATAAAAGGGGGAATTGTGAATAATCAATGGTATGTTATTTTAAATGAATAAATAATAGATGAGGTAATTTTAGATTCAATCGAAGAACTACCGTCCCGAAATGACGACACAAGGGTTCATGAAATTGTCATTGTTATTTTATCAAAGAGTTACTTACCTACGACCGTTTATAAGTAACGTCATAAGTGCATAGTTTGTCTTGAAGATAAGTCCTTATTTAACAAAGCACATCGGACATTTGGTAACTTTTAACTTCTCGAGGAAAAAAGGTACAGTGTAGAAGTTGATATTTCTGTTTAATATTACGTAAACCGTCCGTTATTTTCCTCATTAGTTCTCTATGAAAAAATGATTATATAAGAGTAATAACGTGTAGTTTTCACTACTTTAAAACACTTTACGTAATTTTTTACCATTATAAATATAAAGTCACCGAAGATCACTACATTTTGTATACGTATAATTTGATTGACCTACACTGTAAACCTCTTAACAAATTTAGAGAAGTTCTTTTTTTAGGTATCTTATTAGGTGCATACGAGGTTTTATTACACAGTACCCACCACATCGAGTCGTACTATAATAGGTCGTGATTCCTCTTTGTTTTTCTTTTTAATTGTGGATAAATTAAAACTGTTTTACGAAAAGACAGTGAATCTCAAAAATAAAATTCGGATGACCTTTACAAAAAGTCTGAATGAATCTGTACTGAAAGATAGTTTGTCGTAAAAACGTGAATCTTCGTACTATATTCACTTTATTTAGTCAGTTCCATAAAGATCATGAAGTGTGAGTTTCCGACTAAGTAGACTTAATGAAGAGTTGAACCAGAGTAACTACAGGTACAAAAGGGTAGTTAAACGGTCATTTCGTTTTTTTTTTTTTTTTTTGATACTTTTTTGTGATCCCGAAGGGACCACCGAGTCGACCATTTCTTAGACGGACGTTAAGCCCTCTTGATCCAAGTTAAGGACCCTACCCTTCTAGGGGACCTCTTCTCTCGTCGATGGGTGAGGTCATAGGATAGGACCTCCTAAGGCACCTGATATATCAGGTACCCCAACGTTGTAAAAGTCTCGTTTTTTTTTAATAGGTGGGACTGGAGACCCACGAAAGGACTAGAATGATATTTCGTAATTACATACCAAAGGTTTGATGCTTATCCTGAACATGTCGGAAAGAGTTTACGAGGACTTTACCGGACTAACTTTGAAACTCAATGTCAAAACGCTAGTCCGATGGTCCTTATTAGTTTCTGAGGGTAACGGGTCGTTGTCATTGTTCTAGTACAGACGGGGAGACCGACTGTCAGTAACATTCTACGGGATCTAAGACTCTGAAGTTAAAGTTCTGTAATTTTACACGTTTTTACACTGTGTATTGTATACCATTGGTTGAACGAAAACAGTCCATGGATAGGACCGAGAACTCCTTAGACATACGTCCAGTTCTTCGTTGTCATCTTGACCTGTACCTTGTTGTCTGACCAAGGTTTAGTCCTTTCCTCATGAAGTTCCAACATATAACAGTGGGACGAATAAATTGTATACGTCTCATGTAGTACTCTTTACGACCCGACCTCCTTCGTGTTCGACCTTAGTTAACAGTCCTTTTTATAGTTATTAGAGTCTATGCGTCTACTGTGGTGGGAATACCGTCTTTCGTTTCTTCTTGCTTTCTCGGAGAACTACTTTCACTTTCTCCTCTCATTTTTTCAATCGAATCTCGAGTTGTAAGTCTTTTGAATCTAGTACCGTAGACCACGGTAGTGAAGTACCCTTTATCTACCCCTTTGTCACCTTTGTCACAGTCTGAAATAAAAACCCCCGAGGTTTTAGTGACGTCTACCACTGACGTCGGTACTTTAATTTTCTGCGAATGAGGAGTCTTCTTTTGGTTGGATCTGTCGTATAATTTTTCGTCTCTGCAATGAAACAGTTGTTTCTAGGTAGATCAGTTCCGATACTAAAAAGGTCATCGGTACATACCTACACTCTTAACTTGGTCTTTCTTTCGACTCACGACTTCTTAACTACGAAAACTTTACACTATAACTCCTTCTGAGAACTTTCAGGGAACGTGACGTCCTCTAGTTTGGTCAGTTAGAATTTCCTTTAGTCAGGACTTATAAGTAACCTTCCTGACTACAACTTCGACTTTGACGTTATGAAACCGGTGGACTACGCTTCTTGACTGAGTTAACTTTTCTGGGACTACTACCCTTTCTACCTTCCGCCCTCCTCTTCCCCTGTTGTCTCCTACTTTACCAACCTACCGTAGTGGTTGAGTTACCTGTACTCAAACTCATTTGAGATCCTCAACCACCACCTGTTCCTCCTGGTCTCACGACGTCAGGTACCCCAGTGTTTCTCAGCCTGTGTTGACTCACTGACTTGACTTGACTCATCCGTTTAGTGGTGAACCAAAACCGTACTCACGTGACGTGGAGAGGAATGACTCGTGACACTGGGTGTCTTAGATAGAAAATAATTGTACCATTTTAAAATCAAATCCATTCTCTGGAAATTTGAGTACACCTACAACGATAGTCTTCAATTATATTCTCTCGGTTCAAGTTATCTTTGTCTTTGGGGTAAGTCCAACTTGTTGTACGTCTCTTTTACGGGATTCAAGTCAATTCTCCTTACAGTACCCAGTTAAACCAAATCTGACTAGTGAACATTTATATTCTAAGACATGGAGAAGGTCTAAAAAAGGATGTCTTGATTCAATATTGTGTCGAATTGATCTCTTTAAATTCTTAAGTTTCAAATTATCTGAACACGATTTTTTTTTCTTTTTTTTTAGTGTAACCTATAGTAATAAATCGCAAACAACTTAAGGAGTCCAGAATATTGTCCAATACTTTATGTCATAATTTTCATTAAGATATTAGGGATCCTTTTTTACGACCGGAAAAGTTGAGATTACACTTTTCTACCCCGACGAACATAATATTCAGTTAGGTGTGAGAATCTTTGGGTAATTTTATCGACCTATAATACAAGTTTAGAGAATCTGAAGAAACCATGTTTTTCCCCTAATCTTTGGACTGATAACTCTTACAAAATCTGGACACGTGTGAATTTGAATGAAAATTTAGACTCTGAACGTTCTCAAAAGGGACTCCTTCTCTCGTGAACATGTAAAAAATAAAAAAATAAAAAACGGAATATCGTATTATTACGTTATTTTTAGTACTCAAACATGAATAAATGATTTATTTATTATTTTGTTCTTTGGTATCAATTTACCTAAATAGACTATGTATTTCTTCACAGAGAAACATAAGGACCTCTTTCCCTCTTTGATTTCTATTGACAGTCTCGAAAGAAGACCCGACAACCGTCCCTACTTAAGTAAAGTAAGAGTGGCATATAAATACTCTACCCTCTAAAACCTTTGGTTCCAAACCCTTTGGATCTAGAGAAAAGACTCTAGTCTTCCGATTACCTTCGTCCCGACTCTGCCTCGGGTCAGACGAATCGGAAGTAAGAGTCACTTACAGAAGTGTGAGAGTATGGACGATTGTCTAATAATCAGATGGTTTTCACTAGGAAGGACGGAGGTGTCTTAGGATCTAAAGAGTTTCTCTTCATTAAATTTTTCTTGAGTTAGGTATAACTCTGTGTCTGCCTCCAAGATAAAGATAGATGACCGATTATTCGAGTTGTCAGATCATTGACTTGTCAAAGATTTTACAAGGGACCGGCATCCGATGCAACGACTGTCATGATGGATCTAGGAAAGGGTCCTCACTTAGTTCTAGTAAACCCTTGGAAGTTGGGTGGGAGAAGTGAGATGGCGAGTGGAGAAACAGACGGGGGAGACGGAAGAGGTTGTGCCCTGTCGACCCTTACTACCTTGGACCATCTCCTCTGACACGAGGACGGGAGATTAAAAACTCAGATCCCAGGACCCCTAAATGTTAATCCAAATAAGGACCTTTCTAATTCGTCGAAGGACGGGAAGTGGGTATTAATCCTCTTCAGAACGTTTAGGTTGATCTTAAGTCTCACGAAATTCATGTTATATGAGGTGATCCGGGACGTCGTTGGTAATAAGTTATCTTGCCTGGGGATTAAGAAAAGGTCTCCGTTAAAAATAAAAAAGAGAAAGAAAGTGCTGGAAGAGTAAGATACGTAACTCTGTCGTTGTCTTTTAGAGAAACCGAAGAAAGGAAGGAAGGACGATGAGATAAATATTAAGGTTTACAACGGTCCACAGTCGTTGTTTTAATTTCGTCTACTAATCTCAGGGAGGTTCGACAACAACAATGAATCCCACGTGGATTATAAAATGTAATCGTTCAACGTCACGTCAACGGAAATAAGTTGATAAGACCTGTAAAATTTCTACGACTTACTAAATGAGAAAAGGTTCGGGGTCTGTTTCGAAGAGAGACACGACACGTGTAAATTCGACGATTATGGTTTTCTTAACACGGACCCCCTCAGTACTAAGTTCGACTTTGAGAGGAAACTTTCGCGGACACGACCGACCTCACATGAGTTGAAGTACAACACTATTTCCTCCAATTCATCGATGCGAAATTGTGGTTTCTTTATCTCGTAGACGAATTCTACCATTAAGGGTGTGAAAATTCTCGTCCGCGTGTGGAAGTAGTTGTCCAAGTTGAGTAAATAGATCTTTTACCCTTACCAAAATTAATTCTCTATTCAAGACCTTTTTTTCTTTTTCTGACGAAAGAGATAACGACAACGAATTAATCGAAATAGAGTCTTCTTTCGACCTTTGAGTGTCGGATCAACTCAAAGTATTGGCACTGGCCTCACAGACGCCCACCCACGGACCTCCCTGTCCCCAGAGTCTTGTGGAGTAATACTTGTTCGAATATAAGACCGGTCGCCCAATCAATCCCTATACTCCGTATATTGGTCCACGACGGTAGAGGAGGGTTAGGACGGTCAGTCAACACCCACCCACCCCCCTTGGTTTGGAGTTTTTCATTGACACTCAAAGGGTTTGATATGTACAGTACTCCTTTATATTACCTCTGTAATCTATTGACCTTGAACTTGAGTCGTCTGGAGGAAACTTTCAGTCGGACCGTAAACATCCTGGTTTATTACCCTCATCTTTCTCTTTGCCTCTTCTGTTACCGTGGGGTGAGGTCATGAGAACGGACCTTTTAGGGTACCTACCTCCTCGGACCACCCGACGTCAGGTGCCCCATCGATCCTCAGTCTGTGCTGACTCGCTGAAGTGAAAGTGAAAAGTGAAAGTACGTAACCTCTTCCTTTACCGTTGGGTGAGGTCACAAGAACGGACCTGTTAGGGTCCCTACCCCCTCGGACCACCCGACGGTAGATACCTCAGCGTGTCTCAGCCTGTGCTGACTTCGCTGAATCGTCGTCGTCGTCGTCGTCTCTCTCTCTCTACTTCGTTGATCCAAAGAGACGATGACAAACGAAACTCGTTAAGGTGCACGAAATGTCAATTGAGAGTGGTTTGGGAAACCCTTTATTTTTAAAAACGTAGTCAAATCTCCTACAACTTTTGTCTTACATGTTTCCGAGACTGAAACTAGTGTGTGTTTGTGTTTCGTTTGGTTCGGACTTTGGTATATGATTAGTAATACAGGTCCATTTCACCTGTCAGACCGACCGAAGTTTTGGGGACGAGAAAGGTGAGACGTACAACTCAAAACAACAAAATTTTTTGTTTTTTTTTGTGGTGATAAGTCCCTCACTTTTTCTTTAATCGGACATAATTGTGACGAATGAGGAACCTTCTTTTCAATACTGGTTGGATCTATCATATACGTTTTCGTCTACTGGTTGGATCTATCATATAAGTTTTCGTCTCTGTAATGAAACGGCTGATTCCAGGCAGAGTAGTTCCGATACCAAAAAGGACACCAGTACATATCTACACTCTCAACCTGACACTTCTTCCGACTCGTGGCTTCTTAACTACGAAAACTTGACACCACAATCTCTTCTGAAAACTCTCAAGGAACCTGACGTTCCTCTAGGTTGGTCAGGTAAGACTTCCTGTAGTCGGGACCCTAAAGAAACCTTCCTTACTACGATTTCGACTTCGAGGTCATGAAACCGGTGGAGTACTCTTCTCAACTGAGTAACCTTTTCTGAGACTACGACCCTCCCTAACCCCCGTCCTCCTCTTCCCCTACTGTCTCCTACTCTACCGACCTACCGTAGTGACTGAGTTACCTGCACTCAGACTCACTTGAGGCCCTCTACCACTATTTGTCCCTCCGGACTGTACGACGTTAAGTACCCCAGCGTTTCTCAGCCTGTGCTGACTCGCTGACTTGACTTTGAGACAAAAACTTATATACACAACAACAACAACAACAGTAAGTCAGTGATTCAATACAGGTTGAGACGTCGAGGTTCCTGACGTCGTACGGTCCGAAGACAAATTTACACAAAGTCAAGATTTTTAATATCTTGATGATCGTCGTTTCTTCTGTACGGCCCNTCAGACTCACTTGAGGCCCTCTACCACTATTTGTTCCTCCGGACTGTACGACGTTAAGTACCCCAGCGTTTCTCAGCCTGTGCTGACTCGCTGACTTGACTTTGACTTTGTGACAAAAACTTATATACACAACAACAACAACAACAGTAAGTCAGTGATTCAATACAGGTTGAGACGTCGAGGTTCCTGACGTCGTACGGTCCGAAGACAAATTTACACAAAGTCAAGATTTTTAATATCTTGATGATCGTCGTTTCTTCTGTACGGCCCTTTAGGTCTTTACTCTCGTTCAGTCTTATGAAGTCTTACCCTTAATCTTTTCTGAGTTTTCTAGTAAGGTACCGGAAGATGTTTTTCGTAGTCAAACAGTTTAATAATTAAAGGAAATGTCGTAAGGGTCTCTCTTTACAGTGGTCAAAGAAGAGTTAACACAGAGTCCAAAGGTGGTGACTTGACCCTTGAATTCATATTTTAGTTTAGATCATAGAGGTGTATAAGGTTGGGGATGGGGGTTGAGGGCGAGGTAGCAGGTTCAGGTAAACGTGGTCGGGTGAAAGCTCGTCAACCCCGTTCCAAGTCAAGGATTTAGGGTAATACATTTCTCAATTACATTTGTAATTAGATGGATCTTAGATTACTAGGAAATTAACGAGGTCCAAATCCATCGGACCCCTCCGACCCCCCCCCCCCCNCGCCCCCACGATGATTGTTTCCTACGAAGTTTAGATTTTCAAATAATCTAAGAAGAAATCAAATAAGAAGAAGTCTTCTTCTTTAAGACTTCTAGAAAAGAGAATTTGTTGTTGGTTTTTTTTTTCCAGAAAATCTGTTTTGTAAAAGTATCAGGGTCCGAAAATTGTGAACTTAACGGAGTAAAAGAAATGTTGATTTTAGTCACACGTTTGTGAAAATAATTTTACGTATTCTAAAAGACAAACTCCGAAAAGTTCTCGAATCTCTTACCATCCAAATAAACGTCGATAGAGTATAACTAAAAAGACAGTAGAAATCCGAATTGGTTAAACGAAGTTTATTCTAAAGACATGATGGACGTGGTCTCTCTTAGAGTTTTTGGAGTCATCTGTTGAATTTCTTTATTTTTTATATATCTTTTATAGATCGTCTTTTTTATAAAAAGAAATAGAATGAAACGTTGAATGAGGTCTCTGAAGATTTATCATACTTACTTTGTAGACCGACACCTTTATTTGGTTCTGGTTGGTTTCCTCCTTTCATTTTCGATGGGTAAGTCTCGTAAGATCTCGTTACCAAGTTTATGGGACCCTCGAAATGGCCATTTTAGATTTTGACCCGGGGTTTGTGCCGCCCGTTCCTTTCTTGCTTCTTTCTCCGTCAGGTGAGACCTAACCATCCAAATTATTATATCCCGAAGAGTCAACCGTGATTACCAGTTCTTGGACGGACGGTTACGTCCTCTGAATTCTCCGCACCCAAGTTAGGGACCCACCCCTTCTAGGGGACCTCTTCCCGTGTCGTTGGGTGAGTTCATAAGAACGGACCTCTTAGGGTGCCTGTCTCCTCGGACCGTTCGTTGTCAGATACCCAGACGTGTCTCAACCTGTGCTGACTTGTCTGAACAATTCCGTGCCGTGTCCAAATTATTCGTTGCAACACCCNCCCGCCCCTTTCCGTAGTCTTGAAAGAATAGTCCGAACAGACCTCGGTAGTGTTTCCATGACATAATTGTCTAGAGGCTTGGGCGGTTCTCTTGAAATTTTCAAATGTGACTTCGGAATGGACCCAAGTCGGTGGATTCGCCATCTCTACCCGAGTTGTGGAGTTCGACGCAGGAACTTTTACCGAGGTTGGCACCTTTCCCACCCGTCTTGCATGCAAGGTATGCAAGGCCCCGACCCCACCCCCGCCCACTCGGAGACTTAAGGCCTAGGCCAAGCACCCAGTTGCCCGCGAGAACAGGAGAGGTACTAGAGGACTTTGGAGGTGTGGAGGACTTCCCGAGAATCTCGGAGGGTGCAGGGTGGAAGACGCCACACGGGACTCGTAAGTCGGTCCATAACGTGGTCAATTCTTCACCGAGTCCATCAATAGAACGACGTGCCTTTCGTCTGTTGTGTCGTCGCCATCTCCTTGTATGCTCTTTTGTGACTAGTTTTACTAAGGGTCATCCCTTGAGACGAGTTACAATACCCCGTCGACCCTACCCTCCCAGCAAATCCCCTCTTACGTATGTACATACACAGGTGGACTTTGATAATGTTGTCACAATTGGTAGATATGAGGTTTTATTTTATTTTTCAATCTTTATTGAGGATTTTATTCATTACTATAAAAAAAAGGTGGTTCTCGGGAGACTAGACTTGGTGACTAAATAATTTAGAGGACCCGACTCCCAGTCTAGTCAGTTCTCTAAGTGAAGCCAGAAGTACACTAAACTATTTCTACTGTGAAGCCGTCTGAGTAGTCCATACATACATAGGTGCTGTGAGACCCATTACTGTGTCCACGGAGGAACATTCCGTCATTATTATAAGTTCCGGTACCATGAGAACCGTAGTACAGGTTTACGGTTCTCTTAAAGTCACAAGTCGATTCTGTCCGAAACGGTCGACGGTAATTCCAGACGATCATTCCCACAGACACCACCATATTACAGGGAGTCCGGTCACCTCCTGTTCTTGATCACCGGTCTACTGGTATGGTCACCCTTTGTTGTAGTGGACAGGAACTCCTCCAACCTTTAAAAACAATGACACCCACCTAAGAGGGTCCCACGACGTCGGGTTGGAGGGTCTACTTTTGGTACCGTTGGATAAATCCCTATAGGTTATTTGTGGACCCTTCACCCTGGTCAGTCACGGTTTGGTCAGAGGTAGGAAATTATACTGTCTTACTAATGTATCAAGGTCACTATAGGTGTAGTATAGGGACCACGTTAACCCACCCAAGATAAATCTCACTAAAAAGACAAAGGTCTTATCTCCATGGATCCAAGTTTATAGGTGTTGGGACCCATTCGATGTACTTGGGTGGGGTCTAGTCTTACCACCTTACAAAGTACATTTTTCTCCTGTCGTAAAAGTGAAGTGAAGAAAAAAGGATAGTAATTATGACAAAAGAAAGATGGAAGATAAAAAGAACGTTCAATAAGAAACCGAGCCCAGTTGACTAAAACAAGACAGTCAGAGACATGAGAGACAATTACTCTTACTCTGGAACAACAATCAGTCTTATCATCCTTTTAGATTCAATCCGAAGTATCTCTTCCTACGACTAGACACATCTATTTCCAGTAAGATTGGTGAAACCTGTCGTTCTTTCCATTTACGATTAATCTTAATAATTCCGAGTAACAGTAAAGGACAAACAGGATAAAGACGGAGAACAGAGAGAAGTAGTAAAACGGTCCGTAGGGGGTACTGAGAACCCGATTTCGGTCCACTGCTTAAGGGACGTTCTCAGGAAGAGTCACTTTCGTGGTTGGGTAAGAAAGCTTAGATAGAAGTAAATGGAAATCTGAAAAAAGGAGAAATAAGTAGAAGTAATGTAAGATAAACACAGATAACTACTTCTCTACGTCAAGAAGGAGTCTATATCAGATTGACGTCGTGTTAATTTTTCCTTTGTTTTTCCTTTGGACTGACACGATTTTCATAAGTTATAAGTAAGACTTAAGGAAATATGAAGTCCGTGTATACGGATGTAAATACTGTTATATTGCATTTTCCTCCTCTTTTTCAAGACAGGAAAGAACGGACGTTCTACCGTAACGTGTACTGGTACTCTCCGACTTCTATGTTACCTGTTGACGACCTGATACATATGTTTATCTTGACACTGAGTGTTGGACGTCGAGAGACACGTCCTTTAGTTGGGGAGAAGAGGTATTATTTGTCGGGTCCTTCGGTCGGACGATATCTACCACCCCCGGGTGAACCTTAAGGTCTCAACTCAACTTCTAATAAAATTCGACTTTGCAAACTCTAAGTTATCTAAGTCTCTCTTCAGAAGAACCTCGAAGGATATAGGACGCCCCAACCCCCGACACCCTTGTCGTTGAAGATCCTTTACTCCGATGGACAAACCCTGTACTCTCCACTTTAGGGACCCTTTCACTCCTCTCACTTCTCGTCCTATCACACCGTTAATTGTTACTTTACCTACTTTACAGGTCGTACCAGATTGGGAATCATTTTTCTTTCCGTTACGTGTCGTGGTATTGGGTCGGTCGTCCCGTTGGGGGGTAAGTCCTTTACAAGTACTACTCTCTTATATGAGAGTGACTCGAATAACTCGGAGAACTACTTTCACTTTCTCCTCTCATTTTTTCAACCCAATTTCGAGTTGTAAGTCTTTTGATTCTAGTACCGTAGACCAGGGTAGTGAAGTACCCTTTATCTACCTCTTTGTCACCTTTGTCTCCGACTGAAATAAAACCCCCCGAGGTTTTAGTGACGTCTACCACTGACGTCGGTACTTTAATTTTCTGCGAATGAGGAACCTTCCTTTCAATACTTATTGTATCTGTCGTATAATTTTTCGTCTCTGTAATGAAACAGTTGTTTCCAGACAGATCAGTTCCGATACCAAAAAAGTCATCAGTACATACCTACAATGTCAACCTGATATTTCTTTCGACTCACGTCTTCTTAACTACAAAAACTTGACACCACAACCTCTTCTGAGAACTCTCAGGGAACCTGACGTTCCTCTAGGTCGGTCAGGTAGGATTTCCTTTAGTCAGGACCCACAAGTAACCTTCCTGACGACACATTCGGTTTTGTTGTAGTTAAAACCTTCGGTTTTGAGGTTATAAAAACGGTGGACTACACTTCTCGACTGAGTAAACTTTTATGGGACTACAACCCTTTCTAACTCCCGTCCTCCTCTTCCCCTGCTGTCTCCTACTCTACCAATCTACCGTAGTGGTTGAGTTACCTGTACTCAAACCCATTTGAGACCCTCAACCACTACCTGTCCCTCCGGACCGTACGACGTCAGGTACCCCAGCGTTTCTCAACCTGTGCTGACTCGCTGACTTGGCTGGACTTGACTCGAATAACTTTATCGACGGTTCAAGGTCCCTTTCATAGGTCCGGACCGATCACGTCAAGACTCCATGTTCCACCCTACCCTAAAGGCACTGTCCTGTCCTCCGTCTGTTTTATCTGTTGTAGTGTGTGTGGGACGGGAGACTTCCACGGACAGTCTCCGTCCGACCCACCACCCCCCGGAAACTCCTTGAGTGAAAACAAAGAGACCTCAGAGAAGTGTGATCTTATATACGAAGTGCTACCTACTATCGTTTCTGAAAACAGACAAAACAAGTGGTAACACACAGTGGTCGTAGGTCACACGGGTTTGCTAATACCATCACGAGTTATTTGTGAACTTCTTTGATATTCCCTCTATCTCGTCTAGTTTACTTTTGTTATTTCCGTTTTTCCTCTAAAAGAACATTATGGGACCGAACAGTTATTACAGGATGGTACTATCGGTTTTGTTTCTCCACTAAGTACCTCTGAGTAACGGGAACTAGCTCTGGCTTTGTGGTTCCGTGTCGTAATTTTAGAAGGGTAGAGGAAGAAAACTACTGTTGGTCCCAAGAGTCGCCTCTTCCGTTACCGTGGGGTGAGACCATGAGAACGGACCTTTTAGGGTACCTACCTCCTCGGACCACCCGTCGTCAGGTACCCCAGCGATTCTCAGTCTGTGCTGACTCACTGAAGTGAAAGTGAAAAGTAAAAGTACGTAACCTCTTCCTTTACCGTTGGGTGAGGTCACAAGAACGGATCTCTTAGGGTCCCTGTCCCCTCGGACCACCCGACGACAGATATCCTAGTGTGTCTCAACCTGTGCTGACTTCGTTAAATCGTCGTTGTCCCGAGAGTCGGCAGGGGTTAGTTATTTTTAACTGATCTCAGGTGTATTCTTTAAGTTCGTTCCGAAATGACCCCGGAGACGACATCGTTCCTCCTCATTCTTGTTCATTGTCCAAAGGAACGGACAAACGAGGATCTCTCCCCTACTTGAACAAGTAATACACCCCACTCCAATCTCATACCAGTTCCAGTCCGGTCTCCCCACCGAATCCACAACACGAGTGGGGAGGTTGTTACAACACACGTCCTCCGTACGAGTCATGGGACGAAAACAAGGGTTGTGAGACCCGTGAAAAACCAGAAAGACATAGAAAACAGGTATTAAACGGGGTTGACGTGTACGTCAATAAAAATCAGGGAATGTCAAGGAAACATAAAATACAGTCAGTAAGATCTTGGATTCGTAGTAAGAAGGTTTTTTTCACACGTTTTATTTTAAGAAAAAAGAAAAAATCGTTTTATTTATAAGAGATAACATTTTTTTTTTTTTTTTGAAGTCCAACTACAAACCATCTTTGGTTGTGTTATGACATTTCGTTAATTGGAAGTTAATTTTTATTTAATGGTTTTTTTTTAGAAAAGTGACCCGAAAATGGAGGTGGTCGACAGGGTTAGAGAACTGTAGGAGAATGTTGATGTAAAACCCTTCTTTACCGGACACAGTGACTAGAGGGGACAGAATGGAAGTTTGTATCATGTACAGTTGAGTTAAGGTAGTCCGAAACTAAGTGTGTGTACGAGAGGACTAAGAGGAAAGAGGGTCCAGACAGAAAGAGGAGGGAAAACGGTCTGGAAAAACGAGTCGAGTATCTATCACCAACAGAGGAGAGTCGGGAGAGGGGTACATAGTTATGATAAGAACCTGTCACCGTAAGTGAGACAACTTAGTCGGGTAATGGGGTTGGGTGGAGACACGTCTCGAGATCCAATTGTAGAGTGTCAGTAGAGGAAGACCTACAGAAAGTTAGTGTAGTTTTAATTTTCGTGCTTTGACTTTAAAATTTGAGGTTATACTGTTATAGAGTACTTTGTAAGGTAGAAGTTTGACGAGGAGGGGAAAACCCGTGGGAGTAGACATTTCTCGTAGTAGTAGATGACTCTGTTCCTTGGTCGGGTCTGGATAGGAACTGAGGAGAGGGAGGTCAACACGTCCAACTCAAGAGGTCCTTCGTCCGAGACTCCACCTCCAATCACCCATCCTTCGATTACTTCCTCACGGGAAGTGTAAACATCTTCCCCTTAGTCCGTCCCAATTCGTCCTCCTCCGTCCGAAATTGTGTCAGGGTTGTTGACGGACTCGACTGAGGTGACCCTCGAGACTATGAATCTTCACTGAAAAGTCTCAATGGACTCTAGTTGAATCTACCGTTCCGGAAATACGAGGTAGTAGTTATGGTACTAAACGTCTCAGGTCACGTTCTACTTTTACGTTCTGATATAAATTTTTAATTCCAAAGGTTCTGTTACCGTGGGGTGAGGTCGTGAGAACGGACCTTTTAGGGTACTTACCTCCTCGGACCACCCGACGTCAGGTACCCCAGGGATTCTCAGTCTGTGCTGACTCGCTGAAATGAAAGTGAAAAGTGAAAGTACGTAACCTCTTTCTTTACCGTTGCTTGAGGTCACAAGAACGGACCTCTTAGGGTCCCTGTCCCCTCGAAGTACCCGACGGCAGATACCTCAGTGTGTCTTGACCTGTGCTGACTGCGCTGAATCGTCATCGTTCTCCCATTGTCGTCTTGCAATTTGGTTCGTGACACATGCCCCACGACACACTGACGTGTGTACCATTCACGTACTTCGACCCTGACCGGGAGTAGTCAGTGACGTACATCCGTTCCAGAGAGACCTCGACTCTAGTAGGGACTTCCCCGACCGTCAACTTCCGACAAAAGGTCACCGTGACGGTCGTTTTCTTCGTTGACTTCTAGTGAGTACTCCGTAGTCCCGGACCCAGTGTCATAGGTGATGTCATTGGTTCGGACAGGTAAAATGGTAGAATTTGAAAGAGCATAGGTAAAAGAGAAGAGTCAACTGGGACGATTAGTTATCTTAATTTCAAGAGTAGTAGAACGGAATTGATGACTTTGTCAGGGGACGGACAATTAAAGAGAAAATCAGACCAGAAGTGTAGGGAGTGATGACCTTTACTCTGATTGTATGATTTAGGGATTTTATGATTTACCGAAGGTAACGGGTGTTATAATTTTAGATTCGGTTGTAAAGGGTTTGACACAAGTATTTTGTGAATCAGAAGTCTCTTCTTTTTTTACACTACGTTCAAAAGAAGACTCAATAAAAATTTTAATAACACATTATTTTTATGATTCGGTAAATATATTAATACAAATATTAAAATACTATTAGTACGGTTTCCTAACCACTCAATATGGAGTCTTGTTGTCCCCATCGTCCTTTTAAGAGGATTAGTTTCTCAAAATAAGTTAGGACGTATGACTGGGGATTTGTTGTAAATGATTGATGACGGATCTATATAGTAACATGACTATTAAAAAAAACATAAAAGATAGATTAAAATTATTATAGTCACTGTAATAAGTTACAAAAATAACATACGTACCTAAAATATTTTATAAAAGGGGAAACCTAATATCTTCAGACGGTGATGTAAAATCTTGGGTGAAAAAAGAAATGACTATTCGTGAATTTGCATGAATGTCTTCGTCATGTACGTCTTTCTACATCCATAGTATTAACATGTCAGACTTCTTAATAGTGTTTTAATTGTATTAGTACATCGTTGGTGGTTTTAGTTCTTTATTTTACAACCATTAAGGGACTGAGTCGTGAAATTGACGTCACCGGGTCCGGACCTAAGTTAGGAACCAACCCCTTAATTTTAGGGTGTTCGACACACCTCGTTGGACTTTTATTTTTTTCTTTATTCTTTATTTTATGATCGTAGATTACCGGAGGAAAACGGGAATGTCAGGCGATGAAGAAAATAGACGGGGTTTCAACGGGTGATGGTTGGAGATTGTTAAACACTAGATGTACTTAGGTTCAAACTAAATGTACTTAAGTACAACTAGAAGAACACGGTTGATTCCCACCTCGACCCTAAGTTTAACTTGAGATATATGTTTCGGATACAAAAGTCTTACAAGGATTAACAACAAAGGTAAGGGATGACTGTATTATTTTAACGATTCTTTTTCTTTTTGTCAATAAAGAAGTTTAATGTCTCCAAGGGTGTGACGTGGAACTGTCCTTTTTTTTTTTAAGGAAGGTGTGTCAGTTCGTTTCATATACTTACTTCTATCTGAATTTAGATTAACAAATAATTTGTTACTTCGATGATTTAGAATGTAGAAACCTAACTATATTCTTGATATATATCACACACATACACACACATATACGTTTATGGATACATACATATAATACCAGTATCTTTGGGTATAGACATTCTTTTATTTTATTTAAAAGATTCAAACTGTGTTTAAGTAAACCGTCATTCTCGACGGGCTTTGGAGATACTCGGATTTATATCAGAAGCAAATAATACGTTTATGTAAAAAAATACAATTGTATTATTTATTTATATAAAACGACCACTTTACAATTTCACAAACTTCTTCAACACACTAGGGTCTGGGGGTTCCACACAGTATGTACATTGCATCGTATATATTGTTTAGACGTTATATCATATGTGTACACCCAAAACTACAAAAATTTTTCTTTTTAGGACTTCCTTTAATTCCTGACAACTGGACAATTTCGTTTCTTTTCAGTACGTTTGTTACGAGAGAAGGTGATTTTTTACTGATTTTTTATTTTTATACCGTAACCCTTTGTTATCGGTATGATTTACCTTTTAGACACTCTAAAGTATCATATTATTCGACGGGAGAAAGTAGTGAAGAGGGATGGTTTCATTTGTCTTTACAGAAAATTTATAGTAAAAATTCTGAAACAAGTAAAGATTTAGGTTTACGTAGAATGTTAATTATACGTACAAATCATACATTCTTTTTGTCGATACATATTTAGTCCCTACTTGTAACGTCAGTTCATATAACTTCCTTCATTCAATACAGAACAGTATGGATTTCGTAAGTGGACAAAGATGATCACTTCGTACTAAGTTATTTTAATGTCTTATAGGTATCGGTGAGATATTGTGACAGTTTCTGTCAATATCTTAAGGTTTACTACACGACCACAGATTCGAATACTCTTGACTGAATATGTCTGGATCAGTCTTTAGGGAAGTGTCACCGATTTAATGAAAAGCCTCGTTGTGGAGTTCAATCGTCTGTTCTTTTATGCAAATAAGTAATTCGTGAGACAATATAGTAACTCGATATTTATAAATTTTCCAATTCAATCTAACACCTTTATGGTGTTATTTCTCGTGGATTAAGTATTAGTAATGAATAACTAACATTTGTCCTTTAAAATATATATAAACATATATATAAATATACATTGTAATAATACACACAAATTTTCCTTCCATAGTGTTCCTTGTGTAGTAAGACGTTGAACGAAAAAATTTGACGATGTATCATAAGGTTCCCACGGATAAGGTGTCTGTAAAGGGTGTTACTACTTATAAAACCAAAGAGTAAAGAACCGACAAAATTTACACGTAGTCTGGTAGAGATTTCCCGTGTAATTGTTAACCATATAGGACCAACGGATGTTTAGTGTCTCATCTGTAGACCGAAACTCTTCCTTTGAATGAAAAGGGACTCGTACAAAGACATACACTTTTATTGTTGATGTTACAAATAAAAAATTTTTTGGAAATTTATGTTATAATCATAGTACATCAGTAATTTTGACCTTTTGTGTTTTTCATTTCGACGTTACTTGAAGAGAAGGAGTCGTATAAAAAAACCAATTTTAGATGGTCTGCCACACAATTCTCAACATGTATAGAGCGGAGTAAAACGGAGTAAATCGGTAACATCTTTAGGATGTCAAGTCAAGTCAAGTCAGTGAGTCAGCACAGGTTGAGAAACGCTGGGGTACTTAGTATCGTGCGGTCCGGAGGGACAGGTAGTGGTTGGGGGCCTCAAATGGGTTTGAGTACAGGTAGTTCAGCCCCTTCGGTAGGTCGGTAGACTAGGAGACGGCAGGGGAAGAAGACGGGGGTTGGGGAGGGTCTTAGTCCCAGAAAAGGTTACGCAGTTGAGAAAAGTATTCCACCGATTTCATAACCTCAAAGTCGAAGTCGTAGTCAGGAAGGTTACTTGTTTGTCCTGACTAGAGAAATCCTACTTGACCAACCTAGAAGAACGTCAGGTTCCCTGAGAGTTCTCAGAGGAGGTTGTGGTGTCAAGTTTTCGTAATCAAGAAGCCGCGAGTCGGAAGAAGTGTCAGGTTAAGAGTGGTATGTACTGGTGACCCTTTTGGTATCGGAACTGATCTGTCTGGAAACAACCGTTTCATTACAGAGACGAAAAATTATACGATAGATCCAACCAGTATTGAAAGGGAGGTTCCTTATTCGTAGAAAATAAAAGTACCGACGTTAGTGGTAGACGTCACTAAAACCTCGGGTTTTGTTTTTTTAGACTGTGACAAAGGTGACAAAGGAGTAGATAAAGGGTACTTTACTACCCTGGCCTACGGTATTAGAAGCAAAAGACTTACAACTCGAAATTCGGTTGAAGAAGAGAGAGGAGAAAGCGAAAGTAGTTCTCCGAAAAATCAAGGAGAAGTGAAAGACGGTATTCCCACCACAGTAGACGTATAGACTCCAATAACTATAAAGAAGGTCGTTAGAATTAAGGTCGAACACGAAGAAGGTCGGGTCACAAGAGTATCACATGAGACGTATATTCAATTTATTCGTCCCACTGTTATATGTCGGAACTGCATGAGGAAAAGGATAAACCTTGGTCAGACAACAAGGTACAGGTCAAGATTGACAACAAAGGACTGGACGTATATCCAAAGAGTTCTACCTCCAGTCCACCAGACTATAAGGATAGAGAAAGTCTTAAAAGGTGTCAAATAACACTAGGTGTGTCAGTTTCCGAAACCGTATCAGTTATTTCGTCTTTATCTACAAAAAGACCTTGAGAGAACGAAAAAACTACTAGATCGCCTACAACCGTTAAACTAGAGACCAAGGAGACGGAAAAGATTTTGGTCGAACTTGTAGTCTTTCAAGTGTCAAGCACATAACGACTTCGGACCGAACCTCTTAAAACTCGTAATGAAATGATCGTACACTCTACTCACGTTAACGGACCATCAAACTCGTAAGAACCCGAAGGGACCACCGAGTCTGCAATTTCGCAGATGGACGTTACGCCCTCTGTACCCAAGCTAGGGACTCAGTCCTTCAAGGGGACCTCTTCCTTTACCGTTGAGTGAGGTCATAAGAACGGACCTCTTAGGGTTCCTGCCTCCTCGGACCACCCGAAATCAATTTCTCAGTCTATGCTGACTCGTCGAAGTGAAAGTGAAAGTGAAAGTGAACTCGTAAGAAACTGTAACGGAAAGAAACCCTAACTTTACTTTTGACTGGAAAAGGTCAGGACACCGGTGACGACTCAAAAGGTTTAAACAACCGTATAACTCACGTCGTGAAAGTGTCGTAGTAGAAAGTCCTAAACTTTATCCAGGGGACCTTAAGGTAGTGGAGGTGATCTAAACAAGTATTACTACGAAAGATTCCGGGTGAACTGAAGTGTAGGTCCTACAGACCGAGATCCACTCACTAGTGTGGTAGCACTAATAGACCCAGTACTTAGAGAAAAAACACATCAAGAAGACTCATAAGAACGGTGGAGAAGAATTATAGAAGACGAAGACAATCCAGGTATGGTAAAGACAGGAAATAACACGAGTAGAAACGTACTTTACAAGGAAACCATAGAGATTAAAAGAACTTCTCTAGAGATCAGAAAGGGTAAGATAACAAAAAGAGAATAAAGAAACGTAACTAGCGACTTCTTCCGAAAGAATAGAGAGGAAAGATAAGAAACCTTGAGACGTAAGTCTACGAATATAGAAAGGAAAGGAGGGGTGTACTCGTTGGGGTGCAGGTTCCAGTCCCCACCGTCGTCTCTCCTTGTTGGGGTGTAGACTCCTCGTCACCGACGTACCTACGTCCTCCCGACTCTCCTCGATCAGGTGTAAGTTCCAGTCCTCCCCGTTGGAACAGGTTCCATTCCTCGTCACCGACGTGAAACAACCTCGTCGGTACTTCGCTATGGGGTGTAGGTTCAATTCTCTTTGGGTTCATTCTACCATCCACAACGTTCTCTCCGTAGTCTCCCGTCTGTGTGACTTTGGTTTTAGTGTCTTTTGATTGGTCAGACTAGTGTGCCTGGTGTCGGAACAGATTGAGTTACTTTGATTCGGTGTGGTACACCCCGGTGGGTTCTGCCTACCCAGTACCATCTCTCCAGACTGTCTCAAACCAGGTGACCTCTTCCCTTACCGTTTGGTGAAGTCATAAGAACGGAACTCTTGGGGTACTTGTCATACTTTTCCGTTTTACTATCCTATGACTTTCTCCTTGAGGGGTCCAGTCATCCACGGGTTATACGATGTCCTCTAGTCACCTCTTTATTGAAGTCTTTCTTACTTCCCTACCTCGGTTTCGTTCTTGTTATCGGTCGACACCTATACTGACCACTCTCTTCTTTACAGACTACGACATTTCTCGTTATAACGTATCCTTGAACTTTACAATCCAGGTACTTAGTTCCGTTTAACCTGCACCAGTTTGTCCTCTACCGTTCTCACTTGTAGCTGTAAGATCCTTAGTCGCTTGATTTTAGCTGACCTTACCCACTTAAATTTAGTCTACTGGTAATACAGATGATGACTCCCGTCCTTAGGGAGTCTTCTTTACCTCATCGGTAGTACCAGTTGTTTTCTCAGGCTTTACGTCATGAACCTACGTTAGAGTTTCTGCTGTCTTACTAGAGACAAGCAGAGGTTCCGTTTGGTAAGTTATAGTGTCATTAGGTTCATTGCGACTTCTTTGACTTCAACTTGCCAAGATACTTCTGGATGTTCTGGAAAATCTTGATTGTGGGGTTTTTCTACAGGAAAAGTAATATCCCCTGACCTTACGTTTTCATCCTTCAGTTCTTTGTGGACCTCATTGTCCGTTTAAACCGGAACCTCATACCTTACTTCACCCCGTTTCTGATTATCTCAAAACGGTTCTTTTACGTGACCAGCATTGTTTGTGGGAGAAGGTTGTTGTGTTCTCTGCTGAGATGTGTACCTGTAGTGGTCTACCAGTTGTGGTTTTAGTCTAACTAATATAAGAAACGTCGGTTTCTACCTCTTCGAGATATGTCAGCCGTTTTTGTTCTTACCCTCGACTGATACCGAGTGTAGTACTTGAGGAATAACGGTTTAAGTCTGACTTTAACTTCTTTCATCCCTTTTGGTGATCTGGTAAGTCCATACTGGATTTAGTTTAGGGAATACTAATATGTCACCTTCACTCTTTATCTAAATTCCCCGATCTAGACTATCTGTCTAACGGACTACTTGATACCTGCCTCCAAGCACTGTAACATGTCCTCTGTCCCTAGTTCTGGTAGGGGTACCTTTTCTTTACGTTTTTTCCTTTTACCGACAGACTTTAGAATGTTCTGTCCATAATAACAGGAGTGAAATGTCTTTTCCTTTATCTCACATTTGTTCAATTAAAAGAACCCAGTGTCTCTCTCTTTTTCTTACTGTTTTGGTTCTATATTTGGTTTCAAAAGATCAAGTTCTTTGTGAGAGTCGGTGACTTGACCTGTAATCGACGAAGAGAAGTCTCTGAAGAGGATTTGAGGTGGTGGAANTGTTTTCTCAGGCTTTACGTCATGAACCTACGTCAGAGTTTCTGCTGTCTTACTAGAGACAAGCAGAGGTTCCGTTTGGTAAGTTATAGTGTCATTAGGTTCATTGTGACTTCTTTGACTTCAACTTGCCAAGATACTTCTGGATGTTCTGGAAAATCTTGATTGTGGGGTTTTTCTACAGGAAAAGTAATATCCCCTGACCTTACGTTTTCATCCTTCAGTTCTTTGTGGACCTCATTGTCCGTTTAAACCGGAACCTCATACCTTACTTCACCACGTTTCTGATTATCTCAAAACGGTTCTCTTACGTGACCAGCATTGTTTGTGGGAGAAGGTTGTTGTGTTCTCTGCTGAGATGTGTACCTGTAGTGGTCTACCAGTTGTGACTCTAGTCTAACTAATATAAGAGACGTCGGTTTCTACCTCTTCGAGATATGTCAGCCGTTTTTGTTCTTACCCTCGACTGATACCGAGTGTAGTACTTGAGGAATAACGGTTTAAGTCTGACTTTAACTTCTTTCATCCCTTTTGGTGATCTGGTAAGTCCATACTGGATTTAGTTTAGGGAATACTAATATGTCACCTTCACTCTTTATCTAAATTCCCCGATCTAGACTATCTGTCTAACGGACTACTTGATACCTGCCTCCAAGCACTGTAACATGTCCTCTGTCCCTAGTTCTGGTAGGGGTACCTTTTCTTTACGTTTTTTCCTTTTACCGACAGACTTTAGAATGTTCTGTCCATAATAACAGGAGTGAAATGTCTTTTCCTTTATCTCACATTTGTTCAATTAAAAGAACCCAGTGTCTCTCTCTTTTTCTTACTGTTTTGGTTCTATATTTGGTTTCAAAAGATCAAGTTCTTTGTGAGAGTCGGTGACTTGACCTGTAATCGACGAAGAGAAGTCTCTGAAGAGGATTTGAGGTGGTGGAAACTGAAACGATGTTGAAGTCCTTAGTAAATATCCTCTGATCTCTTGATCTAAAAGAGTACAAGAGACTAGGGGAGAGAAATATATGAAAAGGAAAAACCAGTTAAGAATGACTTGGAAGGTACTAGTTGAGTTCGAAGTGGAGGAGCACGTTAGTGAGGGACTTGAAGTCTGACTTTTCTTATACAAAATGAACGACCAAAGGGTAGGACACGATAGTTACACAAGTTTTTCGACAATTTGACGGATTCATAGAGAGTCGGTTGTTCAGGAGTTATTGTCCTTTAGATTTATCGGGAGTATGATCGGGGTCACGAGCATTATAAATCGTATGCAATCCGGGAGTCAGTGTTATACGACGTAAGTTCGGTTCCTGTTTATGTCTGTTTCTTGAATTCCTACAATCTTGATTAAGTCCTAAAGGTTGGGACCCACGTATGTCATTGAATACCTCGAAAATTTTATCCAATAGATCGAAACAGGTTCTTGATTAGTCTCACCGATACCCACCTTGATGTGTAAGATATAACAAATCTTCCGAAAGGTCCACCACGGTTCAAACTCTTAAGATAAGATGTACAGAGTGAAGTACTTTATACCTCTCACTCTGGATTTCTGTAATTTGATGACCAGTTTAAATGTGACTGTCTACACTTCTATCGTGAACTTGGGATCAAAGAACTGAATATCGACGAAATGAACTAGTGAGTTTTGATAAACAATTTACAGAAAATACACTTTTCGTAAAACGATCCGGGACATCTATGTCACCACCCATTTGATCTCGAACGTAACATTATCCTTTCTATCCTAATTTGTGTACGTTTATATTAATTAACGAATTGAGACCCATCCCTTCTAGGGGATCTCTTCCTTTACCGTTAGGCGAT
This sequence comes from Capra ibex, assembly GCA_006410555.1. Taxonomy (NCBI): domain Eukaryota; kingdom Metazoa; phylum Chordata; class Mammalia; order Artiodactyla; family Bovidae; genus Capra; species Capra ibex. Next base: position 64,331 of record SJYO01013272.1, on the reverse strand, counting down.
GTCATAAGAAAGGACTTCTTAGGGTACCTGTCTTCTCGGACCACCCGATGTCAGGCACTCCAGTGTTTCTCAGCCTAGTGCCGACTTCGTTGAATCGTCGTCTAACATAATGTTCTCTTAGACGACTATATATGGATTTATTGACCCCCTGTACAAAATCAAACCCCCCTCAACTCCCAACAGCGTATTTAGAATGAACTCAATTCTCATGTGTATGTCTTGATTAATCTCAATACAAAAAGTTGTATTCTATAAGAACCCGGGTATCCAGGAAACCTTCTGAAACAAATTAAAGGATAAAAGTAAAACTGCTGTTGGAATTTCTAATTATCTTTGTAAAAGGTCCTCAAGGGACCATCACTTCCCAATCATATACCACGAAAGTGATGGTACCAATCACAAGTAAGGGACCACCCCTTTGATTCTAGGGTAATCGGTACACCTTACCGTTTTTTTCTTTTTTATTTGTAAAAGACGTAAAAAAAGATTTACTGACTCAAGACGGGTTTCGAAGTTTTGGGTAAACTTGTACACGAAAAACTAACTCAACCGGTGTTCATCTTTTAGGGTACCCGCCTCCTCGGACCATCCGACGTCAGGTACCCCAGTGATCCTCAGCCTGTGCTGACTTGCTGAAGTGAAAGTGAAAAGTGAAAGTACGTAACCTCTTCCTTTACCGTTGGGTGAGGTCACAAGAACGGACCTCTTAGGGTCCCTGTCCCCTCGGACCGCCCGACGACAGATACCCCAGCGTGTCTCAGCCTGTGCTGACTTCGTTGAATCGTCGTCGTCGTTGTCGTCGTCATGATGAGATTAAAAGAGTCCGAATATATTTTTCTCATCTGACTGAATTACACAGATATGACGTAAGGACGGTTTACTTCTAGTTTACGGATGGTGTTTGTGATGTTCTTACTTCCAAAGTACCATCAAGTGTATGGTGTCCCGTCACCACCCACTTCACCCAGTACCGTGTCATGGACTCGTAGCCAGTTAGACTTGAGTTTTTTTGGACCTGGTACCCTTAGTCTACGACCACGACACGTTTATCCTAAAGTTGTTGGTAGTAGATGGGGTGATTCAATCATAACACTTAACAATAAACTTTTTCTTACATTGTTGAGACATTTTTATTCGAGTCTGATTTATGGGATATATAGAGACCTCTATGTATTTATGTATGTATAACCCTTCCACTTGACGTTCCGACTCTGTTACCCATCCTCCCTCTTAATAAAAAATTATGAAAATAAATAAATCAAAAGTCAAAACCGATACGACCCAGAAACAACGACGTGCTCTAAAGGAGACCAACGGTTCTCGTTCCCGATGAGAGATCGACGTCAAGTGGCCGAAAAGAACAACTCCTCAAGTCCGAGATCCGCGACCCCGAAGTTCAACGTCGTCCACCCGAGTCATCAATACCGAGCCTCCGAGACCTCGTGTCCGAGTTATCAGCACCGCAAGTACAAATTGACGAGACGTCGTGTGCCGGGTCTAGTCCCTAACTTGGACACAGAGAACGTAACCGTCCGTCTAAAGAAATGACGACTCGGTGGTCCCTTCGGGTTCTTAATAAAAAATAATGTATAGGAAAATATACAAAAATCGTTAATAATTATAGAAAGACAAATCAAAAATAAAATCTACACTGCAAGATACACTGTATCTCAATGTTAACACACACACACACGACTCACCATAGATTGAGAAACACTGGGGGTACCTGCCATGGGGCGGTCCGAGGAGACAGATATCCTAGAAGGTCCGTTCTTATGACCTTACCCAACGGTAAAGGAAGAGGTCCCCCAGGAGAGCTTGGACCCTAACTTGGGCACAGAGAACGGAGGGGACGTTATCGTCCACCTAAAAAATGGTGACTCGGTGGACCCTTCGGGAAGGAAGTATCGAGTCAACCATTTCTTAGACGGGCGTTACACCTCTGGATCCAACCTAGGGACCCAACCCTTCTAGGGGACCTTTTCCCTTTCCGATGGGTGAGGTCATAAGACCAGACCTCTCAAAGTACCTGACATATCAGATACCCTAGTGTTTCTCAGTCTGTACTGACTCAGTGAAAGGGACCCTTCGGGTCAAATAGATTAAAATTCACACGTGATAAAATATAACATTATTTTAGTAAATTTGACTATCGACCTGTGGTCTTCTGTATCCAAAAAAAAGGAGATTTCACTAAACAATGAAATGAGTATTCCTTTCCTTCCTCACATACACGTACAACCCCCAGTCACTCTTCGTCGTCGCGGGGGGCACCTCGACTCGTCCGAGCGTCTTCTCTTTCAAGGGTGTCCTCTTGAGGATCCGTCGGTACTCCTTCCGACTGCGTCTTGGTCGTCCCCCGTCCGGTCCGTCTGGTCAGGGACTTCGTTCAGTCGTCATTCCCTAAATCAGAAAAGAGATTACTACTCTTCGGGAACGAGAAAGGTGGTGTAATTTATAAAAATCTTTAGAAAAAAACAACGTCTGTAAACTTTAAGATTTTGGTGTAATTAAATTTATGATAAAGGAAGAGAGGTTTAAGTAGGTTTTATAATTATAAAACGTTACCTTAAGTTCACTCGTTCCCTACCATAATGAACTTCTGTCACTTTTTTTGACTGTTCAAATATCTAATTATACATATCTGGGCGAGAAAGGTTATATTATCGATGGTCGGGGTACGTCGAATACTCAATGAACTTAACCCCGATCAGGGTCGACTCCATAAGACTTTCGTACTTTATGTGTAGTTTACAGTTTCTTAATTATGGTTTTTTCTGATATCTAACAGTATAATTTTATACAAACGTAACTAAGGTACAACTTTATAACAAAACCTCTATAATCCCATTTACTTTATGTAATGATTTTGGAAAGGTAAACAAAGAAAAAAAAAAAAATTAGAACGATGAAGGGACCACCGAGTCTCCAATTTCGCAGACGGAGGTTACGTCCTCTGGACCCAAGCTAGGGACCCAGTCCTTCTAGGGGACCTCTTCCTTTACCGTTTGGTGAGGTCATAAGAACGGACCTCTTAGGGTACCTGTCTCCTCGGACCACCCGATGTCAGGTGCCCCAGCGTTTCTCAACCTGTGCTGACTCGTTGAAGTGAAGTGAGTGATCTTTTAATTTTAATGGATACACCTAGTGAAGTATAAAGATAAACCTGTTGTTACTGTATGAAGTATGATCTTATGTGTATTAAAAAGTTTTAACATTTTAAGTGTCACATACAGACCATGGGAACACGAAAGTACACACAATTACGTAAATTAAGAGTATACTTAGACTATTCAATTCGTGACAATAATGGGGTAAAACGTCTAATAATAAGTCAAATAATTGACTTCGTGTCTACGACGTGTCTTGTAAAAACATTCGTATGTGTTCTTTGACTGTTGTCACCCCCAGAGGACCCCTCCTTAATCCCCAATTCTATACCTTTATTTAAAGATCCGGACTCTACCGTGGTGAGGACGGGGTTCAATCGTTTGGTTTTAAATCTATTATAAACACATGATATTTACGAGACGAAATGTTCTTTATTTACATTAGTCGGTTGGGGGTTTGTGGTTTGGTTGAGAATAAATGGATGAAGGAGAGAGGAATAAGAAAAAGAAATTTTCGAAGGATGGAAAATGGGTTGAACCGGTAAGAGACCTGGGAATCCTTGTGTTGGACGTACGAAAGACATCACAGTTTCACAAACGTAGTGGATTTAACAGAAATCGGTAAAAATTGATCTCAGTCCCTACTTTTCCTCTAATAAAGAGTAACATGTCTGACTTAAATAATGTTACACTTATACAGTAGACAATTGGTGAAACCATATTGATACCTTTATTATCTCTGTTTGACGTTTTGGTGTCACAATTCTCGTGTTTGAGTTCATGTAATTCATGTTAACTCGTGAATGAGTTAATTTTCATTAACTCTCTTCTGGTTGATCTTTATTTTCGTTATTTTTTGGTAATTTTTTAAACTTGGAAGATTAGATTAGTGTCTGTACAGAAAGAACGAATAATGGACATTAAACGGTTTCACTGACAAAGGACTCATAGGTCAACCAGATTCTCGGTTTCGAACGTGTGGTTCCTCGCTCCGAGTTGTCAGTAAAGGGTCCTGATGCCAAGAGTGACTCTGATTTCCGGACTTTTTATGTTTTCGTATAACGAAGTCAAATACGGACGTCAGAAAGTAAATTTTTTATTCGATACATGACAAGAAGGAATTACGTTTACACTTAAATTGAAGAAAAAGGATTTTTGTATCTAATCTTCAGGGTACTCGGTTCCAATCCGAGTGATACCACGACAAAGTTGGTGTGAAGATGATATAATAGTGGTAATAGTCACTTTGAGTCTAATTCTAGAGAAGTTATTGACGAACGTCAATGACTTTTAAGGACGGGGACGGGGGGTGTCAGGATGGGAAACAAACGTGAAACACACATATAAGGAGACACACCATCCGAGTAAAACCCTCCGACTCTTACATCGTTACGACCGGGTCTCTCGTCGAAAAAGGGAGTGATGATAAGAACGTCTCCACCTCTCTTTTCGTCCTTACTTCTGGAACTTTCCTCTCCAGTCCACACCCTCCTCGACGTTTTCATTGACGCGGGATCTCGTCGACCTCGATCGACTCAGTCCTCTCACCCCTCTCAGGTCCCTGACTTAGGAACGGTGGCGTGATTTATGAACATTCGGTCTCAGTGTGCAAATCTTAAATGAGATTTAAATTACCCTAAAAGTTCTAAAGATAAAATTTTCCAGACCGTGAGTTTATGACTCGTGACCAAATTGCTACCTGGTAGTTCAGTACCGTGTCTTAGTCGGTTATAGGGGGAGGGTCACACCCATTGAGGGGTCCTGACCCGACCTTTACGGGATGAGTACAGTGTGGGACGGGATCGGACCTAGGACGTCCGAACGATTCAACGAGTCAACACAGACTGAGGAACGCTGGGATACCTGACATCGGGTGGTCCGAGGAGACAGGTTCCCTAAGAGGTCCGTTCTTATGACCTCACCCAACGGTCCGGGAGGAGGGTCCCCTAGAAGGGTTGGGGTCCTGACTTGGGCACAGAGAACGCAGAGGACGTAACCGTCCGCCCAAGAAAGAGAGATCTCCGTGAACCTTTCGTAAAAGTATTCGAGGGGTCTGAGGTGACCGAAGGGACCATCGAGTCGACCATTTCTTAGACGGACATTACGTCCTCTGGACCCAAGATAGTAACCTAACCCTGTTAGCGGACCTCTTCCCTTACCAATGGGTGAGGTCATAAGAACCCGAAGGGAACACCGAGTCGACCATTTCTTAAACGGAAATTACACCCTCTGGACCCAAGTTAGGGACCAAACCCTTCTAGGGGACCTCTTCCCTTCCCGTTTGGTGAGGTCATAAGACCGGACCTCTTAATGCACCAGACATACCAGGTACCCCCAGTGTTTTTCAGTCTGTGTTGACTCACTGAAAGTAAAGGTCCCCTAAGTACTCGTCTAATTTCGACATTATCACGAAAGATTCGATCCCTAGAGTCGAAACTGACATAAGACCTTAGTGGACCACCCCTATATTCTTTGACAACCGTCGGAGAAAGGTCTCTCCGACAACATTAACCACACTCGACGTTGGTCCCGTAACGTTTGAAACCTTTGGTGAGTAGAAAGGTTCCAACTTTTAATGACGGGTCTTCAGTGGCACTCACTGGTCGTCGACAAAAAGTACGAGTCGACTAAAGGAGGCGAGGAAAAAAGAAAATAAAGAGGAAGATCGTCAGGGACCCCGAGGAGAACAAAGAGACACAAACCAGTGGTCGTTTTCATGAAGAGAGGGACCCCTAAAAGTTGACGGGTGTGACTCCTCTCGTCAGAACGATTGGAGTTCTGTCTCTGTGACCGAAAATTACAATTCCTAGTTAAAGAAAGAGATGATCCGGTGTCCGATAGTTTATTTTGTTGGGACTTGTTCTATGTTTTAAGTTTTACAAGGAGATGTTTACACTAGGAATTTAGTTTCACAGTCATCCTTGGGAGTCAGAGATTCAGCACAGACTGAGAAACGTTGGGATACCTGACATCTCGTGGTCCGAGGAGACAGGTACCCTAAAAGGTCCGTTCTTATGACCTCACCCAACGGTATGGGAGGAGGTTCCCTAGAAGAGTTGGGTCCCTAGCTTGGGTACAGAGGACGTAAAAGTCCGTAAGAAATGGTGACTCGGTCGTCCCTTCGGCCATAATTAACATGACAACAAGTCAACGAGTCGTCACAGGTTGTGAAACGTACGGTACCTGACGTGCTACGGTGTGAAGGGACAGAAAGTGGTAGAAGACCTCAAGCGAGTTTGAGTATAGGTAACTCAGTCACTATGGTAGGTTGGTAGAGTAGGAGGCAGAAGGAGAAGAGGACGGAAGTCAAAAAAAGGTCGAAGTCCCAGAAAAAGTTACTCAGCCGAAATACGTTGTCCACCGGTTTTATGACCTCGAAGTCGAAGTCGGAGTCAGGAAGGTTACTTAAAAGTACGAATTAAAGGAAATCCTAACGGACCAAACTAGAGGAACGTCAGGTTCCTTGGGAGTTCTCAGAAGAGGTTGTCGTGTCAAGTTTTCGTAGTTAAGAAATAGTGAGTCGGAAGAAATACCAGGTTGAGAGTGTGGACATGTACGGATGACGTTTTTGGTATCGAAACTGATCTGTCTGGAAACAACGGTTTCATTGCAGAGACGAAAAATTATGTAACAGATCCAAACAGTATCGAAAAGAGGGTCCCTCGTTCGTAGAAAATTAAAGTAACTACGTCAGTGACAGACGTCTTTGAAAACCTCGGGTTCTTTTCTTTTGGACAGTGACAAAGGGTATAAAGGGATAGATTAAAGATACTTCACTACACTAGTCTACGGTACTAGAATCAAAAAAAATTATAACTCAAAACTTGGTCGAAAAAGTGAGAGGGGAAAGTGAAAGTAGTTCTCCGAGAAATCAAGGAGAAACGAAAGACGGTATTCCCACCACAGTAGACGTATAGACTCCAATAACCATAAAAAGGACCGTCAAAACTAAAGTCCAACACTAAGTAGGTCGGGTCGTAAAGTGTACTACATGAGACGTATATTCAATTTATTCGTCCCACTGTTTTTTGTCGGAACTACATGAGGAAAGGATTAAAACTTGGTCAGGTAACAAGGTACGGTCCAAGATTGACAACGAAGTGACATATAACATATATTTCCTGAACTCGTCAGTTCCTAAAATCATAGACGCCCCAGAGGCCTTTGGTTGAGAGGGAGGGGAGGATATTGACTCATAGAGACTCCTCAACCGAGAAGGGTTTAGGGTGGGTCGTGTCCTTACTCGGGGGGGTCCGTAAAAACCGGTCGGGAAACGACAGTGAAAACACCAACTGAAGACCTCGGTTGTTCATCCCAGGGTATTAGGGGTTCAACGTCGTTTTCCAGATGTTGTAGAGAGGGAAGAAATTATTTTACCAAAGAAAAGTGTAATCTGAAGAGTACAACCCCGTTCTACTCACATTCCTTTTCTCTTTTACATGCGAGACTAAAAAGTGTGTTACCAAATCGGAGTCTCGAAGTTTTGTCTCGAAGTTTTCCAAATCGAATTTAGTGGAAATATTTCCTGGTAATGTATTCTCCTTTGACAGTTCTCTCGTAGAGTAAGAGAAATCCAAAAGATTTGAAAGTCGGAGTTGTTCATCAATAATAAATTTACATGATGAACTGTTGAACAATCGTTTTCGTAACTTTGATGGTTACTACTTAGTCTCATCTTCCTGCTGAAATACTTTTACGTTTGAAGTGAGTTTTGATTAGATTTTATTAATTACTCTTTCCCTCACCTTTAAAATCTGTGGAAAAGGAATGATTACTACTAATACTTATAAATGACTGGTTATGACAATGGACTTTTTCACTCAAGTGGAGAACCATCCACAGTTTTTTTGTGTCATTTTCTGTGTTAGTTCAGTTTCTAGTCCAGAATAATGAATTGTCGTTCATTCCTCTGATGACCCCTTAGAAAGGGTTTCGTTACAAAGGGGTCGTCGTTTTAAGCTCTTCAAAATTCGATTCCCACGTACTTATAAGTGCTTCCCTGACGTCGTCTTCTCTTAAGTAGTATCTTAACCCGTTTCCAACGGTTCCGGGTTGGAAGTCAACTAACTTGAGAACTCCTAGTCTTTTCCAGTTGTAGTCGTATAGAATCCAAATCTGGACACGCTCCAGAGTCCAACGTCAATGGTGGGAAGTGGACGACTTGTGGTTTCTTAACTACGAAAACTTGGCACGACAACCTCTTCTGAGAACTCTCAGGGAACTTGACGTTCCTCTAGTTTGGTCAGTTAGGATTTCCTCCTTTAGTTGGGACGCATAAGTGACCTTCCTGACTACGACTTCGACTTCGAGACTACTCTTCTCGACTGAGTAACCTTTTCTGACTACTACCCTTTCTAACTTCCGTCCTCCTCTTTCCCTGATCTCTCTTACTCTACCAACCCACCATAGTTACTCAACTCGTTCGAGTTCCTCTACCATTTCCTGTCCTTTCGAACCACACGACGTCAGGTACCCAACGGTGACTTACACAAATTGAGTTGTTGTCGTTGTGGAGTCGTCTCCGTAATCCAGGACGTCTTGAGTTTCTATGTATAGTCTAACAATACATATAGGGAATTTCTCCTTGATCCTGAGAGAAAATAACGACTTGATAATAAATAACCAATGAAAAGGAAATAACCGAAAGGACCACCGAGTATCCATTTTTAGGTAGACGGTTCGTTCTCTAAGTTCAAGCTAGGGACCCAGTCCTTCAAGAGGACCTCCTCCTTTACTGTTGGGTGAGTCATAAGAACAGACCCTTTAGGGTACCTGTCCTCGGACCGTCCGATGTCAGGTACCTCAGCGTCTCGGTACTCATTTGTTTGAAAAGAAAACAAGGAAGTAGATGAATTCCAATAATTAATAACTCTGGACAACGTCCCTTTCGTGACACCGGTCCGAATCTAGTGTTTTAACGAATCCGGTTCTTACCAAATAGAATACAGTTCTTTCGGTAAGGACCAAGAGAAAAAGACCCCTGGGGGATCAGATAGACGAATATTGTGAACGTTCCCTTGATTTTCTATGAAGTACTTTATAAAAACGCCACCAAAAAGTCCTGACGAAATTTTACTCTTCCCTCAACAATACTCAGTAACGGAAACATTATCACTACAATATCAGACGGAAGAAGGATTACGAGGTAGTCACTTTTTTATAAGATGAGAAACTCAGGTAAACCTACCACAAGAATACAACTGAAACTCAGATCCGGTTTTTATTAACCTTAATTAAGTCCTTAATTCAAATAATAAGGCATTGTAGACCCGGAAACAGTTGATCGGAACGAATAAGAACGTCAGTGTAACGTCAGTAGTCGTGGTGAGAACCTATGAAACTTAAATTAACGAGAGTCTTGATCAAAAAGATGATAATCATGACAGTCAAATTCGTATACATTGTGCTAGTCACTGAAGAAAGTCAAGTCAAGTCAGCGAGTCAGCACAGGTTGAGAAACGTTGAGGTACCTGACGTCGTACGGTCCGAAGGGACAGGTAGTGGTTGAGGGTCTCGAACGAGTTTGAGTACAGGTAGTTCAGTCACTACGGTAGGTGGGTAGAGTAGGAGACGGCAGGGGAAGAAGAGGACGGAAGTTATAAAGGGTCGTGGTCCTAGGAAAGATTACTCGGTCAAGAAACTTAACCCACCGGTCTCGAAGTCGGAGTCGTAGTCAGGAAGGTTACTGAAGTAATGTACACGTAATACAAAAGGTACAAAACAGGGAGTAGTTCTACTAAAGCCGGGACCCCGGAATCGTGCTCGAGACAGGAGACGGATCTTACAAGAACGGAGAGTCCAGAAGGATATTGACCCACGAACAATAAATTAAGAGTCAATATACACTGGAAGAGTCTCTCGGAAACGGACTGATGAGTTAGATTTCATCAGGGGTCTGTGAGGAATAGTGTAGTGGCGTACGATAAGAGGGGATACGATCCGTGTCAGACTTTACCAAAACCGAATAAACAACCAGAGAGGAAAGGGATTTTAGACACACCTAGTGTTGTTTGACACCTTTTAAGAATTTCTCTACCCTTATGGTCTGTTGGAATGGACGAAGGACTCTTTAGACATAAATCCAGTTCTTCATTATCAATCTTAACCTGTACCTTGTTGTCTGACCCAAGGTATACCCTTTTCCTTATACAGTTCCGACATATAACAACGACGACGACGACGACGACGACGACGACGACGACGACGACGATTCAACGAAGTCAGTACAGGCTGAGACACGTTGGGGTATCTACCGTCGGGTGGTCCGAGGGGGCAGGGACCCTAAGAGGTCTGTTCTTGTGACCTCACCCAACGGTAAAGGAGGAGGTCACGTACTTTCACTTTTCGCTTTCACTTCAGCAAGTCAGCACAGGTTGAGAAGCCCTGGACGGCAGGTACCCTAAAAAGTCCGTTCTCATGACCTCACCCCACGGTAATGGAAGATGTAGTACGCTTTATGAGCCGACCTACTTCGTGTTCGACTTTAGTTCTAACGGTCCTCTTTATTATTGGAATCTTTACGTCTACTGTGGTGGGAATGTCGTCTTCCCTTCTTCTTGATTTCTTGGAGCACTACTTTCACTTTCTCATCTCACTTTTTTAACCGAATTTTGATTTGTAAGTCTTTTGATTCTAGTACCGTAGACCAGGGTAGTGAAGTATCGTTTATCTACCCCTTTCTCATCTTTGTCACCGTCTCAAATAAAACCCCCCGAGGTTTTAGTGACGTCTACCATTGACGTCTGTGCTTTAATTTTCTGTGAACTAGGAACCTTCTTTTCGATACTGGTTGGATCTTTCGTATAATTTCTCGTATCTGTAATGAAACGGTTGTTTCAAGGTGGATCAGTTTCGATACCAAAAAGGTTATCAGCACATACATACACTCTCAACTTGATATTTGTTTCGACTTACGGCTTATTGACTACGAAAACTTGACACCACAACCTCTTCTGAGAACTCTCAGGGAACCTGACGTTCCTCTAGGTTGGTCAGTTAGGATTTCCTTTCGTCAGGACTTATAAGTAATCTTCCTGGCTACGACTCCGACTTCGAGGTCATAAAACCAGTGGACTATACCTCTTGACTGAGTAACCTTTTCTGGGACTACGACGCTTTCTAACTTCTATCCTCCTCTTCCCCTGTTGTCTCCTACTTTACCAACATACCGTAGTGACTGAGCTACCTGTACTTAAACTCGGTCGAGACCCGTAACTACTTCCTGTCCCTTCGGACCGCACGATGTCAGGTACATCGACGTTTCTCGACCTGTGCTGACTCGCTGACTTGACTTTACTTGAAGGGATTTTACTTCGAAGGATACGAACCCCAGGTACAGACAGAAGAAGAAGAAAAAAATTTAAATAAACCGACGGGGTCCAGAATTAACGTCGTGCGTCCCAGAAACTAGAAACAATGTCGTACACCCCAGATCAAGGGACTGGTCCCTAGTTTGGATCCAGGGGACGTGGTTCTCGTGTCTCAGGATCGGTGACCTGGGGGTCCCTCCAGAGGAACAGAGAGAAAAATGTCGAAATAGGGGTCGGGGATCTTAAACAAAGTCTGTGACACCTACAAGTCATTTATGACGATAGAATGTCGTTTTACCACACCTAAACGACAGCAGAGTAGGTCACTACCATTAACCTTACTTTGTAGTCCTTATAAATGAAAATTACGTAGTCTTTCTGTTGTTTCAAAAGTGATATCATAACGAGAAATCTTCTGGACTTTTAATGTCAAGAAGTTATTACTTTGTAACTTAATGTCTTCATCTAAACGTTTGGACTCCTTAAAAGAGGGGAGTTTCAGTCTCCTATTGTTTTTCTCTAACCTAGAAACTACGGTGCAATTAAAGACAGTGACACTGATTTTGAGTTTAACCTAAGTGACAGAGTCTTTCTATAGGACCCGGTATCACTATATTTTATATCTCTCTTAGTTCTTCTCTTTAAAACCGTTCTTTGTGTAGAATTATAATAACTATTGAGTGTCTCGTAGAGTATTCATTTGAATGGAGTTTCTTTTCAACATAATGTCAACACACAGACATTGAGTAATGGTTATATATAAAGCAAGGGAGAGGGGGGTTTTTTTCAAATATATACGAAACGGAACATTCGTGACGACTATTAGACTATTTGGTATCGTTAAAATCCTCCTCGTGTTTAAACGACATAAAATATGAGATTCGGTGATGGTCTCAATGATATGGTAAATCTAAAAGATATTTGATGGAAGAAGAGTATAAAGAATGACAAAGTTAAGATCGACACATAAGGTGTATATAAATGTCCTCTTAAAGAAGAAATTAACATAGAGACAAAAAGTCTTTATCGTACTGAATATACCCCGACAATGTAAGGGTTCTTTCTTTTTCTTTAGTAGACGATGAACCTGTAAACAAATCGAACAATCCACAAATTGAACTGAGATTACATGGTCTACAATAAGTCAACCGTTTTATCACGAAAGAATGGGTAGACACACACGAGTAGAGAGATGAATTAAGAGGTCGACATAACGAGAGACGGAGGAACATATTTTTTTGTCATAACTTTATAAAGGGTTCTTTGTACGGTGAAAAAGAATCGAAAATGGAGGAATAGGTGTTTCGTGAACCCTCAGTAGACGTGAATGGAGGGTCATGGGAGACCTAGGGGAGAGTACCAAGGTTTTCGTAGTGTCCATGTCATAACAATAGGGTAGACATTCATATTCTCTCAAGACTTCGACTAACTTAGTCGACCCTAACATCGGATGAAGATTTAAGTCGATCCGAAGTAATTCTCGAAATCGTTTCTACAAATGGAAAGGACTTCTTACGTGTATCTAATAAAGACGTTTGATTCTCGTTCAGTACGACATGGTCTTAGTTACTTACTACTTTCATACGAATTTTAATAAAAGCGTTCGGGGTTTCGGGTAACTTTATAAAATTATAGTAATTGTTTATAATATATAGATTTATTAGATGATTCGAATATTTAGTTGATATGGTCATCTCGAGTAGTGAAATTTTAAGTAATAAATCTGTTATAGGAAGGATAATCAATTATAGACGAGATGTTTACGAGTCTGACTCTTATTTCATTGGGGACTAAGTGGTCTTCTTATCCCTTCTTTTTGTTAATAAATATAATATTATTATTATTGATTACAATTAACTTACCAATGATACATAGTCTGGGACACCTCTCTCTAAATGTAGGTAATGGAAAAAAAGAAAAAAACCAGTGGGACGTCTCGAACACTCTAAAATCAAGGCACTGTTCCCTAACTTGGACCCGGGAACCGTTACTATCATACCTGAGGATTGCTGACCTGATGATCTCTTAAGGGATGTTTTCGTTGTCAATCTTGACCTGTACCTTGTTGTCTGATCAAGGTTTATCCTTTTCCTCATACAGTTCCGACATATAACAGTGGGATGAATAAATTGAATATACGTCTCATGTAGTACTCTTTACGACCCGACCTTCTTCGTGTTCGACCTTAGTTCTAACGGCCTTCTTTATAGTTATTGGAGTTTATACGTCTACTGTGGTGGGAATACCGTCTTTCACTTCTCCTTGGTGTCAAGTTTTCGTAGTTAAGAAGACATGAGTCGAAAGAAGTGTCAGGTTGAGAGTGTAGGTTTGTACTGATGACTTTTTGGTGTCGGAACTGATCTGCCTGGAAACAAACGTTTCATTACAGAGACGAAAAATTATACGATAGACGACGACGACGACTATTCAGTGAAATCAGCACAGGCTGAGACACACTCGGGTGTCTACCGTCGGGTGGTCCGAGGGGGTAGAGACCCTAAGAAAACTTGATACCACAACCTCTTCCGACAACTCTCAGGGAACCTGACGTTCCTCTAGGTTGGTCAGGTAAGACTTTCTCTAGTCAGGACCCACAAGAAACCTTCCTGACTACGATTTAGTTTTAAGGTTATGAAAGCGGTGGAGTACCTTTCTCAACTGATTAACGTTCTGAGACTACGACCCTCCCTAACCCCCGTTCTCCTCTTCCCCTGTTATCTTCTACTCTACCGACCTACCGTAGTGGTTGAGCTACCTGTACTTAAACTCACTTGGGGCCCTCAACCACTACCTGTCCCTTCGGACCGCACGACGTTAAGTACCCCAGCACTTCTCAGCCTGTGCTGACTCGCTGACTTGACTTGACTAATAGAAAAATTTGAAGTATACCTAGGATTGTAACCATTATAATAACGACGGTAAATTGTCTTTACCTTGGACTATTAATGAAACGGGTTCCAGTGTGTTACCTACCTATTCGGTACGTCCGTTCTAAGATTTGTCTTATATTTTTTTTAAATGAAACTTAAAAACTTTAAAGTATTTAATCCCAATTCTCTCCTTTTCGATACCTACGACCTAAAGAGAAAGGTAAAAATAAAACTGTCGAAAATTTACTTGTGTTTAATCAACAACAACGGAAAATCAATGATTTAATGCAGTTTGAGAATACTGTGGTATATGATATCGGACGGTCCCGAGGAGACAAGTACCCTTAAGGGTCCGTTCTTATAACCTCACCCAACGGTAAAGGAAGAGGTCTCCTAGAAGAGTTGGATCCATAGTTTGGACTCAGAGGACGAACCGTCCGTCTAAGAAATGGTGACTCGGTGGTCCCTTTCCAGTGTGTTTCATCCCTCTTGTACTTGTACGTAAAGACACTCGGTTTATATAGAGTGGTTCACAGTGAAAGGAAGTAGATAGGAAACAAAGGGAGAAACATTGGGATAAAATTTTGTCTAGGTCCGTGAAGGGACCACCAGGTCACCGATTCTGAGGTACGATGGTTACGTCTCCCCGGGTCCAACTAGGGACTAGTCCCTCAATCTAGGGTGTACGGAGTTGATTCTGGTCACGTCGGTTTATCTATTCATGAAATTTATTTGTTTATTTGTCTAGGATCCATAGTATAATAAAACATAGTTGTATAAAATCGTACGTAGGGAAATTTTACATCGGTAAAAGAATGAGTTGTAAGTTTTTTGTTTCTAGTACCGTAGGTCAGGGTAATGAAGTACCGTTTCTCTACCCCTTTGTTACCTTTGTCACTGTCTGAAATAAAAGAACCCGAGGGTTTAATGACGTCTACCACTGACGTCGGTACTTTAATTCTGTAAACGAGGAACCTTCTTTTCGATACTGGTTGGATCTATCGTATAGTTTTTCGTTTCTGTAATGAAACGACTGTTCCAAGGGAGATCAGTTTCGATACCAAAAAGGTCATCAGTACATACCTACACTTTCAACCTGGTATTTCTTCCGACTCCCGGTTCCTTAACTACAAAAACTTGACACCACAACCTCTTCTGAGAACTCTCAGGGAAACTGACGTTCCGGTAGGTTGGTCGGGTAAGACTTCTAGTCGGGACCCTAAAGAAACCTTCCTTACTACGATTTCGACTTTGAGGTCATGAAACCGGTGGAGTACGCTTCTCAACTGAGTAACCTTTTCGGAAACTACGACCCTCCCCAACCCCCGTCCTCCTCTTCCCCTGCTGGCTCCTACTCTACCGACCTACCGTAGTGACTGAGCTACCTGCACTCAGACTCACTTGAGGCCCTCTACCACTACCTGTCCCTCCGGACCGCACGACACTAAGTACCCCAGCGTTTCTCAGCCTGTGCTGACTCCCTGACTTGACTTGACTTGTGGGTCCGGCCACCATTTCTTAGGGTGTAGGGTCTCGTCACCATTTCTTAGATGGACGGTCACGTCCCCTGTGTCCAAGTTAGGGACCCGACCCTTCTAAGGTGTACGACGTCTCGTTCATTCGGTCATTCGGTGTCGACGACTTCGGACGTGGGAGATCCCGGACGTTCGGTACTGATTGCTCGAACGTACGACGTCGAAGACTTCGGGCACGTGGACCTAGGACACGGGATGTTATTTTCTTCGGTGACGTCGCTCTTCGGACGTGACGTTGACCTCTCATCGGGGGTGAGAGGTGTTCATCTCCTTCAGGAGTGTATCGGTGTCTCTGGGTCCCGTTAGTTTGTTTATGTATTTTTATTTAGTAAATTTTTGACGAAGAACGTAAATCGAACAAGTTTTGTTTTAGATGTATTCTAGGTGTACCGTGTAAACGATTAACACTGAGAATTCAGAGAGACTTAGATTTCATCTGATGAGGTTGAAATGGAACACAGAAATTAAACAGTCCATCTTATACGGTATAAGACCTACACAGACAAAGTAAGGGCACGTTAGTGTATTAAACAAAGAAAGGGTGTACCAAAAACATTTACTTTCGCACGGGGTCTTAGAACTAATCTAAGTTCAAGTGACAGACCCTGTTACTATCAATCACACACCCAATTCGTGGTGTTACAGACTAACAAAGAGATATAAAGACATCCATCTAGTCACATAAACACGTCATTGATGACTTAGGGAGGTAACATTTCTATTGGTAGTCGGAAAGTGGAGGACTAAAGTAGGTCACTACAACGAACTATAATGTAATCCTCGACGTTTTGTGACTGAAAGATTAAGATAGTAAGTAAGGTAAAAGAGAATGGATATTGAAGACGTCTCCTCTTGAAAGACTATGAATGACCCTGATAAAGAATTGAAACAGTCCGTTAGTTTAGTGTCAGAATTGTGACGTCCTCCTTTCATATTAAGAAAAATAGATTAACAGTTTAAATTCTATTTTCCGACTAATCAAAATCGTTCAAGATTACAACAGGATACTCAACTTCTCTTACTCCAAGCACCCCTGACTCTCTCTCCGAGAGAAAGGGAGGGTAAACAAGGTAATACTTAAATAGAAAGAGATGTAACTATTGATATGTAACTATATTAACTAAAGTCTTCATAGATCACAAGGTGACAAACGGATCTAATTACCAAGAGTTTTACACAAGGGACCTGGTCGTAGTAGTCGTAAGGAACCCTTGAATAATCTTTACGTTTATGAAGTCGAAGTGAGGTCTGGATGACTTAGTCTTTGAGACACCCACTTCAGGTCTTTCTATACAAAATTGTTTAGGAGTCCTACCAACACTATGGGTGGTTTCAAACTCTCAGTCACCCGATTTAGTATAAATTTAATCGGTGAGTAAATAACAACGATAGCATTAGACGAAATGAAATCTTACTGTTCGAACAAAATATCGGAAAAGACCACTTCGGTATTAATACATTACCGAAAAAAACTACCACCCCTCCTCCCCACCCCTGAAACGATAAAACAATAACGGATGCTAAAGTTACACGAGTAGAGTCTCAAACCGTTTATAACAAAATCAAGAAAAAAAAAAAGAACATACTGAAATTTCATCTTTGTCATAAGTATACTTAGTATTTTTGTTCATAGGTTAAAAGTACAATCTCTTACATTATATAAATAAAGAGTTTGTCTGTTACTATTCCCACTTCCTTTAATCTCAAGTAAACATTGACGACGAAACAAACCGTCACCGACCTTTGTTTAACGAAGGGTTTCGTTCGAGTCAAAAAAAATTTTTGTACATGTAAATTTCAGACAAAAAATTGGTTATATAATGAACTCTAGTAGTAGTTTAGGTTGTCTATGATACATAGTCTTAGTGACTCTTTCTGTGAACGAAATTTTGTAATTTATGCTGGTAACATTGAAACGACTTAGAATACCTTTTAATAGTTCTACGGTAATTTAATTTCCTTTCATTTACACCTAGAATGTTGATCATTTCGGGATTACAATTAAAAATGATTCCGACTTTGTAAGAGGGATACTTTATCTTCCAACAACTTTTCTAAAAATTCATACTATCTAAAATAATACGTAAAAAACTTCATTCTCTTTTAGAAAGTTTTTCTTTAGTGCATCTATTCTATTTATACCTCATAGTATAACGTGACATTTCGTTCTTCCGATCGTTTCTAATTGACCCGTACGGTTGAACTCGGTAATTTCTTACCATGTAAGAGGTATCTACCTTATGAAACGTGAGGTCCTGAACGAGAAACATAAAACATAGGGGTACGAATTGCGTCAAGGACCATGGATAATGGATAAATTCTTAATTCTTTTCCTCTGAGTTTTAAACTAGTCTTATGATCTTTCCGTAATTTTTATTTATATGGATATAGAATATAGGACAAAAGGGATACGAGTAGTGGTGCTATGGGAGGGGATTCGAGTATGGTGGTGGTGGTAGTGGTTGTACTGAATGATTGATTCCTGGACTGATCAGTGTGTATGATATATGTAGTTATGATTGACCTCTCGTTAAACTCGGTCACAGCCCTAAGGACACCGGTCTGTGGGTTTGAATTAGAGTCATCGTTTCTCTTCCTGATTTGGTTCGGGACCTTTTAAACAAACGTGTAGGTAAGTCAGTAAATAAGTAATGAATCGGTTATAAACACACGTTCCGAGAATCTACTTCCGACTGTTATGTTTCAATTTATTGCGTCTCAGGAAAATCAGATCCTTTAGGATTAGATCGTTTAGCAATATGATATCTTATTCTCAGGACGTTCTAAACGTTTTCCGTTCCTCCCTTCTTAATTTACCCCACTTCGTTAAACAGTCTATTACTTGATCCTGTAAAAATAGTTCGACCAAAATTAAACCTGGTGATTTACCTGAGGTTTCAAAAGTGAAGAGAAATTGTTTCTCTATGTAATACTAAGATAGGAGATACGACAGGAGTCTTAGAATTGGTTTCAGACTATCTATGAACTAATATATGGAAACCTAAATAATATATAGTCCACCCAGTACCGTCCTTTATTGTAGATAGTTACCAACGATTCACGATATTAGATGAATAAATAAATAAACCGACGTGAGTCAGAATCAACTTCGTGCACCCTAGGTCAAGGGGTTCGTCCCTAACTTGGGTCCGGGGAACGTAACTCTGACTCCTCAGAATCGACGACTTGATGCTCCCTTCAGGGACACGAAGTCAGAAATTTCAGGTACTGTGCAGGGGGAAGATACAAGAGAAACCAAGTTTGCACCACAATTAGTATGGTGGCAAAAGGACCATGGTATAAATTTGGAGTGAAAATATTTATTAAAATCAGGAGGTTATAAGGTGTTATAAGTTAGAGGGTTATAAAAATATTGATTAAAGTTAGGGGGTTATTTAAGGTTTTGATGACGTCTACCACTAACGTCGGTACTTTAATTTTCTACGAATGAGGAACCTTCCAAAATACTGGTTGGATCTATCGTATAAGTTTTCGTCTCTGTAATGAAACGGTTGTTTCCAGACAGATCAGTTCCGATACCAAAAAGGTCACCAGTACATACCTACACTCTCAACCTGACACTTCTTTCGACTCACGACTTCTTCCCTACGAAAACTTGACACCACAACCTCTTCTGAGAACTCTCAGGGAACCTGACGTTCCTCTAGGTTGGTCAGGTAAGATTTCCTCTAGTCAGGACCCACAAGTAACCTTCCTGACTGCGATTTGGACTTTGAGGTTATGAAACCGGTGGAGTACACTTCTCAACTGAGTAACCTTTTCTGAGACTACGACCCTCCCCAACACCCGTCCTCTTCTTCCCCGGCTGTCTCCTACTCTACCGACCTACCGTAGTGCCTGAGCTACCTGTACTCAAACTCACTTGAGGTCCTCAACCACTACGTGTCCCTCCGAACCGCACGACGTTAAGTACCCCAGCGTTTCTTAGCCTGTACTGACTCGCTGACTTAACTTGACTTGGTTTGACTTATTCAAGGGTACCCTGAATTGGAGTAGTACGAAGTGTATTAGAAGGAACAGAGAGGTCAAGGTGGTTATTGGTGAAGTAAGACCAGAAGTACCAGGGACATTTTTAGGGTGTGAGGAAGGAATGGTTTCATTAAAAGTGTGTCGTGTCAAGGGTAGTATGGAGAGATCCTTTGTGTCGACACGAGTAGTAATTTAAGGGTAGTCACGACTGGGTATTTGTAGTTGTTTACAAACAATCTTAACTGGGGACCGAAGTGATTACTTAAATGACTCCATTCGTCTTCCCCAAATTATAAGTGTTATAGACGAAGTGACATAATAGTTCTTACAATTACAGGTCATCGACCTCAAAGAGAGAGGAAACCTGTTAACATTTATTTAACTTCTTGACTTATAAGTAAAGAGATGGGTGAGAAACCAAATATTGTCCTGTACTGGTGTGACGGAGAGACGTGAACATAGGTAAAGTTTAGTCCAATAATAAAACTTCAAATGTCTGAAAAATTGTAAAAAAACTTAAAGTTCAACCGATGAGAGATTACCAAATTTCCCGATTATAAACAGACTTTTAACGGAAACTTAGTATAGTTTACTCAATAGTATGGACATACAAGAACGTACGAAATTTTTATTTTCCATATAAGGTGTACTTAAAAACATAGGAAAATGGTTTGAATATAGATCCAGTAGAACTAACACTTAGTCTTACCAAAAGTGACAGATATATCTTATAAGTCAGACTTGTTTGTTCGATTAGTGTAAACCATAACGCACCTGATTATATTCCCAGTACACCCAACTTGAGACAGTTGATTAGAAAAATGTTGATTGAGTTCCCTGAAGGGACCACCATGTCATCTATTCTTAGACGGGTTACGTCCCCTGGACCCAAGCTAGAGACTTACCCTTCCTAAGGTGTACGAAGCCCGTTAATTTGGAACACTCGGTATTGATGACACGGGTGTTCGGTGTGGATTACTCAGGTGTACGACGTTGATGACTCGGGCATGTGGATCTCGGGTACGAGACGCTTTTCTCTTTGGTGTCGTTATTTTGTGGCCACATCGTGTTGTTTCTCCTTGGGGACAAGTGACTACGATCTCTTGCGGGTGGACGTGGTTGCTTCCACGTTGTGTTGGCTTTTATTTCATCTTATTTAATTGTCTATTTTGATTGAGATGTGTGTCCGTTAAACCTTTCGAAGGACCTATGCGGGATGTGTTCCGACGTGAATGAGGTCACATAAAGATGGTGATAAGGCGACACTAACAACGATTGACTGACATAATCATGTCGAGGAATCTCAACTCCTCGATCTTTACTTGATATCCTACCCTAGTCAAGTCAAGGCAAATCAACGAGTCAACGTAGGCTGAGAAACACTGGGGTACCTGACGTGGTACGGTCCGGAGGGGCAGGTAGTGGTTGAGGGTGTCAAATGAGTTTGAGTACAGATAACTCAACCACTACGGTAGGTCGGTAGAGTAGGAGACAGTAGGGGAATAGGAGGACGGAAGTTAGAAAGGGTCGTAGTCCCAGAAAAGTTTACTCAGTCAAGAAGCGTAGTTCACCGGTGTCATAACCTCAAAGTCGAAGTTGTAGTCAGGAAGGTTACTTAAGTTCTGACTAGAGGAAGTCTTACCTGACCAACCTAGAGGAGCGTCAGGTTCCCTGAGAGTTCTCAGAAGAGGTTGTGGTGTCAAGTTTTCGTAGTTAAGAAACCGTGAGTCGAAAGAAATATCAGGTTGAGACGATAGGTATGTACTGATGACCTTTTTGGTATCGAAACTGATCTGTCTGGAAACAGTCGTTTCATTACAGAGACGAAAAACTATACGATACAACCAGTATCGAAAGGAAGGTTCCTCGTTCGTAGAAAATTAAAGTACCGACGTCAGTGGTAGACGTCACTAAACCCTCGGATTCTTTTATTTCAGTCGGTGACAGAGGTGACAAAGGGGTAGATAAACGGTACTTCACTACCCTGGTCTACGGTACTAGAACCAAAAGACTTACGAGTAGATCTCCGAAAAATCCAGAAGGAGTGAAAGACGGTATTCCCACCACAGTAGACGTATAGACTCCAATGACTATAAAAAGGACCGTTAGAACTAAGGTCGAATACGAAGTAGGTCGGGTCGTAAAGGGTACTATATGAGACGGATATTCAATTTGTTCGTCCCACTGTTTTATATCGGGACTACATGACGAAAGGGCCCAACCTTGGTCAGACAACAAGGTACAGGTCAAGATTGACAACGAAGGACTGGACGTATGTCCAAAGAGTTCTCCGTCCAGTCCACCAGACCATAAGGGTAGAGAGAGTCTTAAAAGGTGTCAAATAACACTAGGTGTGTCAGTTTCCGAAACCGTATTAGGTATTTCGTCTTTATCTACAAAAAAAGACCTTGAGAGAACGAAAAAACTATTAACTTACCTACGACCGTTAAACTAGAGACCAAGGAAACGGAAAAGATTTAGGTCGAACTTGTAGACCTTCGAGTGTCAAGCACATAACAACTTCGGACCGAACCTCTTAAAACTCGTTATGAAATGATCGTACACTCTACTCACGCTAATACACCATTAAATTCGTGACAAACCGTGTAGGAAAGAAACCTTAACCTTACTTTTCACTGGAAAAGGTCAGAAAACCGGTGACGACTCAAAAGGTATAAACGACCGTATAACTCGTGTCGTGAAAGTGTCGTAGTAGAAAATCCTTAACTTTATCGAGTTGACCTTAAGGTAGTGGAGGTGATCGAAACAAGCATCACTACGAAGGATTCCGGGTAAACTGAAACTTAAGATCCTACAGACCGAGATCCACTCACTAGTGTGGTAGTACTAATAGACCCAACACTTATCAAGAAGGTACATAAGAACGGTGGAGAAGAATGATAGAAGACGAAGAAAA
This sequence comes from Capra ibex, assembly GCA_006410555.1. Lineage (NCBI taxonomy): Eukaryota > Metazoa > Chordata > Mammalia > Artiodactyla > Bovidae > Capra > Capra ibex. Next base: position 41,600 of record SJYO01013272.1, on the reverse strand, counting down.
TCCAGGTATGTTAAATATAGGAAATAACACGGGTACCGATCATAAATGAAATAACTTGTAATATAACATATTCCCCCGAAGGGTCCACCGGGTTAGGTGGACATTAAGACCTCTGAGCTCAAACTAGGGACCCTTCGAGGGGACGTCCTCCTTCACCGTTGGGTGGGGCCATAAGAACGGACCTCTTATGGTACTTGACTCCTCGGACCATTCGATGTCGGGTATTCCAACGTTTCTCAACCTGTACTTACTTCACTCACTCGTACGTGTGTACGTTTAAAAGACGTCGGTAAAGGTTGGTATCCTCTCACCCCCATGTCCACCTCAACAAAGGGTGTAGCTGTTCGATAAGGGACTTTGGTCGAACCCACAGGATGTTAAGTTGAGTTAAGACTGTGATACAATGATCTCTCTCAAAGTCTAGGGTGTCAGGGAGTTCTGAGGGGGTTGGGGATGAAGTCTACGGTCAGTGTTCCGGTCCGATAGGGGGCATGATCTGACTTCCAATGTCGTTAGTGGAGGAGTTCAAGGTAATTACGTACTCTCGTCGAGTGTCCTGACTCTTTGTAAAATGAATGATCTAGTGATCAAATAATATTTTCCTATTTTGAGTCTTTGTCGGTCTACCTTCTCCCCGAATCCCGTTCCATACCCCTCCTCCATGTTCAAAGGTACAGGAGTGGTTCCCGCAGAGAGGGGGTCGCGACGGGTTCAGGTGGTTGGGGCTTCGAGAGACTTGGGATGTGAAGACCCCTAAAATAACTCCGAAGTAATCCGTGTGAACTAATTTAGTCACCGATAACCACTTTTTAAGTTAGAGGTGAGGGAAAGGGGAGGGGTCTTCAGTCCACTCTCACCTCCGTCTATGTCCTTCAAAGTTAGGAGATTTAGAGGTCAACCAAGGGAACCGTTGAATCCACCCCTGGGGATTCATGAAAGGTTTTCAGTGGAGGAATTGTATTCTTTTCTACGGAAATGACGAGATGGTTAAGACTTTAAAGTTGTCAAAATCTTCGAGATCTAAATTTTTTCCTCTTACTTCTGGTTTATGTGTGTTGACTAAATAAAAGAAAATGATGTCTATCATGCAGAGACCGATTAACCTATCGGACAAAACCTCTAGAGAGTTTGTAGATTTACACTCCGAGAAACTCTTACGCTTTCGACCTTAAGAACCAAAATAAATACCACCGGTGTTTTTTAGTCACCTCAGTTTTTCTAATATTGGACCCCCGTCGGGGTTTCTTTAGAGATTCTTGACAAGGTGAGATCTCCGGTTTCGTGTCAATACATTCAAAAACTCTGTCTACCGATATGTAATTTATTACATAATAACTGTCGAACGTGTTAGGTCTAGATATGTATGTTTCGGTCATCACCCAGTACCCAGTAACACCGGGAAATGTTCAAATTCTTCCTTCCAATAGAGGATTCCTCCACACTGGGACTACTCTAATTCTTCCTTACAATAGAGGATTCCTCCAAACCACTTACACCTACGTACCATATGTGATTTCCACTCCTTCCTCCAGACTTATCTGTCTGTTTTTACAATACGAATTCAAAAAAAGTATAACGGTATTTTATACTTAAAATAAAGTAATTGCCATTGTGGACTAGTAAAATTAATAAACTCCTTTTTATTAAAAAATAATAAAAATAAAAACGAATATAATAAAAAAGATACTCACTAATTAGAAGTTTTTACAAGAACAAAAAATTTTTAAATAAATCTCTAAATCTCAGAACGACGAATTGAAGATAAAACAGTCCTTAGTTTTTACTTAAGTGTATATCTGTCCACGACAAGTACTGACACACCTTGTGTTATTTAACACCTTTAAAGAATTTCTCTACCCTTATAGTCTGATGGAATGTCTTTTCGGACATGCGTCCAGTTCTTCGTTGTCAATCTTGACCTGTACCTTGTTGTCTGACCAAGGTTTAACCCTTTCCTCATGTAGTTCCGACATATAACAGCGGGACGAATAAATCGAATATACGTCTCATGTAGTACACTTTAAGATCCGGCCTACCTCGTGTTCGACCTTAGTTCTGACGATCCTCTTTATAGTTATTGTAGTTTATACATCCACTATGGTAGGATTAACGTCTTTCGCTTCTCCTTGATTTCTCGAAGAACTACTTCCACTTTCTCCCCTCTCTTTTTTGACGAATTTTGAGTTGTAAGTTTTTTTACTTCTAGTACCGTAGCCCAGGGTAGTAAAGTTCCGTTTATCTCCCCCTTCTTTACCTTTGTCACTGTCTGAAATAAAAGAACCCGAGGGTTTAGTGACGTCTACCACTGACTTCGGTACTTTAATTTTCTACGAACGAGGAACCTCTTTTCGATATACTGGTTGGATCTGTCGTATAGTTTTTCGTCCCTGTAGTGAAACGACTGTTTCTAGGTATATCAGTTTCGATGCCAAAAAGGTCCTCAGTTTATGACTACACTTTTAACCTGGTTTTTCTTCCCACTCGTGGTTTCTTAGCTACGAAAACTTGACACCACGACCTCTTCTGAGAACTCTCAGGGAACCTGACGTTCCAGTTTGGTCAGTTAGTATTACCTTTAGTTGAGAGTCATAAGTAACTTTCCTGACTACGACTGCGACTTTGAGGTCATGAAACCAGTGGACTACGTTTCTCGGCTGAGTAAAATTTTCTGGAACTAAGACCCTTTCTAACTTCCCTCCTCCTCTTCACCCGTCGTCTCCTATTCTGTCGACCTACCATAGTCTGAGTCACCTGTTCTCAAACTCGTTTTAGACCCTCTACCACCCCCTGTTCCTCCGGACCGTGTGACGACAGGTACCCCACGTTTCTCGGTCTGTACTGGCTCGTTGTTGTGTCGTTGTTATCTGTACATGACCCGAAAGGGTCACCGAGTCGGTAATTCTTAGACGGATGTCACGTCCTCTATGTCTACTGAATCCAAGTTAGGGACACAACCCTTCTAGGGACCTCCTCCCATACCGTTGGGTGAGGTCATAAGAACGGACCCTTTAGGGTACCTGTCTCCTCGGACCACCCGATGTGTCATGTATCCAAGTGTTTCTCAACCTGTACTAACTTCACTGACTCATATCAGTCCATGATATACTTGTAAAAGTTCAGTGGTTTTGTTATGTTCCAATGTTAGAGTGTTTTCTTTCACATATTTCTCCTAGTCAACGTTACATAAACACCTTTAAAGATCTAAATGATAGTTATACGTTTTTCGAGAATCATCAAGTCAAGTCCCGAGATTATCCGTATTAAAGGTAGATACGGTGACTCGTGTAGGACATTTAGAAAACGGGGACGTCTCACTTGTCCGGTCGAGAGGATACTCAAGAACTTCACAATCGTAACATTAATTTATCTAAGACCCCTCGTTTTTTTTTACAAAATACAGGTAGAAGTAGAGACATAAAAAGGTAGTCTTGAAGTCTTCTCGAGTCTTTTTACAGGGAGGTAGTGAAGAGTAATACAAAAAGAGGCACTATCGTTTACGAAGTTACGTCGTTTCCGTCCATCACGAAGTAGCTACAGAAGTGTGGAACTCCAACTACAATCTCCCACTCCTCTTTCTTTGGACGCAAGTTTTGGTTATGTGTGACTTAAGATCTCTACGAAGTTGAGTCATAGTATAAACTCTTCCCTTTGTGAGTCCTTATTCCTTTAACTTGTCAACATTAAAAGTTGGCATTGTGTCGTAGTCGAGGGGCGGAAGGAAACTCTATGAATCGACTCTCCGTCCGAACAGACTTACGTTTTACAATAATGGATAGAAGAGAAAATCCAACGTCAATAAATCATTAGTAAGAGTAAATTCAATAAGAAGGACAAGATACGTACTAATACGAAAATCGAGTCCTCCTTTCGTTAAGAATATTTTCGGTGACATAAAGTCTCGACCCATTGTAAATTTCAGTCTCTCACTTAATATAAATTTTCATCAATTCCGAAGACTCTTTTTTACGTATGTACGGTGTCTTAATTTAATTCAGACGAAAATATGTTTTATAGTGAGAATTTAAGGAACCCTGACAGTGGATCCATTTTTTTTTTTTTTTTTTTTTAAATTATATAAGTACGAAGGACAGGGGACACAGTGATCTCGAGGTCTTGACTTTCCTGAGGTCCCCCGCGGTAAGTCCGGACACACAGGACGTCCACCTGTCGTGTCGGAAGACATCCTTCGGAACACGTCTCCTACCAAATCTTTCTCCTCTGACTTATTTCTATTCCTCTCGTTTTTCCTCCGATATGTCACGAAGGCCCCTCTTCTCTACTTTAGGACTCGTGTCACCATCGACCCTCCTACTTCTGCTCCTCATTGTCGCGACACTGTGAAACTCCTATACCTGGGTTGTCCTGAACCACCCCTTACTCCTCCTCCTTAACCTTAAACAGAGAGTATAGCCTTTGACCTCCTTGCCGGAGCAATGGCTCAGGTTCAAGTATGATGAGTGGCGTGTTGTGTGGCTATTTGACTCTCTGTTCAACAACCCTGTTCGTTATCACTACAATAAACTTTTCAGTCGTCTGACTCTTCGACCACTTAAGGACGAGGTTTCTTGGGAGAACGGACTCAATCCGAAGGCCCACAAAGGACCGCCAGGTCATCAATTCTGAGACATGAAAGTGACGTCCTCTATACCCAAGTTAGGGACCAGGCCCTTGATTCTAGGGAGTGTGGAGTGTCACACTTAAGGTCAGAGAAAATACGATTTTCCCCTCCCTCACTTTAGTCAGTAATGGACAAGTCTCCCCTACACAATTAAAGACGGAGAGACGTAAGTAAGTAACCACCCGGACAAATCCTACCAAAGGACACTCGAATTTGTTTCCGTAAAATCGAATTCCCAGTAATGGATCTCGACCCAAGGGTCTCTACACGGTAGTACATATTAAATTCGAATACCCGTCGTAGGAAAATCACTGATTAAATATCATCTGATGTTGTCCAAGAAGGGATAGTATCAAAGTCAGTGGTATAGACCAGGTTTAGAAACATGAGAGGAAGGAAACGAAACTTCTTCCAGTGACAATACATCCACTCAAACATACTAGTGTTTCTGATCATACCTTGGTTCATAATGGGACGAAAGTCGACTTTAACCAAGTAATTCCGGAGTGTCAACGGTGAGAAGGGGTCTTTGTACGTTTCTGAACCATTTAGTTGTGAGTAGTTAGATGTTTGTGATAGTCAACCGAACTACTTCTCGTTGGAAACCCTTTGTAATCATAGGAGGTGCCGTGACTACTTAGAGATCTCATAACTACCTATTGACTACTTAGAGATCTCATAACTACCTATTTTAAATAAAACCGGAGTTTTTCGTAAACTTCTACAGGAGTCATTGTATAAAATTTATTTGGTCCCCCTGAAAGGACCGACAGGTAAATCAATTCTTGTATACGGAGGTGACATTCCCCGTGTCCAAGGTAGGAACCAGTCCCTTGACTCTAGGGTATTCGGTGTGTCACACTCTTTTTTTCTTTTCTTTATTGCTCCATGTGTCTTGACGGTCCCATTTTCATGTCCGACACTGGAAGTGTGTCCTCGATGTCTCTTTCTTACACTTAACTTCGACCTTATTTCGAGTCCCCGGAGAACGGTTCGGGACACCGGAGTGAGTCTCGACGTAGTCGGACCTCTTTCACCGTTGAAAAAAGGATTAACCGGGTGGACTCGCCGACGAAAAAACGTTAAACAGTCGGGGTTTCACAATGGTCAAAGTCTACATATGATTTAAAGGTTCATTAAAGTGTTACTGAAACCGTGAATCATAGATGTCTTTCTAGTCTTCGATCTTTGGATTATTCGTTCAGTACTAAGAGGACCTCGTCAATTGACCTTCCTCTCTTCCCTTCGACCCTTCCCCTTCGTTTCCTCTTGTGTGATCTACACTAACAGTTCTTACGATAACAAAACACGTTTGTAAAGTCTTAAACACTTAGTGGATTTTGAACATGTTGACACCTCAAGGGAGAAATTCTTTTTATTTTATTTTAATCCTTACGTGTTGACGATCTCGGAAGTGTCCTTGACCCTACTCGGTCACGTTCGGTTCATGGATCCTGAATTTAAAATCACCGAAGTACCATTTGGACGGGGCTACAAGTACAGGACAGGAAATTTCATCTACAGTTTCTTTTGATCCATACATTAAGTATGGTGATACAAAGTAGTACAAAACCCTTGAAGACACTTCTTTCTTAGCTTTAGTGGAAGAATAAGTCAAGTCGAGTCAAGTCAAGTCAGTGAGTCAGTACAGACTGAGAAACACTGGGACACTTGGCGTCGTGCGGTCCGGAGGGACAGGTAGTGGTTGAGGGTGTCAAATGGGTTTGAGTACAGGTAACTCAGCCACTACGGTAGATTGATAGAGTAGGAGACAGCCGGGGAAGAGGAGGACTGAAGTTAGAAAGGGTTGTAGTCCCAGAAAGGTTTACTCAGTCGAGAAGTGTAGTCCACCGGTTTTATAACCTCAAAGTCGAAGTTATAGTCAGGAAGGTTACTTGTGGGTCCTGGCTAAAGGGAATCCTACCTGACCAACCTAGAGGAACGTTAGGTTCCCTGAGAGTTCTCAGAAGAGGTTGTGGGGTCAAGTTTTCGTAGTTAAGAAGACGTGAGTCGGGAGAAATATCAGGTTGAGAGTGTAGGTATGTACTGGTGACCTTTTTGGTATCGAAACTGATCTGTCTGGAAACAACTGTTTCATTACAGAGATGAAAAATTATACGACAAATCCAACCAGGTCTCTTCCGTTACCGAGGGGTTAGGTCATGAGAACGGACCTTTGAGGGCACCTGTCTCCTCGGACCACCCGACGTCAGGTACCCCAGCGATTGTCTCAGCCTGTGCTGACTTCGCTGAATCGTCGTCGTCGTCGTCGTCTCGTTGAAGATAAAGTTAAAAGTGAAAGTACGCAACCTCTTCCTTTACCGTCGGGTGAGGTCACAAGAAGGGACCTCTTAGGGTCCCTGCCGTCTCGGACCACCCAACGGTAGATACCCCAGTGTTTCTCAGCCTTTGCTGACTTCGCTGAATCGTCGTCGTCGTCGTCGTCGTCGTCGTCGTCGTCGTCGTCGTCGTCGTCGATCCAACCAGTATTGAAAGGAACATGGATTATTTACTTCCTTCCTTCTGTCCCTCCTTCCTTCAACCTTACCTCTAATATTTCTCTGTCTAAAAAAAAAAAGGGTGAAGTACTATAGTCGAGATGGTCGATGGAGGTTAAAAAAGGAATTTTTTCTTAATAAATGAAAACAGAGACGAGGTAGAAGTAACGACGTACGTCCGAAAGAGATCAACACCACTCAACCCCGCTGAGAAACAACACCACGCGTCCGAGGAGTAACGTCACCGAAGAGAAGAACCCCAAGATCCGCTCCTGAGTCATCAACACCGAGTCCCTGAATCGACGTAGCACTGTACACCTTAGAAGGACCTGGTCTCTACTCTGGTCACAGGGGACGGAAACGTCCTCCTAAAGACAGAGGACATAGTGGTCCTTCCAGGGGTCAAAAAATTGGTTTCAATGATTGTTTGGACTACCGGCTGAAATGACAGATCTAAATTAAGATTTACTGATCGGACAAAGAATTTTATTTTATTGGGGTATTTCTCGTTATTAAAGGGTGATACTCTCTTTGATAAATTTTCCATCTAACAGTCTTTAATACAGTATTAACTTATTAATTTGACCAATTTTAGTAAGACCTATACTTAACTTAATATATATTTAAAATTTACCCCGAAGGGACACCGAGTCGTCATTTCTTAGGTGGACGGTTCGTCCTCTAAGTCCAAGCCAAGGACCCAGTCCTTCTAGAGGACCTCTTACCTTACCGTTGGACGAGGTCATAAGAACGGACCCTTTAGGGTACCTCTTTCTTTGGGACGTCCGATGTCGGATGTCACAGGGTTTCTCACTTTGTGTTGAATTACTGAGTTGTTGTTGTTATTTAGAATTCATTCGGATTGAAACTTGTCTCGTACAGATACTTATGTGTCACGTATCTCTAAGTTTGTTCAAGAGGTTGGTCGGAGGTGTCAGTGTGGAGGGTGTTTTAGAGATAGAGTAGTTTACACTTTACCACCAACACATACTATATTAGGACAAAACAGAACACATATACGTGTAATTACTGAAAAATTCTAAGTAACGGAGGTCCATTTGCTGATATCCGAAGGAATTGAGTGGAATGAAATAAGTTAGTTTTAAACCCCTCCTTCTCTTTTATGTTTTTGTTTCTCTTTTCTTTTGGACCGTCTTTATGAGTACAGAGAGAATAGACAGAAGGTAAAGTTGTGTAGAGGTGAAGAAAGAGGAGTGACGTCAACTCTCTAGTAGGAAAATAAAAAAAATTAAATTAATTTAATTTAAATTTTTTCAAAAAACCGATATGGTCCAGAACAACGACACACCCGAAAGAGAGCAACAAAAAAAAAACCGACGTGGTCCAGAAACAACGAACAACAAACCCGAAAGAGACCAACATCTCTCGTCCCCGAGGAGAGATCAGTGTCTCGTGCCCGAAGAGAACAGCGTCACGTGTCGGAGATCTCACCCCCGACTTATCAACACGAAGTGTCCGAATGAAGGGGAGACCGTTCACCTTAGAAGGACGTGTCCCCTAACTTAGACACAGGAAACATAACTATCCGTCTAAGAATCGGTGACATGTTGGTCCCTACAGGATCTCTCTAGAAATTTTATTACGAGTAGTCTCAGGTGGGTGAGGGTAAGTAGGGGTGGTGGTAGAAATTAAAAAGTAATTGAAAGATAACGAAAATCGGATGTCTACTTTTCCGGTGTGACAGGTCTGACAAATGTGAAAGGAGGAGTCTTGTCCCAACCCGACCAGGGAGGGGTGGAAGGAGACAAGTCAATCCACTCGCGTGGACCAGAAAGTCTAGATGAAAGGACTCAAGGAATTACTTCAGATTTGGGGTAGTGTCCGACTGTTTACGAGGAGGAAAAGTTCGTAGTATTAACTTACGGATAAACGAACCTAATATATATACATTATATATATGATACATATATTATATATAATTATACTCTTTCAATAAACCGAAAAACGAAGTAAGTTATTAAGTTATCATAATTAAAATTAATACGAATTTTTAAAATTGAATAAGATTAGGTGGAATAACATCCTGTATTCGATAGGGGGAGGAAAAAAACAAAAATCACCAACCACTTAAGAAAGTCTTAACATAAAGGGGTTTACCACCAACCGGATTCTTAAAGATTTAATATTAGAGTGGTGTGTAAGGTAAATAATTGTGTGTTTAATGTCTGACATAGAACGGGTCCTAATCCATAGAGAATGAAATCTTGAATCTTTGTAATGGAAGTCAATGTGACCCTTTTACTTCTACTAAGTCTCAATGAGTGAGTCAACAAAGACTGAGAAACGTTGGGGTGCCAGATATCGGGTGGTCCGTTCTTATGACCTCACCCAATGGGTAAAGGAAGAGGTTCCCTAGAAGGACTGGGTCCCTAGCTTGGGCCCAGAGGGCGTAACCTCCGCCTGTGAAATTGGAGACTCGACACAGATTGAGGATCTCAACCTTAAGATTCACAAGGGAACATTAAAAAGATTTCCTCGAAAGTTGAATGGTTTCAGAGGCACTGGTGTGGGAGTTACTATTACAATTTTTGAGTGTCCTTTCCCGGAGCTTACAAAAGTAAGTATGTTGTCAGTGAGCACTTATTCTTACGTCCGTTCGAATCGAAAGTGTACAATACCCCCTCCCTGTCTCCCCTCCTCTTTTTCCTTTCTCGAATACCCACCGCCTTCCTCCTCCTCTGAAAATTTTCTCGTTAGAACCCGGCCTCGGTAAAATCTTCATTCCTCTCAGAAGTAAAATAGTTGGAACTGGAAAGACTCGTACCTCTCGTGTTTGTTCCTCCATTCATGTTAGACTTACCCAAACGAAAACAGACAGAAACACTTAGTAACAGCCCGTGTGAATTAGAGAGAAAACTCCTCTTTTCTTCCACGGAATTCTTAACCTTAAGATTTCTCAAGGGAATCTTAAGGGAGTGAAGAAAAACTCATCTTTTCTTCGACGGAACTAAGAATTTAATTCCTAAAGGAAGAGAACAATTTTTTTCTTTAAGGAACTATACTAGCAACGGACCATATGACCTACTCTAGGAAATCAAAGGGAAGATATCTGTGTCCAAGCTTTGGTTTCAGTGACCTAGACGTAAGTAACAAAGGGACTCAGTAATCCCGGTTCTTTATTCGCCTTTGGTCTGTATGTCTCCTCGTGACGTCTGTCGTTAATTTAAACCTCTCCGACACCCCGAACAGATCTTTTTAACTCGATGAGACGGTCTCTTTGAACTCGTAAAAGGTCTAGAGAAAGGGTCTTGGTCCAGTAAAAACGGGAGGGTTAAAATTAATTCTGAAAACATTCGTCCATTAAAAGACCGCCAGGTCACCAATTCTGAGTCGTAGGAAGAACCCCGGTCCCAAACTAGGAACCAACCCCTTGATTCTAGGGTGATCGGAGGACCACACCGGTTTTTTTTTTTGGGAAAACACATCGGGGTTTCAATCATTAAACTCATTCGCGATGCGTTTACACTCTAAACTCATACTTACATTTGGACGATATCTCTACATTTCTACGGTATGTCTACAATTAAACAGGGTATGAAGGTAGAACCTCCACTGTCCTAAATCTAAACCCTTGTTTTGACCCTAATTACTAAACACCAAATTAAAGACAGAATTTACGAATGGACACACGGGAATCAATACATTGGAGACTCGGAGTTGAAGACGTGGACTTTTAACTTTCTTTTCCGCACAACAGGACACCTTGTTATGGACTATCTTCCATATCTGAGTTGTCTACAATCAAAGAAACATAGTTTGTCAAAATAGGGATGACAAGAGAACAAAGAAAACTCAATTGGTCATAAAGAATGTTGTTTTCCCTTTACTTAAGATGGGAGGATTAGTTTACCTTATTGTCCATACCTAGTTTAGTGTGTTCGTTTATATTTGGATGTAGTTCACCATCCTTACTTAGTCAACTAAACATAACCAGATATTTCATTTTCAATAATCTACTTGAATTGTGCATCTTACTCGAAGACTTTCTCCTAATTTCAAATTCCTATACTTATATTCCCTCCCACCACACACATCTCAACTCACTATAGGGAAGGTCGTTTCATTTATCCAACCTTTCCTCAAAGTACTGTCATCGAACCTCGTTGTCATGTCCTCTCCAAATAGACCATCTCCAGTTCCTCCCCTTATCCCTTCTTTTTTTAGAAGGTCCACTCCCTCTTACCTATACTACTCTCTAGAATCCCAAAAGAGGTTCGTCTCTGATCAAAGAAGATATGGAAAACAAAATAGAAAAGAAAGAAAAACCCTCCTCCCTCGACACGACTAACCGAACATCTTAGAATCAAGGGGGTGAGGGGTTGGTCCCTAACTTGAACCTGGGAACCGTCACTTTCGTCTCAGGATTGGTGACCTGTTGGTACCTTAAGGGGAAAAGAGTATGAAAGTTTAGCCGGAAGGTAAAGGGGTAGCAATAAACGGAAAGAATATTTGGGCTCATAATTCTACTACAGGTCTTCCCTAAGGTGTAACGGTCGTGTCAAGTTACTAACAGAACCCCTGAACCTGCACTCCATAGACTTCAGTCCGTCACCTACGTCACCCCGCCTGGGGTTTTGTTACTGATCGACCAAGGAGACAGGGGTCTCGTTGAGGTTTCTCTTTAGACTTCTTGTATGCTCAACGTCTGAGTGTAGTCATCTTCGACTTCTCCCTGTCCCTTGAAGACCACTTCGTCTCTTTCGTTTTTTGAGTCGTGTCCCCTGGTTTTCTTTTTCTCTATGGTTTTTATCGTGTCCATTCTCTCGATGTCAAGGAGTTTAGCACAAAGGAACCCAGACTCTTCCGACTCCCTAAGAAAAAGACTTTTTCATCCTTTCTTTGAAAGTAGGATGTAAGACATTTAGGATGTGAAACTTCGGGTCGAATTCAGAGTGGAGGACCAAGACTCGTAACAAGGAGGATGAGACGACGACCCTCTATTCCTCGAGTTACACATCACTAGCCTCATGTCTACCCATATTTAAACTTTAGGGTGGGAACTGCGAAGTGAAATACGATTCGACCCAGTTCCAGTCCCACCTCCCAGTCAACATTAAGTGAATCTTCTTACTCCGTTTGGTGGATGTGAATCACAGTGATATCAACACTGACAAGACCTCCACACAGGAAACTTAGGAAGAACTTACCATTCTCATACACTCACGTAGTCCCTTGACCTCACGACGGGGCCGACCCCACCCGACGTTCTCAATACCCACGATCATCAACACATCGTAACGACTCACCAAATAAAACAGAACACGACTCTCCCGTTCTATAGTGACTCATAAATACTGGAGTCAAGATTTTTGAAGATAATAAGGGAGTCCTTAACCTTCACGTGAGAGATCCAATTGGAGATCTCTTCACGGCAGAGACCCAGTTGGAGAAGCCTCAGACACCGAATAACGAGATTGTTTTCTCGTTCACACACACTCATCACCCCTCAAAATCCTTCATTCTTTTGACTCCCTAAGTCTTTATCAGTCAGAATCCAAACTCCAAGACAGGGAACTTCAAACACTGAAAGGTCCACCGAGTCACCATTTTTTAGATGGACGGTTACGTCCTCTACTCCCAAACTAGGGACCCAGTCCTTCTAGGGGACCTCCTCCTTTATCGTTGGGTAAGGTCATAAGAACGGACCCTTTAGGGTACCTGTCTCCTGGGACCGCTCGATGTCAGGAACCCCGGCGTTTCTCAGTCTGAACTGACGTGTGCATGTAGGAACCTCCAATCCATCAGAAAACCCTTAGTAACCTAACATGTCACCCCTAATCTGATGACTCTTGATTTTCACATGAAAACTGTAAGCTTTCCAGATGTAATTTCAATCAATAACGAGTAAGATAGGGTAAGGGGAAGTCGAACGCCAGGTCCTCTGTGTAGTGTTGCGACACGGCCACACTTTGGAGGCTTCTGTGGCTGCGCCTAGGGGTAGGGGGGAGATGGACTTCAGGACGGCGGACAGTTGGACCAGGTGTCCCTACAGTAAGCACGAACCACGGTCGTCAATTTTGACTCGTGGTTTCCGGGCCACTCTCAGGTCTCACCCTTACTCCGAGAACCCTCCTTTTGGTACTTGGAATCAGACTAATTAGTGAGTGAGAAGAGAAGAGAATCTTTGATCTACCTATATTTGCTGAGACACTTATACGAATGGGAGTAGTTTTTCACTCATTAAACGTCCCTTACACCGAGTCATCTTCTAAATCAAGAGTAGGATTAATGAATAAAATCGTAGTCTTTCACTCATCTTATTATCGGAAAGTAGAAAATTTGGGAGAAACATCTTGTAAGGACGGTGTTGTGTCCTCCGGTCCTAGGACAGTGATAGCTTTTCCTATTTCTATCTTTTCCCCCTTGATGGTGACCTTACGAGACAACTCTTTTGTAGAAGACTGCCCCGACGAGGAGAACGTGCCCCCGGTGGACGGGAGCTCCCTCGAGGAGGCGGAGAACTCCGTCAACATAGTTGAAGACGGGAGCTGAGTCTTCGACACAAACGGCGGACCTCGTCTTACTGTCGGTCCCGTCACTTCAGCCTCAGTCATCCTAGTGTTCTCTGGACACCACTCTAGTAATAATTTTATATATACAAACATATAAAGAAACGCCGACGCGACCCAGAAGTAACGACTTGTACCCGAAAGAGATCAGCGTCCCTGACCCGTGATGAGAGATCAACGTCACCCACTCGAAGAGTAACGCCTCGGAAGAGAACACCTGGTGTCCGAAGATCCGCTCGGTCGAAGTCATCAATGTCGTGAACCTGAGTCCTCAACACCGTGGGTCCGAATCAACGAGGTGCCGTACATTTTAGAAGGGCATGGTTCCTATGTTGGGTACAAGCGACGTAACCGTCCGTCCAAGGATAGGTGCCACGGTGGTCCCTTCAGGATCATTCGAGTAAAAATTCTTGTCCAAGACCAAGTCCACCCCTTTCTTCGAATTGACTATAATCGGGGACTGATTGAAGTCTTATAATAGTTATAGTGGACTTCCGTATCACTAAGGATACAGGGTCGGTGTCTAAAAAGACTAAGTCCAGAACCATCCCGGACCCTTAAATATAAACGTTGTTAAAGGGTCCGTGACGATTAGACCCCTGGTCTAAACTCTTTGTGACAAGATTTAATTACTTCAGTAGTCTTCTTCTGTCGTTAGACCGAATTAAAAAGGGGGAAGAAATTTCTTAATGTTTTCATTTTCGTCCGAGATTTTAGTTGACGGACCCGATTTCGGGACACAGAGATCAACGGTCCAACGAGACCCATTTCATCCAATTATTATTATATGGATAAAGTACTACAAAAACATTCTCAATGTCTTCTATTTTAAGTCAAGTCAAGTCAACGAGTCAGCACAGACTGAGACGCTGAGGTACCTGACGTCGTGCGGTCCGAAGGGACTGGTAGTGGTTGAGGGCCTCAAATGAGTCTGAGTACGTATAACTCAGTCACTACGGTAAGTTGGTAGAGTAACAGCCGGGGAAGAGGAGGACGGAAGTCAGAAAGGGTCTTAGTCCCAAAAAAGTTTACTCAGTCGAGAATCGTAGTCCACCGGTTTCATAATCTCAAGTCGGAGTTGTAGTCAGGAAGGTTACTTGTGGGTCCTGACTAGAGGAAATTCTACCTGACCAACCTAGAGGAACGTCAGGTTCCTGAGAGTTCTCAGAATAGGTTATGGGGTCAAGTTTTCGTAGTTACGAAGCCGTGAGTCGGGAGAAATATCAGGTTGAGAGTGTAGGTATGTACTGGCGACCTTTTTGGTATCGGAACTGATCTGTCTGAAAACAACCGTTTCATTACAGAGACGAAAAGTTATACGACAGATCCAACCAGTATTGAAAGGAAGGTTCCTCATTCGTAGAAAATTAAAGTACCGACGTCAGTGGTAGACGTCACTAAAACCTCGGGTTTTTCATTTCAGTCGGTGACAAAGGGGTAGATAAAGGGTACTTCACTACCCTGGTCTACGATACTAGAATCAAAAGACTTTCAACTAGAAATTCGGTTGAAAAAGTGAGAGAAAGTGCAAGTAGTTCTCCGAGAAAATAGTTCCTCTATTTTAATTCCTTCTGGTACGTGATCAATCGGTAATGTTACAGACAACTCTGGGAATAGGGGACGACTGGAGGGAACGGGGAGTCCTCTTTTCGAACCTCGTATAGGACGGGTGACAGAAAACGTGTGTCACCCCACAATAAGGTCCTGAAACGAAGTCTACACATTCTGTGGGGAGAGGTAATTTGGTAACTACAACGATTTTTTGATTTGTTTTAAAAATTCTATACTCTGGGGACTTGACTACCGGAAGGGTCTGGATTAGACCGAATTACAAAGATAACTTCCTTCGGTCTTACTTACGAGAAACGGTATTTTTAGAACTCGACTCCCGTTAATTCTTCGTCGTTTGGGTCTTTTCCGAGAGGAAAAGAACGGATTTCCGTCCTATAGATACAAGAAAAACGACCTCTGTCTAAATAGGTCTCATTGGACGTTTGTATGGAGTAGGTAATCAAAGGAGAGTATATAAATGGAAGGGTGACAAACGGTGGGCACCCTCGTACTTTGACGAAGGGAAACAGGACAGTAAAGAAATGTTTACATAATAAGAAACAGTCTTCCACAATATATTCTACCTTATAAGATTCGACGGTAAAATTCGATCAAAAACGAAAAAAAGGGGATTTGACACACACGACGTACTTAAGTAGTTGACAAAAAGGAAACAATCACAAAAACAGTCTTAGGGTCTACCCGTCTCCATTCCAAACTGGGGTGGGGGTGGGGTCTTGTGTGACAGTAGATGGGTGAACGGAGATGTGTAGGCTGACATAATAAACAAAGAAAATTTTTAAAAATTGTCCTTTAAAATTTAAAGAAAAATTTTTAAATTACAAAAATGTAATAAAAGATTCTCCTTATCTAACCTTATTCATCCGCAGGTCACAATCATAGACTCTCGACCGTGAACTCTTTCTGTCAACTCAGTTTCCGGTACCACGTCTGAGTGTGTAATCCTGACCCAGAACGACACGAGTATTAACGGAGAGATAAAGAAGGGGTCTCCAGGCGACCACGCACCAGGTACCCTCTTCAGAGGGTCGATTGTGTCTTCCGACCCAAGCAAATGTCAAAGTACGACCCGTCCGTACCCACGGACCTTTTGCTTCCTTCCACAGGCGTAAGAAGGACTATGGAAGACCACTAAAAGGTGGGGGTGTGGACCTCCTGTTATACGACACGGGACTCACACATGTGTCCATTAATGGACCATGAAAAGATGTGTGACTTACACCCGTAGACAAAAAATCAACCTCCCTCTTTTCTCTATGTACAAATAGAATTAATCGGGACGTAAAGTTCGTGTTCAACAGTCATTTCTCAAAGTGTTTTTAAGAACGATCCTTTCATATAAGGACCCTTTTTCTTGTAAAAATACAGTTCCGAATTACGTAGATGGACCTCTGGGTATTGAAACTCCGTCATGGGTGACATATTAATGATATAGGGTCCGTATACATGATGTGTCTTAATTACTGATCGTTTTTTTAGGAAGTAAATTCACCGGATGTCATATTACCCCTATTGACGATACATTTGTTGACATAGTGGTACACTACTGACACTAGGTTGTCCTTCAAAGAATTAAATTTCCTTCTTAATAGATCTACATTTCCTCCTACATTCTAGTAAAAAGTCATATCCCTGGTTACGGTTCCAACACTTTTCTGAATCCTGTTTCTTTAACGGTCATCACTGTCTTACAGTACCTTTTATTCGAAGTCTGGTAGGGACCCACTACCCGGTGACTTTTCAAAATTCGTTCATTTAATTGACTCTGAATGTGAAGGCTCCTCACATCCTATGTTCTAGATAATCTTTTTAGTACACCCTATTATGTCAAAGAGTACAAATTTCCCGGACCATGGAAGATATCCACGCATTCTTCTTTGGACCGATGATCTATTAATAAACCATTAATATGAATCTGTGATTATTCCCATTCTCGACGTGCCCCCGACTTCTGTCGAAGTTCCTTGTCGTCACAGTATAGTTTACTTCGACTTCTTCTATGTCTATTGTATTATCTAACCTCTTCTAACTTTCGTCATCTCTTACATCTACTAAACCACACCCAACTTATTCCCCTCCTCTCTTCATCTCCGACGTTAGCCTCCATAAAAGACTTTCCGTGTTTACCCCCTCATCGTCCTACGAGTCTCCCTCAACAGTACGAAAGACGATTTCTCTCGATTCACACGAAGACCCGAATCGAATCCTCTCCCCGGATACCTCCTCCTCCTACCTTCCTCTAGGTAGGAAGACCTATCTCCCCGACTAAGGCGGGTCTGAACCAAGGGTCCCTAGGTAGAGGAGTGGGGTGTCAACACGTCCTTTGGTAAGACCCGAAGTAGGGTTCAAGACAACCGTACGACCCCCGGGTACAAACCATAGTAGTACTGACTTACGGTCTCCAGATCCCGTCAACCTTTTAACTTCGGAGTCCACCACCCCCCTTCTCGGAGGTCGATCTGAGAGGGGTAGGTGCCGGTCTTCACGGTCGGAAGTCCGGGACCGTGTTTGTTGTACAGGGTGTCCTCCTGCATACACTCACACGTGAGTAGAAAAGGGTAAAGTCGATAGGACAAAGGACGGTGTTAGAAAACAGTTCGTTCAACTTATGTTACCTGCAGTGAAACCCATCGGAAAATCATCGTAAGAACCCGGTGACCCGTTTATCAAATTCAAGGGCCACCCTAGAGAGGACCAGTACTCGACGTGTCCTGTCCTTGTATAATCTCTTATTATATTGAACTTATAACAGTAAGAAACTACTGTACCGGTGTACGAAAGGTGTGTACTAGGACTTCAAATTCCCTCTGAAATAACCCTAAAGTCCCACCCAAAGAACCAAGAAAAGTCCTTACGTTGAACGATAAAGGAGAGTTAAGATTTTGTAAAGTAAATGAAATATCCTTATTTCATAATTGTTTTTCGGACGTCACTCTAGTATTATGGTGATTTTCCCATGTCGATACTAATATTAATTACTATCTCTTCACTGATGTTAGTTGAGGTGCCACTGATCTGTCGACTTGAGACCCGGCGAGGTGAGAGAGGTACGAAGGACGAAGGTCCCACGTGTCGGACGAATGTTCCAATGTACTTTTTTCTTTCGGACACTTGACTACCCTTTGTCTTCGTCTTCACTGACAGACAGGTTTCTACGGGTCGGGATTCCCTCGTCTCCTGTTTACTCTAACCCTGTAAAATTTTTATGATTCAGTGACTTACCTTAATTAAACGAACTTTTACGGAGTTCATTTAGAGATGTAACCTGTTCTACCTAGAATATCCGTTGTCAACTTTAAACCAGTACATGTGGAATTGGTCTATGAGTTGGAATAGTAGTGGTCCGTACCATGTTTGTCTTTACACAAAGGACTGCACTATGTTACATAGTGACTGTTATAAGAACGGGGTTTCTTAGATAAGTGTCCCTTCGTTAGTCAGGACTAATACGGAGAACAGAGTCGCATTAATCCACTCGAATGGAAGTAGACCCACAGTCAATGAATCTACGTGGGTAGGTATACATTTATAAGTGTTGGATACGTGAATTCTACAGATATAAAATACACATAAAATACACATTAAAAAANCTATGAGTTGGAATGGTAGTGGTCCGTACCATGTTTGTCTTTACACAAAGGACTGCACTATGTTACATAGTGACTGTTATAAGAACGGGGTTTCTTAGATAAGTGTCCCTTCGTTAGTCAGGACTAATACGGAGAACAGAGTCGCATTAATCCACTCGAATGGAAGTAGACCCACAGTCAATGAATCTACGTGGGTAGGTATACATTTATAAGTGTTGGATACGTGAATTCTACAGATATAAAATACACATAAAATACACATTAAAAAATTCACAAGGTCTAATTTACTATGTAATATCACGGAGATCATTTTTCCGTCGATCTTTTAAAATTTGAATTTTGAAAATAAAATTTTATTTTAATAGATCCGGTCTCGTCCTCACTCCAACCTGGTCCCGACTCCGTCGGTTCCGGGGAGGAAGGGTATAGTCGCCTAGGACGGGTCTCATACCGACCGACGACAACGTCCGCTCCCCCCGCCTCATACTGACCCGGCTCTGTTTCGACAAAGGTCATGTTTCGTCCCTAGCGTCGTTTGTGTGGGCGCTGTCTTCGTGATACCGTAATGGAGAGGGAAGGCGAATCGTCGGGGGTTCCTCTGATTGACGGACGAATGTGTTTTTGATCACCTCTGAGACTTCGGGAAACCCCAAAAACTTCTCTTTCTCCTTGAAGTCACGTCCTAAAATTAAAACCCTTTTAATTGGACCATTTTCTGACCTATGCTCTTTAGTCACTTTCGTTCTTAGAAGGCGTTAGACATTGACTTGTACGACTACCCTTTGACAAATGTGGACCTAGAATGTCTAATCCTCATATATGTTTTTTTGACGGTTATAACTACGCAACACACAACATCGTTCTGTACAACTAACTTCACTGAAAAAGTGGAGTAAGATACTATTCAACTTTAATGTCCCTCTTCATTTTCTAAATTCTTGACAACTTCTCCGTAAATAAACATGGTCAATAGTTTGACAAACTACCCTATCTATAACGATAAAACAAACGTTCTAATCGTGACGTCTGATAAGGTCCTTTGAACCTGAATTTTATACTGTCAGACGAATTTTTAAATCTATACATATTCTTCAGAATTACTAACGTCCCAAAACTAAAACAACGTTTAGTTACTTCACCAAAATACTCTACAAGATGTAGATCATAGTTTGTAACTGTTGAAGTCCAATTGGGACTCCCGATAGTGTGACCCGGTTTACGGTGTTGTAGATGAGGTTATATAGTCCAAAGGAGTCACCATAGAGGACCCTATACGAGCATCGTCCTTGAACGGTCGAAAAAAGTTTACGTTATCGTAGTCGAGAACATGTATTTATAAAGAACCATAAAAGATTTACTATACACAAATCTAATATAATTTTATTTCAACTAATATCTGTGACTTTTTATGAGGTAACACATACACTTTACTAAGAAGACTTTATACAACCTAATACTGTTCTCGGCTTGTATATCAGCCACGAGTTATTTACAAATAAGGTACTACTTACTTTTCCAAACTTCACTTAATCCTTTCCTCTGTCTAACTTTGAATGAATCTTTAGACATAAAATTTTATTTGGAGACGGGACAGATATAAGAAAACCTTTCATTAACGACACTCAATGGAGAACCTGTCCTTTTTGAGACAACACAACTGAGGGTCACAAGAAGGAGGCATTGAGAAAAGTAGTGGATGTCAGGTGGATGGGTTTCGCTTTTTACTGTAAAGAGAAATAAGTTGATTACGTATCCCACCCTCACCAGTAACGGACCTTCCCCGTTTCTTTCTGAAGAAACCACTTCATTCATAAAAGACAGAACTGGTCCCTCAAGTGATGGTAAAAAGTTTTGAATAGTTTATCCTGTGAATTCTAGACACATAAAATGACATTTAAAATGGAGTTTCTTTTTCTTTAACCGTTAGTCTCTCCTTTACCACAGACAGTGTACAGACATGAGTCCTAAACATATGACTCTGGAGTCATATATAATATATATGTATATATATATTTTATATAACTCCTCCAGGAGAGAAAAAGAATACTACCTACTGTTTCTTCTCCTGTACTCCCCTTAAATATTGTGACTCCTCCCAATATATTCCCCGAGCGTCTCTGACCCGTCCTAAAAGACAGAGTCCTGAGTAATCGCGATTACTTTTACTTGTTGTCTTGAAGGAAGACGAGAAGGAGTTTTCGGGACTAATTTAGAATGAAGTAACCATTGTAAGAAACTATATAAGACTAAGAGTTTTGATGATTTTAATAGAAAAAATAGATATGACCTAACTTTGAGTGTAGAATACCAATTCTTTGTGTTCACCCTGAATGGACCACCAGATCACTAATTAGGGGACTCGAGGGTTACGTCCCCCTTCCCAAACTAGGGACCCGTCCCTTGATCTATGGGTGTACGGAGTGGATTCTCAAGTGTACGGTGAAAGGTGAACTTGAGTACATATTAATGGTTTGGTTACAAGAGTATACGAAGATGATAGTATGTCGACAGTGAAAAATATGCTGTAGAAGTCTAAAGTGACACCAAAACTTTAATGTAAGAGACTTATTTTTCGAGAAGGTTTTAAACGTACAGTGTTGTTTCTGGGTCAAGTCGGTTCACTTTATAAATTTTTGACCTTTTTTTTTTTTTTTTTTCTCGAGTTCGAAACTCCCTTCGATCTATATTCAATTTAAAGATAGGAATTTCGAGTCACTTCAATTGTCGAGTGGAAACGATCCAACTTTTTTTTTTAAAAAAAAGTTTTTGTTTTAATACAATCCTTTCACTATCCGTGAGTCGGTTCTCATTAACAACAGGACAGATGGTACAAAACAGAGATACAAGGAAAAGATGTGACTTCACTATACATTAATGGTTCGTGAATAATTGGTAGAGTTTTAAACAACCGAAACCCTTAAATTAGAGAGATCGGAATCCAAATAACTTGTATGTCAAAATAAACGGGTAAAATTACATACACACACGATTGAGTGAAGTCAGCACAGGGTGAGAAATACTTGGTTACCTGGTATCGGACGACCCAAGGAGTCAGGGACCCTAAGAGGTCCGGTCTTATAACCTCACCTAACTGTACGGGAGGAGGTCCCCTTAGAAGGTTACTTCCCAAGTTTGGGTCCAGAGGATGTAGAGGACGCAACCGTCCTCCCAAGAAACGGTGGTCGTGGTGGACCCTTCGGGTGAACTCACATGTCGTCATAGAATTAATACTACAATTAAATGGGAGGTATATCTAAGAACTACCTTATCGACAATTTCTTAAAACGAGAAAATCCCCCTTCCCTAATAAACAAAAGAATAATAACCAATTCCTTGGGAAATGTATATTTAAGTCTTAATCGTACAGTGGAAAACGTTGTTTTTAGGACGACCCTAAAACTACTTAAAAGACCCGGTCACACATTACTCTTTTCTTCATATAACATCCAGATCTCAATACCTAATTGAGATCTTTTTATAAACCACAACACAGTATTACACCAATTACTATCGGTACAAGGAGACATCCGTTTATAGACCGGAATTCCTCTTACGTCACACATTCCTCAATAGATCTCATTTTCTTCCGTCATTACCTTACGACCACGACCCCTTCTGAGAACTCTCAGGGATCCTGTCTTTCCTCTAGGTTGGTCAGTTAGGATCTCCTTTAGTTAGGAGTTCTAAGTAACCTTCCTGACTACGACTTTGACTTCGAGGTTATGAAACCGGTGGACTACGCTTCTCAGTTGAGTGACCCTTTCTGGGACTACGAACCTTTCTAACTCCCGTTCTTCTCTTCCCCTACTACTGTCTCTTACTCTACCAACCTACCGTAGTGACTGAGTTACCTGTACTCAAACTCGTTTGAGTCTCACTATCATTTTCTGTCCCTTCGGACCTCACATCGTCAAGTACCCCAGTCTTTTTCAGCCTGTGTCGAATCGGTGACTTGTCGTTGTTTACCTTACGTCCACCCAACACACATCACACCTCCCATAACACTTTACTTCTATTATTAGTTGACACAATTTAAGCTTCTGAAACAATTATATTGAGTTGATCATAGATTACGTTACTAAACTGGACACCTACCCCGGATATTTTGTTTTCTCTACTATGTGTACACATAAAACATTTCACAATTATTGAACGTTTCTGATTCCTTCTTCAGATTGTGGATCCAAACTCTGGTGTACACGATAAAATTATCTACCAACTATAATAGGTAATGGATTTATCATTATTATTACTATAAACAGAGTGTCTTAATATTTTTAATTATTCTGTATAATTATATAATTGTATAGTATATTAATTACTCTCTACATATTATATGAAGTAAGTAACTTCCAGATACGTTTACGATAAATACTGATAAAATAAAGTAAGAAAGAATCGAAGACAACGGGGGTTTCTCTTATAGTTGATAATTCAACGAGATTTGTTTTATAAAGGGACCGGTTGGTCAGACGAGGATACCTACCCGATGGAACTCTGCGAAATACATCGACCACGGTTGTTATATTAAACTCATCACTATCGTTCCAATCATTTAACCCTTAAACACGACGAATCTTGTTTCTACCCTTTCACTTAAGAAAATAATTGAAAAATAAAGAGAGAATAAGAGACGTCCTTTCTTTTTCGTTAAAACACATTTGTATGTAATAAAAAATTTCAGTGAAAAACCCTTCCGTAATCACCATATTTTAGTATTAAGAATGTAACTCAGTAAAACGGATTAAAACCGTATTTCGTTCCGGTATTTCTTTCGTCCGTCTATTTCTTCCCCTCCTGTAATAAGAATCACAGATACGAGTATATAATGAGAGAGATGTGAGGTACAACTTGATAACTTTATTTATCATAAGTAATTTTTTTTTTAACCATCATCATAGAATGAAAACCTGTGACCAGTACTCTCTCTGGACAAACGTCTTATACGAGTGGAATCGTCTTTTCCAGGTCTTTAACAGTGTAAACTCTTCTCTGGACTATAATAGAACGATTCTTACTTTCTTTTTTATATATATGTATATAGTTGATTTTCTTGTTTTTTCTCTCTCAAGTCGTTACGGAGTCGTTACGGGATGTACTCCCTTCTTCTAACTTCATCAGTGATGGAAAGTGTACCGAATTTCTAAACACTATTTATGGAGTCTGATTCTTAGACATGTTACTAATGTAAACTCTTTTTCTAATTCTACCCTTTTGGGACAACGTCAACGGGATCGACAACAATGACGGTGAAGACTCAACACCTGGGTCTTTCAGAGACCATTCTGACTATTATCACGACCAGTCTTTTCCCGTTCTTCGAATTAAAATTAATCGAAGTTTACCTTTATTTCGCTACCTTGTTCCGTGAATGGTAAATTGTCAAGTATTCAACCTCTTAACTACGAAAACTTGACACCACAACCTCTTCTGAGAGTTCTCAGGGAACCTGACGTTCCTCTAGTCAGGACCCACAAGTGACATTCCTGACTGCGATTTCGACTTTGAGGTTATGAGACCGGTGGAGTACGCTTCTCAACTGAGTAACCTTTTCTGAGACTACGACCCTCCCTAACCCCCGTCCTCCTCTTCCCCTGCTGTCTCCTACTCTACCGACCTACCGTAGTGTCTGAGTTACCTGTACTCAGACTCACTTGAGACCCTCAACCACTACCTGTCCCTCCGGACCGCACGACGCTAAGTACCCCAGCGTTTCTCAGCCTGTGTTGACTCGCTGACTTGACTTGACTTGACTTCAATCTTTTATAAAAAGGTATTTCGAAGAGAGGTAACCGACATCGAGTGAGTGATGACCGTCTACAGTTACAAAAAGGACTTAACTAAAGATTCGGTTCACTAAACCGGGTACAAGAAAAGAGTAGTAACTCCTCACATTAATATTAAAGTCTCTTTTCTTAATTCACAACTACACGAGTCTTCTCCCCACGGTGTTGGGATAAAGAGAAGAAAGAAGCTCCCGAAGATCACTTCCCTCATCTCGAGATACCGCGCTGTTAGTACGTTTATACGGGAAGTCGACACATGACGTTCAGTGACCGGGGTAGACTTGTGGTGACGACATTTCAAGTGTGGACGTGACACTGAGGGTAGATAAAGAGGGTCGTTGATTCTCATCGTCCTAAGATTTCAACCCCGTCAGAATACCGAATCTGAGTTCCTGAACAGTAGTCGGAACGACTTTGCAGGAATCTTACCGGGACATAAAGTTGTGAGAAGGATGGGTTTGAGGGAGAGAGAGGAAGTGTACCCAGTATGGATGTAGTACCAGAATGTCGAGAGGATTGGAAGACAGAGGGAAGAAGAAAAGGAAACGTCAACAAAACATATTGTTTAGAGAACGTGTGAGTCAGGGAAGTACGGTAGACGAAGAACTTTCTGTACTTGTTTATGTATGCCACGGTCTTCGTGAGTCTTCTTTTGTTCAATACTCTAAGACCTTGACCGAATGACTAGACGACCGCTTGTGTTTTCCTGTCGTAAGACTCATAATACGTCTCCTACCTATCAGGGACCGTGTGTCACCACCAGGTCAGCGACTTCGATAGTGACCTCCTCCAGACCGTTTTACAGTACCATCTTACGGGAGTATTCACGATATTAAGTCCGTAAACCTTTTATTTCCACAGTTTCTAGGATATTTCAATCACCTCAACCGACGAATGACCATTCAACATAATTACAGGTAGTTACCCTATTACTCTTTGACTCCCGGTAATTGTTCGTAACCTTCTGATTTATACTCTACACTCTCGGTTTTTCGTAGATCATTAAATGTCTCCGGGTGTAGAGGACGACAATCTACCTACCTGTGTCGACTTGTCGTTTGTCTTCGAGATTATTGATTTCAACGTCTCGATGTCTCGGAATTTTAAAATCGGTTCCGTCCAGATTATACGATTTCAGTCGTTTGACTAACCCTTTTTAGAATCTGGGACTTTGTAGCCCACGTCTGTAACCTTACCTATGGGGACTTTCACAACCGAGACATGTCGGGACACTTAAGCGTCTGAAAAACCTCCACCAGACGTCAGGGGATCATTCTCGATTGTGTTGGACATACGACCCCCTACAACGTGTTCTCGTCGGGGGAGGGGTTTCTATCAGCACTGTCCACGAAGGTAGTTTTTACAGGAAGTTTAAGGAGAGGGTTGATGATCCGGTTATTGACTCTTAATGTAAGGTCGTATTGGGTCGACTCCTGCACTACCCGGACCGTTTCCTCCTTTCTCTTGTAGATGACTTCCTAGACGTCTGTAATCGGTCGTATGTGACCGTCCTCAATCCCCCTATTAAGAAAGTGATCAAAAATTTTCGTTGACAAGTTTTCCTGACCTGACACTGTAACCTCTTCCACTACCGTGGCGTGAGGTCATGAGAACGGACCTTTTAGGGTACCTACCTCCTCGGACCGCCCGACGTCAGGTACCCCAGTGCTTTTCAACCTGTGTTGACTCGCTGAAGTGAAAGTGAAAAGTGAAAGTACGTAACCTCTTCCTTTACCGTTGGGTGAGGTCACAAGAACGGACCTCTTAGGGTCCCTGCCCCCTCGGACCACCCGACGGTAGATACCCCAGCGTGTCTCAGTCTGTGCTGACTTCCCTGAATCGTCGTCGTCGTCGTCGTACTGTAATCTATTCGTTCTTAAGTAACACAACTTCCTTATAAAAGAGAAACGTGTCCTAAATTCTAGAATCGTTCCTAGGGTACTCTACCCCGTCTAACTGACGATCCTACCAAGAATCTCCAGACCCCTCTCCCCTTTCACTGTCGGTTGTGGTTCGTTTCATATTTACGGGTTCGAAGGGACCGTCTCCCATCTCCTCCCTTATTTCTCCACTCGTTTCACCTGGACGTCCCGTCCTTACAATACACTCCGACCTTTGGGTGGTCTCCTACAAGGTACCCTCCCGGGTCGATTGGTACCGGTAGTCCTTACACTACCTCTTCCCTCTTCGTCGTACCGACTCTTCCAGTTACCAGGAGACGTCTGGTCCGACTACCATCCACTCCGACCGTGTCTTGACCCGAGCAATTGCAGTAAGAACCCCACTACCTGGGACTTCAGTTTCTCGGTCTACCACGGTGAATTGTTCGTCTTTGGTCCTCCGATGTTAATGGTCCTTCCTACCTCCCGTCGGTTCCCCCGAACTAAGTGTCCTCCAACACCTCTACCAATTATCTAGTGTCACGGATCCCAGTTTCATCTACCCGTCGGTTGTTCCTACGAAAAAAAAAAAAAATTACACCTCCACTCGTTGATGAAAATAAAATTTTCGAAGGTCAAAATAACTCTACATTAACTGTATTTGGTGACATGTTCAAACTCCACATATTGTTATTAAACTATGTACACGACTACACATGAGTCAGCACAGACTGAGAAACACTGGGGTACCTGATATCGGGTGGTCCGACGAGACAGGTACCTTAAGAGGTCCGTTCTTATGGTCTTACCCAACGGTAAAGGATGAGGTCACTATGTAAATAGTGAATAGAGGGAAGTAAACTTTTTTCTACGAAGAATCGTGGATGTTAATTTCAGTTCCTATCTCCTCGTCCTCCTGAAGGGACCTCCAGGGGCCGACCCCTTGACCCTAGAGTCTCGGTGTGTCACATCCGTTTTTTTTTTTTTATCTCCTAGTCCTTCGACTCCCGTCAGTGAGATTATTTTTTCAGTGGTAGAGAACGAATCGAGGGTCTGGACTTGACTAAAAATCTAGATCTTAGGTGATCAACTACTCTACCAACCGAAAGATACTTCCTGAGATATTGGTAGTATTTTTTATTTCATATATAACGAATACAAATAAGAAGGTCAGAAAGGGGTTTCCCTATATATCGGTAAATTGTTACACTGACATGTGACCTTTTCTATTTATTCTGAAAATTTCTGATAACCTGTATCCTAGACATAACCGATACTAGAATTTAATAGTAGTACTGGGAGAAGAAGAATCGAACCCCCGAATTTCCTCGAGTCATCATCGACTCAGGATCGATTGTAGATCGAGTTCCTCCGGGTAACAAAAAATACTTTGGCCCCTGACAAAAAGGTCAGAGACTTGCATTTTTGACCTTAGCTATATAAACAGTGTACTTCATTGACAGTATAACCCAGGAACCGGACTCCTTATTCTTGATAACGTCGTCCTTCCGGTTATGTTTTGGAAAGTTTGACGAAGGATAGGGTGGAACGACACGTATCTAAGATTTAAGGGATCAGTACTTTGAGTCGAACTTCATTGTATATAACCATAAAGTGTCGTAGTTCTTACCCAACTTTTTAAGACATCTCGTTAATAGAATGTTAGTTTTTTATTTATTTAAAATTTTTGATATATACGATTTTTTTTCTTACCCAACTTAGACTTTTTCTTATACATATACACGTATATATATACATATATATATGTTTTAGTTTAGTGAAAGGACATGTGAACTTTGATTGGGTTGTAACATTTAGTTGACATAAAGTTAATTCTTTTTTCTTATCCAACCGACTCTCCATAATACCAGTCGTTCTTTAAAGTTATTTACTAATCTCTACGAAATCTGTTCTTTATTCTGTTGCCGTCATTTTAATCTTCTCTTTGTTATCGTTCGTTCTACACACAAACTGAGGTATCCTGAATTTGGATAACCTTAAATTCCTTTTCCTCACAAAATACAAAAGTGGAAATCTACCGATCCACCTAATATTATATAGAGTTCCTCTTCTTTATGGTTTCCACCATTTTTAAATCGTCCCTACAGTGACTCAAATAAATAAATAAAAGAAATAAAAATTAAAAAAAAGAAAAAATGAGGTGGTACGCCGTACACCCGTACGTCTTGAAGGAGCTGGTCCCTATCTTGGGTACAGGGGACGTTACCTTCGTAACGACCCTGTCAGGTGACTCAAATAAAGAATGATACAAACTTTCCGTATTCATCCTATACGGTGTTGAACCCAGTCATTCCGTCCGTTTTGCTGACCCGATCTTTATATATATATCCTGAGTGGTCGTACATCTACCTTCAACTTTGACCTTTTTACCTACTTCGACAAGATATCTTCGTATTTTACACTAGTTCTTATCTACCTGTAGTTATAAAATCCTCACCCTTTCCTCTGTCTTTTTGTTAATCCGCTTCCACCTTTCCTTGATCTGTCTCGTTTTTCTACATGTTCCGAAGGGACCACCCAGTCATCAAATCTTAGACGGAAGGTGTCGTCCCCTGTGACTAGGTTAGGGGTCAGATCCTTCTAGGGTGGAAGGTGTTTCGTTCATTCGGGTACGCGATGATGACGACTCGGACACGCGACGTCGACGACCTCGAGTGTTCGGGATCCCGGACACGAGGTGTTGTTCCCTTCGGTGGTGTTACTCTTCGGACGTTGATCTCTCGTCGGAGGAGGTGAGCGGTCGTTACTTCTAGATCACGTCGATTTTCTATTTCAATTTCTTTTCTATGCGAGTCTTTCAACTTGACCCTTTCTTGTCTCTCTCTCTCTGATCATTAATTTATTTTACTATCACAATTTTCTCGACTCACAAAATTCATCCTACTTCAATTGGTAGAAACACACGATCATCCTATCTTAAACATTTCTCATTCTCCACCTTTTGAGTCCTCCCTTGTTTACTGACTATCCCTGTATCCTCCTTTATTGAAGTCAAATGTAAAGAACCGGAGTCAGGGGTAGGAAGGAGTAGGTGTTAGGAGTATATCATCGTTAACGAAAACCGTGGCTAGAAGTCGGTGAAGTTCTCTTGTTGTACTTAACTCGAAAGGTTGAAGTTGTACAGAGTGTCGATAAGGTACACAGAGTATCCTCTCAATAGGACTATTTTTACGTCTTACGTAAGTTATACCTTTCTCCTCCCACTCTGTTCTGAACCAAACTGACCGGTTCAAGTGAACGACCACCCCCGATTTAAACGTTGACAATAACTTCCTAGATATCGGTCAATTGAGGGACAGGTAAGTAGTTTTCAACAGGAACGATGGAGTAGAGTGGACTGACGGTATGAGACAGGATTGGTGTGGGAGCCTCGATAATGTCTTGTGTTCTACCCGGAATGAGTAAACCTAAGACTTAAATTCTAAGAGGATTAACACTGACAACGAAGGACTGTCTCGAAAAAAAAAAGACATTTTTACTTTTCTTTCTTTTTCTTTAGACGCTTATATAAGAACTAGTCTTCCACTTCTAGACATTGATCACGAGATTTCATCTTATTTGAAAGTCATTAGGAACGTTCCCCCTTAAGAACTTCTTACATCGTCAGCCCTTGTGGAAAGTCTCACGTTCAATATGAAAGGAGGAGTCCTTTACCTTCTTGAATCATCGATAGGGAAGACGGACTCTCCCTGTGACACGGTGTCACAGGTCTTGGTGACAAAGAGTCTTGGTGTCACAAGACACTCGACAGAATGTCCACAAATTGAAAGTTGGTCTCAACGAGGTCAAAAAAGACAATATATAATCTTGACGGAACGTTACGTCCTCTGTTTTAAAGGAAACTGAATCTTCTTTTTTCGAAAACTTTTTGTAAATAGATTTGTTTTGTTATGTTACCAAATTTATAAATTGAATACATCATTTTATTTTATATAAACTTTATCCATTACGTAAAATTTTTCTAAAATCTTTACATAATATTAGAATAAAAACCGCCGTCACCCAGAGACGACGACGTGTGTCCGAAGAAGATCAAACCACTCGCCCCCGATGAACAACAGAAGAGTGACGTCACCGTAAAAAAACGTCGTCTGATGCCGAGATCCACGTGCTCGAAGTCATCAACGTCGTAAACCTGAGATCTCGTGTCCGAGTTATCAGCACCTCATGCCAGAATCAACGAGAGACCCTAGAAGAACCTGGTCCCCAGGTTGACCACAGGGAACGTGACGTTCCACCTAAGTTTTGGTGACCTGATAGTCCTTTCGGGATCCGTCACGTAAAATAAAGTATCTAGGTATATATTGACATCAATCTTTTTCAGGAAAAAAAAGGACTTAAACACTTTCTATACTTCAGACCATAAAGGAAGTTTTATTGGGTTCCCTCCCTCTTATCCACCGACGACGACGACGATTCAGTGCAGGTTAAGACACGCTGGGGTATCTGTCGTCGGGTGGACCGAGGGTGCAGGGACTCTAAGAGGTCCGTTCTTGTGACCTCACCCAACGGTAAAGGAAGAGGTTACGTACTTTCACTTTTCACTTTCACTTCAGTGAGTCAGCACAGGTTGAGAAGCCCTGGGGTACCTGACGTCGGATGGTCCGAGGAGGTAAGGACCATCCTTTTAGGGAGACAGGTACCCTAAAAGGTCCGTTCTCATGGCCTCACCCCACGGTAACGGAAGAGGTTTTATCCACCGTCAAATCTAATTTAGTCTGACGCACGCACGATTTAACATAGTCAACACAGGTTAAGAGAAGGGACATCGGGTCTGCCGTTTCTTAGACGAACATTACGTCCTCTGGACCCAAACTAGGGACCCAACCCTTTTACGGGACGTCTTCCCTTACCGTTAGATGAGGTCATAAGAACGGACCTCTTAGGGTTCCTGTCTCTTCGGACCACCCGATGTCAGACACCTCAACGTCTCAACCTGTACTGACTCGTTGATTGTGATGATATCTGACATCGGGTGGTCCGAGGAGACAGGTACCCTAAGGAGTCAATTCTTATAAGATCACCCAACGGTAAAGGAAAAGGTCCCCTTAAAAGGACCCTTAGGGTCCCTAGGCTTGATCCCAGAGGACGTAACATCCGTCTAAGAGATGGTAGACTGGATTATTCCTTCGGACTCAGTCAAATCGATCCCAGTTAGTAGCAGTTTCGAACTGCTGACTAGGTACTCCTGACTTCTATAATGACAGACAAAAGTATACAAACTTGAAAGGGTATTACATTACAAAAGTCTTTCGTTCTCTTTTTTTCGGGTTCTTTTATTTATTCTATTAATGTAACATTATTTACGATTCTTTATGTCATTACTTATCAGAAAGGTGAGTTTCAGGATTGAATTGGATTCCGTGACCTGAGTAAGACATGACCGATGGTCTAGTTGAGAGAAGATTTAGTAGGTCTTTTTCGGACAGTCCACCCTGGTGTGGGTTCACCCCTGTATTTCACAAAAGAACTGACTTATAGATACCCGGTTAAGTCAAAGGTGGGACTTTCCCTCCTCGGTCCTAAGGTTCGTAACAGACGAATTAGGTTTCGGTAAACCAGTGTGGGACTAGATCGGTTACAAATATCTAAAATCCACGTCCTTCTTGATGGGACTTCCGAACAACTTCGTGTCTAAAGACCTAGAACAGAACACGAGTTCCTAAACTAAAACTCCCAGACCGACCTCAAAGTATCAAATAAAAAGGTTGGTACGCAAACACACACGAGTCAGTACAGACTAAGAAAAGTTGGGATACCTGACATCGGACGGTCCGAGGTGACAGGTACCCTAAGAGGTCCGTTCTTATTACCTCACCCAACGGTAAAGGAGGAGGTCCCCTAGAAGGGGTGGGTGTCTGACTTGGGTTTACAGGACGTAACCGTCCACCTAAGAAATGGAGACATGGGGGGTCAAGAATTAGTTTAACTCCGTCTTAGGAACATGAAACTTATGAAATATCATGATTCAATTTCAATGGACAGTCTATACGTCTACTGTGGAGGGAATACCGTCTTTCACTTCTTCTTGATTTTTCGAAGAACTACTTTCACATTCTCCTCTCACTATTTCAACCGAAGTTCGAGTTGTAAGTCTTTTGATTCTGATACCGTAGACCAGGGTAGTGAAGTACCCTTTATCTACCCCTTTGTCACCTTTGTCACCGACTGAAATAAAACCCCCGAGGTTTTAGTGACGTCTACCACTGACGTCGGTACTTTAATTTTCTGCGAATGAGGAACCTTCCTTTCAATACAGATTGGATCTGTCGTATAATTTTTCGTCTCTGTAATGAAACAGTTGTTTCCAGACGGATCAGTTCCGATACTGAAAAGGTCATCAGTACATACCTACACTCTCGACCTGATATTTCTCCCGACTCACGGCTTCGTAACTACGAAAACTTGACACCGCAACCTCTTTTGAGAACTCTCAGGGAACCTGACGTTCCTCTAGGTTGGTCAGGTAGGATTTCCTCTAGCTAGGACCCACAAATAACCTTCCTGGTTACCACTTCAACTTTGAGATCATAAAACCGGTGGACTACGTTTCTCGACTGAGTAAACTTTTCTGGAACTACAACCCTTTCTAACTTCCGTTCACGTCTTCCCCGGCTGTCTCCTACTCTACCAATTTACCGTAGTGGCTGAGTTACCTGTACTCAAACCCTTTTGACACCCTCAACCACTACCTGTCCCTCCGGACCGCACGACGCCAAGTACCCCAGCGTTTGTCAGCCTGTACTGGCTCACTAACTTGACTGACTTTCAATGGGCCCGAGGGACCCAGGACTCTGTCTACCGGAGACCCGTCTCTTTCGGACAATACTCTGGTCACCTACGGTTCCGACGGAATAACAAACACTTCTAGAAGGAAATCTTCGAGACTGAGTAATCTTACCGGATACTTTTGCAGATACTGAAGGGGTCGGAGTAGAGAACGGCGGAGGACGGGGGTAGTAATAGGAGATCGCCAAGGGTCCTCGACGACAACACGTCAAGGAGGACGTAAACGACCGTCTGGAGAACGGAACCACAAGACAGAGGACGACAAGAATAAGACTTATCGAATTGGAAAGGGAAGATGAGCCGAGTGGTAATGACACCCGAATTTTAGACACAAATCTCGATCTAGAACCTTACTAGGACAATAGGTTTGTGATGTTAGATTTAGATTAGAGGGTCGCTCATTGTGTGGGAGTCGGTATTTAGTCAATGTTTTATGGAAAGTTGAAGATAAGGAAGGTGTTGTGTAGGAAGTTAAATGTTTATAACAAGCGAATAAACATTGAATTGTTGACAAACAGTAAAAAATAAAAGACTCAGAGCAGAATTTCCTTATTTTGGGGTTTTAAAATTTTTTCTAGTCCTCACTAACAATTAATGGGTCATTGAATTGAGAGTGGATTATCTGTTCTCACACATATTTCGACTACTTTAATAGTATGACTGTCTATTGTTCCCTCCCACCTTTCTCCTCCCTCCTTATGTCGAGAAGACCCTTTCTCCTTCATCCCCTGTAAACGAATGTTTTCCTTTCTCTTTGACCTGATCTTTGGGAGACCAAGTCTCCTAATTTGACGTCTCTAACTTGTAACACCGAGACGGAGAGAGACTCGTAATGAACTTTACCGTATGAGTTTAATACCCTTCCATTCAAACCAAAATTAAAGTAAGTAAAAGGGTGTCTAAGTGAAAAATTTCGAAAAGATCTCGAGTGAAGATAAAGAGAGAACGGTGTTCAGAATCAAAGACCTACACTCTTTAGAGACTCTTAGAGGAGAAACGTTCACTTAATAAAAGAAAGTACACCAACACCATATGTCGAACCCACTTTCATTTTCCCTCTTTAATTTATAAAGAGAAAGATCAAGATTCATTCTACGAAAAAAGTATCTTTTTGTACAACATCAACCCGTTTTATTTTACCATTTCTTTACTGGCCGACGTCACTTTTCTCACTTTTTCCATTATACGAAGTTCGTCACTTAACTGATCACCAAAGAAGGGAAGTCCCTATTCTTCGTTAGGTAAGGGTTACCGGGACGATGTTTTGTCCAAAAGACTGAAACGAACCTATCAGAAATTGACGATGACAACGACGATTCAGTGAAGTCAGCACAGGCTGAGACACGCTGGGGTATCTGTCGTCGGGTGGTCCGAGGGAGCAGGGACCCTAAAAGGTCCGTTCTTGCGACCTCACCCAACGGTAAAGGAAGAGGTTACGCACTTTGACTTCAGAAAGTCAGTACAAGTTGAGAATCGCTGGGGTACCTGACATCGGGTGGTCCGAGGAGACAGGCGCTCTAAAAGGTCCGTTCTCATGATCTCACCCCACAGTAACGGAAGAGGCTCAGAAATTGATCTAATCTTATATTTGACTCGTCCAAAGTAAGTGTCCTTGGTGAACCTCTTCCCTTATCGATGGGTGAAGTCATAAAAACGTACTAGTCTTCTCGGACCACCCGATGTCAGGTGCACCAGCGTATCTCAGCCTGTGTTGACCCTGTGTGTGTGTGTATGTGTGTGTCCCTGGTGTTACACCCAACTTCCTGTCTTAACCGGTTATAATTCATATCTTAAATACCCGTTCAATATTTTGACAAATGGAGAACTGACCTTACTATGAAGGGGGTTATTACGGTTAAACATAAAAATTCGACTGGTCATTTTATACAGGGTCTCATGAAACTTTTTCACCGCATGTCTACGTTTTAGGGATCAACGTTCGACTTCACACTTTTGTTCCCCTTTAAAAACTTTTCTAAATTTACCCCTCCCTTCGGACTACACAACGTCAGGTACCCCAGCGTTTCTCAGTCTGTGTTAACTACTGACTTGTTTGTCTCCCTTTCCGACAGTTTACGTCTACGTAGATCGACAAGTCTTTTCTCACATAATGTTAACTCGACCTTACCTCAAATAAACGGGAACCTAACTCTCCTTTTCAATTCTTTGAATTCGTATACACTGAGATGCCGTAAAATAAAGACTCGGAGTCAATGAAGGGACCACCGAGTCTGTTATTTCTCACGGACGTTGCGTCCTCCAGGGCCAAGACCCACCCCTTGTAGGGGACCTCCTCCCGTACCGTTGTTGGGGGACGTCATAAGAACGGACCTCTTAAGGGTGACTGTCTCAGACGACGATTCAACGAAATCAGCACAGACTGAGACACGCTGGGGCATCTGCCGTCGGGTGGTCCGAGGGGGCAGGTACCCTAAAAGGTCCGTTCTCATGACCTCACCCCACGGTAACGGAAGAGACTCAGATATCTCAGCGTTTCTCATCCTATACTGACTCGTTCATTGTGAAAGTCAACGGATTAAACGTTTTATACTTTTGGTCATTTAATGATATTCACACAATATCCTAATTCACTCTTGATATCTTTCGAGGATCGTGTCACGTACTCATGACATGTTTCGGGTATTTATAGTCAAGGAAAGATGGATAGGTGAAATAGAAAGTAAGTACTTTAACAATTTTCTTGTGACTCACAGGTGACACATAGGACACAAACGACACCTCTCATTTTGTCTATGTAAACGAATGGAGTCCAGGACCCCGAATTTGTTCCAACGATACCAACTTCGTACCTTTCGAGTCCCCAGAATTTGACCTTTCCTTCCGTCCCCGGGACGACAAGTTCTTAAATGTCCAACGTACTCCCTTAAAACAGAAATTGCCTTTATAAAATAAAAAATTTTTAATAATAAAATTATTAATTTAATAATAAATGAAAATTTTTAACCTCATATTAACTAAACGTTACAACACAATCTAAGACGACGATATGCCACTTAGTCGATACTTTTCGTTTTCACACTTTCACAATCATGAGTCAGCACAGGCTGAGACACTGGGGTTCCTGACATCGGGCGATCCGAGGAAACAAGTTCCTAAGAGGTCCGTTCTTATAGTCTCACCTACAAATATATATTGGGGAGGTACAAACTCTGGGGTTGATTTCATAAAATTTATTCGTCCTCTCGTCAGACATCTTTCCCCGTATCTACCTAAAACCTTTTTGTCTTCTATTAAACGAGGACGGTCACTCTCAACTACGAATGAACTTAGTGTGTTATCTTCTACTCTTCCGTCTTTGTGGAAGGTGTATCTAAATCCTCTACTTTACTTTTATACAAAATCGACTACTTCTCTGTCCGATACTCCCTTTACCAAAGGGGTTTGGGTTCTAGATACGAAATTACAGAAGAATAGCCAGTCAAGTCAACGAGTCAGCACAGGTTGGAAAACGCTGGGGTGCCTGACGTTCGTGCGGTCCGAAGGGACAGGTAATGGTTGAGGGCCTCGAATGAGTTTGAGTACAGTAACTCAACCACATTTAGATGAAAACGAGTAAAGGAGTAACAAAAAGAATAGATTATTTCCCAGATGATCCCCGAAGAGACTACCGAATCTACCATTTCTTAGGTGGACGTTAAGTCCTCTGGACCCAAGTTAGGGACCCAACCCTTCTAGGGGACCTCTTCCCTTACCGTTGGGTGAGGTCATAAGACCGGACCTCTAAGGGTACCTGACATATCAGGTACCCCAGCTTTCCTCAACCTTTACGGACTCGTTGAAAGTGAAAGTGTGAAGTGTTATTTCCTAGATGATTAGTTATAGTTTAAGTCCCTTAGAGTCAGAAAGATAGGTTGACGACCGAAGAGTCAAAGAATAAGTAATCAACGCGGTACTTCAATTTGTAGAATCACATGTCGTAATTTACTCTTGTCATTAACTGTGAAGGAAAAGGTCTTAAAGAAACTTCCCGGTAATCTACTTCTTTTACACTAAGAATGTGACATAGGTCAATTACTCCTTTAATAACTTTTGGTAGTTCACCTTGGTCCACAAAGGAGTTGAAGTCTTCCGTTTCTCCTCCGTGACTTATGTTTACTAGTTCCATAATTCTGGTGTCCCAATCGAGTCAAACGCCGGGGAGGTTGAGACCCTTCGGGTCCTTTTCATTCAAGGGGACTGCAAATCGATACACCGTGGGT
This sequence comes from Capra ibex, assembly GCA_006410555.1. Taxonomy (NCBI): domain Eukaryota; kingdom Metazoa; phylum Chordata; class Mammalia; order Artiodactyla; family Bovidae; genus Capra; species Capra ibex. The sequence goes on along the minus strand of SJYO01013272.1, from coordinate 4,096 downwards.
CGAATTAAGAGTGGAACTATTGGACACCATTCTCTAAAGAGTTTGAGAGTATGAAGAGTAAGCGATTCGTGGGAATGGCAGAATGAAACTTTTTCTGTTTTTTATCAGTCACGTCACGAAACTTATCTCGCACTAGAATACGCTAGATCTACACTCGAGTTTAAGGGTTGGGTACTTCGGGTCAGAAGAAAGTAAAACCACTTATGTGAAAAATGTATGGAGAATGCCTCTGGTCTAGTAAAAAAAAGACTCAAAAAACAATATATATTTACTGTGTCTTTTGTAACACATTAAAATTCCATATATTACACTACTAACTACATACACAGATAACGTTTTACTACTGGTTTATTCTAATTTTTGTTAGTATTCTTTAATTCTTTACTACTGTTTTATTCTTGTGTAAGTAGTAGAGTGTCAATTGAGGGAAGTAGTACCACTCTTGTAAAATTCTAAGTGAGCGAGTTAAAAATTCTTACGTAATAACACAATTGATATCAATGCAACTATACGTAATCTAGGGATCTTGAATGAGTAGAATATTGACTTTTAAACATGGGAAACTAGGTCCCTTTGGGGTAAAGGGGACGGGAGTAAAGGACCGTTGGTGGTTATATGAGAGACACGGACTTAAATCGAAAAAATCTATGGTGTATATTCTAGTCTACCATAAACCCTCCGATTTAGTGAAACTTTTGTAGATTAGAAAACGAACCACTCATTAACGACTATTTTATAGATCATCTGAGAAGCATAGACAAGAACCCTGAATTATATCTCCGTAGTTTCTTCATAAAAATCTTACTAAAATAAACCGCCCCCGTTTATTGTTCCCGAAGTTCTATCTCGTCGATCACTGTTCAATTTAGATTCGTTTCACTACACTCTGTCCCATTGAAAAGAAACAACTCCTTTTACTCCGTACACCTGTCTTACCTTCTGACAACAACCTACCCCACCAAACTTACTAAAGATATTCCTGTCTATCAAACACCTGGTCGTAGACCTGTAAAACCTTTCGTTAGGTTACATTACAAGATAAGGCCTTCAGTCTCTACCGACATTTTGTTGTCAAACGACTTACATCATATTTTTTCAAATATTAAAGTTTTACACCCATACTCAGGAGCCAGACGGTAAAAATACCGCCACACTAGAACCCGTTCAGGAACTTAAGACTTAGATAATGGAATAAACATTCTACTCCTTTCTTATGACCTATACATATAAACGTTTGACTCAACACCCCTCACTCTTGAAGTATTTTAATTTTGGTTAAAATGTTTATCTAATTACATGACGACAAAACCAAGGGAAGAAAGGAGTCAAGGACAAGGAGTTTGTTTACTCGGACTCCTTCTAACAGGTTCGAGATCGAAATCTTCTAGTCACACAGGGAACGGCCGGTGTAACGGAGGCTAATTGTTACACTCAGCTCTGTGAAACGCCATGACCACGGTTGTTGAATTCGACTCATGGCTGCCGGTCCACTCACGTGACCACCCCTAGAGAGCACGAACCTTGTTCGCACCCTCGAGACGGTCGAAAATTAAAAATACTCTTCACTTCAACGATTCAGCACATACTGAGACACTGGGGTACCTGACATCGGATGGTCCGAGGAGGTAGACACCTTAAAAGGTCCGTTCTCATGACCTCAACCAACGGTAAAGGAAGAGGTCCCCTAAAAGGACTAGAACCCTAACTTGAGTCCAGAGGACGTAACGTCCGTCTGCGAAATGGGAGACTCGGTGGTCCTTTCGGGAAATTAAAATTTAAAGGGAAGAATTAAAGGAATCTTTTATCTTCAAATAGCCTCTGAGGTCCTTGTACGAATGGGACTTTTTCTAGTCCACTCACTCCTTACACCATTACATTCAAGACATTTAAAAGGGAGAAGAGGTGGTAGAGATATGGAACATGGAGCTTCCGTTCCAAAGAGTAAGTTCTGTTAACTGTAGACCCCGGTTAATCAAAGAAAAAGAGGATGCCCAACAGGACACGTAAAATCCTACAAATCATCCGATTTATAGGGACCTAAGATGGGTGTTACACAGTCATTGGAGGGAGGGGGATGTGTGTCAAATCGTTTGTCTTAAAGAGGATCGACTCTTAATGACGAAACTCCCCTGACTGTAAGAATTTGGTAAAGATGTGACTGTATGTGTCCAGTTACGTACTTCTTACTATTTTGGGAGTGTGTACACGAATCCCGTCACCGCGAAGTGACATATGAGTAACACTTAAAGCAAACGTCATATAAGGATTTAGTAGTGCCCTCCGGGCTTACGTGAGTACAAGTTCCTTTGTGTCGTACCACTGGTTCTCCCCTTCACAGGTCTTTTCCTTCTACTCACTCTCACTCCTTTCCTGATTTTGACAACTCCACCATTGAAGTCGAGTCCATCGGTACGACCGTCGTACCAGTTCTTAACGACGTTCCCGACAAGTCGGTTTCCGACACTTAAGTGCACGGGAAGCATGGAGACTTAGGAAAGACGGTGTTCGGAGTCCATTCTAGTTGGAATTTGTCACCAATGGTACGGTCTCTTTCTTCCGGGAGAAAAAAATTTTTTTAACGAAATAAAAAACCAAAGTGATGTACCGTACACCCTAGAATCTAGGGGTGGGTCCCTAACTTGGAAACGGGGGACGTAACTTTCACACTTCAGAATTGGTGACCTGGAGGTCCCTTCAGGCTCTTCTGTGTATGATTACTATCAATGTCACTCCCAATTTTATCGACGTCTACGTTACAATCGAAGTGTCTCCCGAATAGAAAACTAACTATCAGTTCAAAACGGACTTACCGAGACTCAGTCCACTAACTAAACCCCTGTGAAAGAGTAGTGATTCGTCTTCCACCTTTCTTTCGTATTAGACTATACGAATAGATCGTCGATGCCGGTCTCTAGAAGGGGAAAGAGAACCTCTTTGGGTTCCAAAGGGTCACATTTGGGATCATAGGACTAAATGTTTTGACTTCTAAAGTTGAGAAGCTGAAGTATCTTACTGACACTCCGAATACTCTATGTTGAACCGTATAATTTTCATCCGCTATTTATTAACTTTATAAAGAACTCTTGAGAACTCACTCGTATTGAATCGAAGTAGAAAGAAGTCAAGGACGAAGAGATAAACCATAAAGACAAAAGTTAAGGTCTTGTTGGATGGAGACCAGTCATGTTTCAGTGACAGAAGACACCGAACTTAAGAAAAGGAGGGAGATGGGGTAAAGGTCTCCACAAGACTTAGGACAATAAGTCCTGACTGAACACACCACTACGCGTAACAAGTGGTGTGTTTCTTGGGTCTGTTTTTTTTCTTTTTCTGACCCTCGATTTTAACCGGACGACTGATGGGGGGTCCGGGGGGCCGACAAAGGAAGACACTCCTCTTTACTCGTGGAAAATGATTAAAAGTTTTCGTCATAGGTCGGTGTTTCGACAGAACCTCTGGACGAAGGGGTTACTACTGTGAAGAAATATTAAATGTAATTACACGGTATACTCACTTACCGTGGGGTCTGAATGAGTGGGAAAATCGAGGAGAAGTGGGTCGTCAATAGTTCGTGGATGACCCTATTTCCTCTCACGGATCGGTGGTACATATAACACGGCATCATAGAAATGAGGAAAATTTGAATAAATAAATTTTACATAATATAACTTCAGTATCAACTAAATGTTTTAACATAATTAAATATAACATATCGTTTCCCTAAGTCAATATATATGTGTGTGTAAGAAAAAGTATAAGAAAAGGTAATACTGTAGTGTCCTATAACTTATATCTAGGAACACAGGTAAGATATATATTATCGAACGTAGACAATTAGAGTTTGAATGTTAGGGAGGAAGGGTATGGGAAGGGAGAACCGTAGGTGTTCAGAAGTAGGAGACACAGACTTAGACAAAGGTGAAACATCAATCAAGTAAACACAGGTATAAAATCTAAGGTGTACATTCACTATAGTATACCATAATCAGAAAGAGAAAGACTGAATGAAATGAATCATACTATTAGAGGTCCAGGTAGGTACAACGACGACGTTTACTGTAAGAAAGTAAGAAAAAAATACCGACTCATTACCCTT
>SJYO01013258.1:338320-490000 GCA_006410555.1 Capra ibex | reverse complement strand
AGATGACTGTTGGCAATGCTAAAGAAATCCCTGTATTAGACAAGATCTTTAAAACCCCTTTCAACTCTAAAAGTCTAAAACTAGTAAGTGAACAAAAGAAAAGTCACACATACAAAACAAATGTGAGATCTGGTTAGAGCTCCAAGAATAGAAAGTATCAACTTTTCGAATACTGACCTCCATCCTGTTTTCCTACATGGTGGCTGAATTCAGAATGTGACATCTTCATTACACTGGGGACTTTTCCCAATATTGCAGCCCCGAAGAGGCATCTGTGAGTGTTTGCTCTGGGTAATTGAAGCCACTGGGTTGCTCTTGTGGTTTTCCTCTGTGTTACTGAAAATTAAATTGATGTGTAGTTAATTAGAAAGCAATCTAATTTGAAAGAAAGCAGTGACCTGACTCTTAACTATAACTCTGTGGTTTGGATATGTTAAATAACCTTTTTTTTGCCTTAATTTCTCTAACTGTGAGTTGTAATTATTACTGACATATATTGACTTATATTGAGCTTAGGACATATCTCCAGGAATATAATACCTAACCTTTCAACCTTGGGATGAAACATGATTAACCTAGAAGAGTTAATTCTGTATTTCACATATGTCTTATGAAGATGATTCATTATAGTATATAATTTTAAAAAAGAAGACACCAAGCAAACTATAAAAGTGGAGGAACAACTGTAATGTTGCAAATGCTGTCTTGGAACTCTGAATGCATAACTTGGAAAGACTAGGGTGCCTGGAAATGGCCTTGGAAATGAGAATGCCTGGTTTAGTGCCAAGGCTGCAGCTACCTACCACATGTATGACCCCCAACAAATCATTTAACCTTACCATTTGGCTTCTGTTCTGTTAGAGAATAAGACACAATTTTTAAGACTAGTTTCTGATTTCTGTAGTTCTTTGATTTTTGACAGGAGAGTCATCCTTCATGTCTTATAAAACCATTGATTCTGTATGCTAATATACTGTTTGTAAATATATTGTGCTGCTATTCATTTGAAAATTCAGGAAATGCTTGGTTTTACATTTTTCCAGCTTGGCAAAAAACAAAAAACTTGTAAATGTCTCACGGTAGTTAATCATTTCTTTGAAAATTGACACATTTTTGTTTCTGTATTTTATAACTAGATAAAACCACTGCTTCAATCCCAATGGAGAGAATAATTTCATTATGAGATCTGAATATTTGAAATAGAAAATTACCTCATAAATGAATACATATACGATCTAATGAATAAAGTGTCTATCTGCCCAAGATGTTCCAAGTCATTTTACTGGCACGAAAATTGTAAAGTGTTTGGAAAAACAGTTTCATTGTGATAAGTGTAATCAACACATTTCCTGTACTCTAGTTGCAGACCTGTTCATAAACAATGTTAAAAGAAAAATAGAGTGACATAATGTCTGGGAAAGAATTTTCTAATAGAAACAGACTCAAGTCCAGGGGTTGTGGTTTTGCAAGTACACAATTCCTTCTGGGAGGCCCTCTTGACAGATTTGCCCTCATCTGAAAAGGAGTGTCACTGAGCTTGACACAGAGGTGGTTCCCACCAGTGTGGTCTGGCTCATTCTGTTATCCTTACTGACCGAAGAGGGAGGAGCAAATAACCCAAACTCCAAAGCAGCTCCTTTCTTCTGGAATTTTTGCCAATTCTAACTAACCCTTTAAGGTCCAAGGTGAGATAACTTTTGAGGGTCTTCCATGACACCTTCAGTGAATTATGCTGAGAGGCAAATGGGGCTTTGTGATGGGTCTGATGTGTCTTGAATAAGCACACATGTCACTTCAATTAGATCCTAGCCTGGGACCAATCCCAAGTTGAAAGTTCATTTCAACTTAGGAATCAAGCTCTTTATTAATGATTTTCCAGAATGGTTTTGATGGCTTATAATGAACCATGTTCAAATAAACTTGTGGATTGCTTTGGTAAATACTTCCAAAGTCAGAATATTTATAATCAACATAGAAAATAGCAAAATCAAACACTTTTTAACGATGTCTCTAAAGTGTTTCAGCACACTGACAGTATGGATACTATACTTTATACTAGCTGTGTGGTAAATGTTTAACAATTGGCACTCTGGAGAAAGGCTGTGATTTTTTATAGTGTTTGCCCATGTCCATGGTGTCAGTATTCCCACCATGGCCAATTGCAAACTCCCCAAGATTCCTGTGTGTGGAGCTAGGGAGAGAGGTGCACAGTCAGAGGTGCACAGCTCCCTCGGGAGCTGCGATGAGCAAGCTCTAAACCAGCTCTGACTGTACCCAGGACATGAATGAAGGGGAAGACCGGGTGACAAACTCAGGCCATAAACACGCAGGAAAATGCCTGCTCCCAAGTGCAGTCAGGCAAACCCAGCAATTTCACAGACATACCCATCTATTTCAGAACATTAACAATAACATTCTGCACAAAAGTGATTAGGATTGAGATGTTATTCCTTTTTGCTAAGGCTTTTTTACTACTGTTTTTAAAATTGGACCCCTACAGATTGTGAAATTTTGTTCCAAAATTTTGATTCAGTTGACATATGGAAGGGCTCTCTCTGCCTGGAATTGGAGAGTGGTTTTGGACAGTTGGGGCTTCCCAGGTGGCACTAGTGGTAAAGAACCCCCCTGCCAGTGAAGAAGGTGCAAGAGACGTGGGTTTTTACCTGGCTCGGGAAGATCTCCTCGGGTGGACACAGCAACCCTCTTCAGTATTCTTGCCTGGAGAATCCCATGGCTCGAGAAGCCTGGCAGGCTACAGTCCATAGGGTCGCCAAGAGTTGGACACGACTGAAGCAACAGCATGCATGCGCGCTTGGACAGTTTGGTAAGGCCACACAAGAGAAACCACATGGGAAGAGTGAGAGTCCTGTTTTCCATGCCTGAAGACAGTTACACAGATCCTAACCTATTCAGGTTCTTATAACTCTGAACAGAAGAAATTTGAGAGCTAGAACTTTGCTCCTATGGTCTGTGCAGTGTGACCTGGGTACATTTGGTGGTAATCTTTAGTCAAATCCTTTTTCTTGGATTAATTCTTATTCTGTTCTTTTTTTTACTTGAGTATAATTGCTTTACAATGTTGTCTTAGTTTCTGCTATGCAACAGTGTGAGTCAGCTATATATATATATATATTCCCTCCCTCTTGTACTTCCCTCCTACTGCCCCCTTGCATCCCATCCTTCTAGGTCATCACAGAGCGCCAGGCTGTGCTATACAGCAGCTTCCCACTAGCTATCTAGTTTACACGTGTTGGTATATACATGTCACTGCTACTCTCTCACTTCATTTCACCCTCCCTTTCTCCCCACGCTGCCCTGTGTACACATCTGTTCTCTATGTCTGTGTCTCTGTTCTTGCCCTGCAAAAACATACAAATCCTTTTTCTTATTCTTGGGTCCTAATTATGTCTTATTTCTATATGCATAAGTAAAGAACCACTGAAACTTTTCCTCTAGCATTTGACAGGAAAAAGACTCTAAAGATAAACTTGATGGATGGTGACTTAATAGTCTTATTTATGAACACAGTCATTGAAGTGTTTTATGATGTTTCCTATAATCAAAACACATATAAGCTTCTTACCTCTTTTGAATGCTGCGATTTCTTAAATGTTTGCTTAAAATACCCCTTTCTCAGGCTAAGGACTTCCCTCCCTGGCCTACCCCCCCACATACCCCCCACCCCCGTCCCCTGGGTGGGAATGATCATTTAAATGTCAGCTTCACAAATCTTTTGAACACTTTCTCCTTTTCTCCTGTCTCCTTCCCACTTTTTGTCTCTCTCTCCTTTCTATCCACCCTCTCTCCTCCTCCCATAACCCTCTCCTTAACCTCTTTTCGGAATGAGGAGAGTCAATCCAGAAAATGAATTACAATTGAAATACAAATACAGGAAATTCCAGGCTTAAGCTTCATATGGCAGAGTGAACTTGGCCATCCATGTGTTGCATTTTATATTTTTCTCATGTGCTATGTTAGGATAAGGTAACCAGATGTCCTGCATTAGGGAAGACAGTGTCTTAGGTTTCAGGGTGGTTTTTTTTTCCCCCTCTTGACAATGTTTCTGCTCAAGAATTCTACCAGGCCATTTTTGCTGAGTTTCTTATTTTGATTCCAGAAAGCAATTCCTGGCCAAAAGCATCTTTTGGAGTTCTTGAAAGGGGGCATTTGGTCTAAGGTGAGCTCCTACAGGGCTCCAGAACAGCAGAGAACAGAATAGTTCAACAATAGGATCTGTCCCTCTGATGACCAAATGTCCGCTTCTTATCTTGTGGCAGAGAATACAGCCCTTGTAGCAGTGGGCCAGGAATTTGTTCTCTAGAGGAGGGAAGTAAAGATTCTTTGCTTGAATGGCTTAGGGCAGATAGCAATGGTAGGCCAGAGAAGGGGAAGGCTACACACAGGAGGAAGAAACTACCTAAAGGAGGGGTAAAGGAGGGGCTTTCCAGGTGGCTCCAGGGTAAAGAATCCCCCTGCAACGCAGGAGCCACAGGAGACACAACTTCGATCCCTAGATTGGGAAGATCCTCTGCAGGAGGAAATGGTAACCCACTCCAGTATTCTTGCCTGGAGAATCCCATGGACAGAGGAGCCTGGAGGGCTACCATCCATAGGATCGCAGAGTCAGACACAACTGAGTACTGAGCATGGACTCACTGGGTGAAGGAAGGAGGAAAAGCAAGAGGCATTTCTGAATGACCCTTGATTCTCAGAAACCCCTCTCCCATTAGCCAATCTTCCTATTATTCATCCTTCCCCTTTAATAAAACTGATTGGCTTTTTCTGCACTGTTTAAATTTGCTGATCAAAAGAGCAGTTATTTCTTTAATTTCCACAAAGAATTTCCTAACAGAAGCAGAAGATACTAAGAAGAGATGGCAAGAATACACAGAAGAACTGTACAAAAAAGATCTTCATGACCCAGATAATCACGACGGTGTGATCACTCACCTAGAGCCAGACATTCTGGAATGTAAAGTCAAGTGGGCCTTAGGAAGCATCACTGTGAACAAAGCTAGTGGAGGTGATGGAATTCCAGTTGAGCTATTTCAAATCCTAAAAGATGATGCTGTGAAAGTGCCACACTCAATATGCCAGCAAATTTGGAAAAGTCAGCAGTGGCCACAGGACTGGAAAAGGTCAGTTTTCATTTCAATCCCAAAGAAAGGCAATGCCAAAGAATGCTCAAACTACTGCACAATTGCATTCAATTCACATGCTAGTAAAGTAATGCTCAAAATTCTTCAAGCCAGGCTTTAGCAATATGTGAACCGTGAACTTCTAGGTGTTCAAGCCGGTTTTAGAAAAGTCAGAGGAACCAGAGATCAAATTGCCAACATCCACTGGATCATTGAAAAAGCAAGAGAGTTCCAGAAAAACATCTATTTCTGCTTTATTGACTTTGCCAAAGCCTTTGACTGTGTGGAGCACAACAAATTGTGGAAAACTCTTAAAGAGATGGGAATACCAGACCACCTGACCTGCCTCTTGAGAAATCGGTATGCAGGGCAGGAAGCAACAGTTAGGACTGGACATGGAACAACAGACTGTTTCCTAATTGGGAAAGGAGTGCATTAAGGCAATATTGTCACCCTGTTTATTTAACTTATATGCAGAGTACATCATGAGAAACCCTGGGCTGAATGAAGCACAAGTTGGAATCAAGATTGCCAGGAGAAATATCAATAACCTCAGATATGCAGATGACACCACTCTTATGGCAGAAAGTGAAAAAGAACTAAAGAGCCTCATGGTGTAAGTGAAAGAAGAGAGTGAAAAAGTTGGCTTAAAGCTCAACATTCAGAAAATGAAGATCATGGCATCTGGTCCCATCACTTCATGGGAAATAGATGGGGAAACAATGGAAACAGTGACAGACTTTATTTTGGGGGGCTCTAAAATCACTGCAGATGGTGATTGCAGCCATGAAATTAAAAGATACATATTCCTTGGAAGGAAAGTTATGACCAAACTAGACACCATATTTAAAAAGCAGAGACATTACTTTGCCAACAAAGGTCTGTGTAGTCAAGGCTATGGTTTTTTCAGTAGTCAGGTATGGAGGTGAGAGTTGGACTATAAAGAAAGCTGAGCACCGAAAAATTGACGCTTTGGAACTGTGGTGTTGGAGGAGACTCTAGAGAGCCCCTTGGACTGCAAGGAGGTCCAATCAGTCCATCCTAAAAGAGATGAGTCCTGGTTGTTCACTGGAAGGACTAATGTTGAAGCTGAAACTCCAATCATTTGGCCAATTGATGTGAAGAACTGACTCATTTGAAAAGACCCTGATGCTGGGAAAGATTGAGAGCAGGAGGAGAACGGGACAACAGAGGATGAGATGGTTGGATGGCATCACCAACTCAATGGACATGAGTTTGGGTAAACTCTGGGACTTGCTGATGGACAGGGAGGCTTGGCATGCTGTGGTCCAAGGGATTGCAAAGAGTCGGACATGGCTGTGAGACTGAACTGAACTGAGAGCAGTTATTTCTTTAATTTCCACAAAGAAGTGAAAAACCTATCCACCTGACTTGACTATGTTCTTTGATGATGCTCATTGGCTGACTTTACACATCCCTCCTAAGATGGGTTTCTTCACCAAGACTATGGCTAGCATGGCAGTAAGCACACATCCTACACTATGCTAGCAATCTCTGTATTTGAAATCACACCTAAACACATGTTCAGTTCAGTTCAGTCATTCATCCATGTCTGATTCTTTGTGACCCCGTGGGCTGCAGCACACCAGGCTTCCCTATCCATCACCAACTCCCGGAGCTTACTCAAACTCATGTCCATTGAGTTGGTGATGCCATCTGACCATCTCATCCTCGTTCCCTTCTCCTCCTGCCTTCAGTCTTTCCCAGCATCAGGGTCTTTTCCAATGAGTTATTTCTTCACATCAGGTGGCCAAAGTATTGGAGTTTCAGCTTCAGCATCAGTCCTTCCTACGAATATTTAGGACTGATCTCCTTTAGGATGGACTATTTGGATCTCCTTTCAGTCCAAAGGACTCTCAAGAGTCTTCTCCAACACCCCAGTTCAAAAGCATCAGTTCTTCATGAGTTGACAAAACTGTCATGAGGTACCATATTAGACTGGTCAGAAACACCATCATTAAAATGTCTATACATAACAAATGCTAGATAGGATATGGAGAAAAGGGAACCCTCCTACGCTGTTGGTGGGAATGGAACTTGGTGCAGCCACTATGGAAAACAGTATGACGGTTCTGCAGAAAACTAAAAATAGAATTGCCATATGATCCAGCAATCCCACTCCTGGGCATATACCCAGACAAAACTATAATTCAAGAAGATAAGTGCACCAGTGTGTTCATTGCAACACTATTCACAGTAGTCAAAACATGGAAACAACTTAACTATCCATCAACAGATGAATGGATAAAGAAGATTTAGTACATATATATACAGTGAAATACTACTCAACCATACAAAAGGAAAAAAATAATGACATTTGCAACAAGATGGATGCAATTAGAGATTAGCATACTGAGTGCAGTGAGTCAGAAAGAGAAAGACAAATACCGTATGCTATCAGTTACAAGTGAAATCTAAAATATGGTACATATTAACCTGTCTTCAAAACAGAAACAGACTCACAGACACAGGGAGCAGATTTGTGGTTGCCAAACGGGAAGGGGGGAAAGGAAAAGCGATGGACAGGGAATTGGGGGTTGGTGGATGCACAGTATTACATTTAGAATGGATAAACAATGAGGTCCTCCTGTGCAGCACAGGGAACTATATCCAATCTCCTGGGGTAAACAATAGTGGAAAAGAATATAAAAAATAATGCATGTAAGTATAAAACTGAGTCACTTTGCTTTACAACACAGATCGGTACAACATTGTAAATCAGCTACACTTCAACAAAAACGTATACATGTATATGGTGATTTGATGCTAGTGAGGGAACTCTAGATTCACATTTGTGCATCACACCGTCAGGTAAATACAGTCGAGTCAAAGCCTATATTGTAATCCTGGAATATGCGAGGTTTCCATGAGCTAACTCACTCTTGTATTTCTAGGTTGACCTCCTGTCATTATCTGCCATTCCTCAACATTTTCTCCTAACAGTATAGTTTGATCATCAACTGTGAGGACGTGGCTTCCTGTTTTTCTGTTTCTGCCGATTTTCCTTTTTGCTAGAATGTACTACGCTCAGTGTCCCTATTTTTTTTTCCACATCTGCTTGAAATATATGTACCTTTTCATAATGAGGAAGATAAAGTATGATTTCTACTAAAACTAGATAAGAGTATGCTTAGTACAAAGGCAAAAAAAGGAGGTAGAAAATTTTTGAAAAGGAGTGGTAATGGGGTGTGTGTGTGCTAAGTCTCTTCAGTCATATCTGTCTCTTTGAAGCTTATGAATTATAGCCTGCCAGGCTCCTCTGTCCGTAGGATTCTCCAGGCAAGAATACTGGAGTGGGTTGCTATGCCCTCCTCCAGGGGATCTTCCTGCCCCAGGGATTGAACCCGAGTCCCTTCCGATTCCTTCATTGGTTCTTTACCACTAATGTCACCTAGGGAGTCTCCAGTAATGGGTAATAGTAGTAAATAGCCTGCTAGGTATCAATCAGATTATCAGGTATTAAAATGGAAATTAAATGGATACAGGTAAATCAGTTAATTAAAGTGAATTTTACAAAGGCTTAGCAAAGTAGAGGTAAATAAACAAAGAGACAATGATCATGGATAAGAAGACTAAATCATAAAAAATAATTGTGAATTCTCCCCAAATTAGTATCTAAATACTATTTATATTATAATTTCAAAATTATTTTTCATGCAGATTAACAAACTAAATCTTATATAAAAGACAATATATCTCAGAATAGGCATTTTTTAAAGGAGAAAACAAGAGAGGCACTTGCCTTATCTATACCAAAACATATAAAAAGAGTTAATTGTAATTAAAACAGTGTGGAGTTAGACAAATGAATTAGTGGGATTTCAAACCCTAAAATGATTATGCTGTTAAAGTGTTGTGCTTAGTATACCATAAAACTGGAAAACTCAACAGTGGCCACAGGACTGGAAAAGGTCAGTTTTCATTCCAATCCCAAAGAAAGGCAATGCCAAAGGATGCTCAGACTACCACACATTTGATTTCATCTCACACGCTAGTAAAGTAATGCCCTAAATTCTCCAAGCCAGGCTTCTACAGTACCTGAACCGTGATCTTCCAGAGGTTCAAGCTGGATTTAGAAAAGGCAGAGGAACCAGAACAAATTGCCAACATCCATTGGATCATCGAAAATGCAAGAGTTCCAGGAAAACATTTACTTCTGCATTATCGACTGTGCCAAAGCCTTTGACTGTGTGGAGCACAACAAACTATGGAAAATTCTTAAAGAGATCGAAATACCAGACCACCTGACCTGCCTCTTGAGAAATCTGTATGCAGGTCAGGAAGCAACAGTTAGAACTGGACATGGAACAACAACAGACTGGTTCCAAATCGGGAAAGGAATGTGTCGAGGCAATATTGTTACCCTGCTTATTTAACTTATATGCAGAGTCCTTCATGAGAAATTCTGGGCTAGATGAAGCACAAGCTAGAATCAAGATTGCCGGGAGAAATATCAATAACCTCAGATATGCAGATGATACCAACCTTATGGCAGAAAGCAAGGAAGAACTAAAGAGCCTCTTGGCGTAAGTGAAAGAGGAGAGTGAAAAAGTTGGGTTAAAGCTCAACATTCAGAAAACTAAAAGCATCCCATCACTTCATGGCAAATAAATGGGGAAACAATTGAAACAGTGACAGACTTTATTTTGGGGGTTCTGAAATCACTGCAGATGGTGACTGCAGCCATGAAATTAAAAGACATTGCTCCTTGGAAGAAAAGTTATGACCAACCTAGACAGCGTATTAAAAAGCAGAGACATTACTTTGCCAACAAAGGTCCATCTAGTCAAAGCTATGGTTTTTCCAGTAGTCATGTATTGATGTGAGTGTTGGACTGTAAAGTAAGCTAAGTGCTGAAGAATTAATGCTTTTGAACTCTGGTGTTGTTGGAGATTCTTGAGAGTACCCTGGATGGCAAGGAGATCCAACCAGTCCATCCTCAAGAAAATCAGTCCTGAATATTTATTGGAAGGTCTGATGCTGACGCCGACACTCCAGTACTTTGGCCACCTGATGCGAAGAATGGACTCATTGGAAAAGACACTGATGCTGGGGAAGAATAAAAGTGAGAGGAGAAGAGGACGATAGAGGATGAGATGGTTGGATGGCATCACTGACTCAATGGACGTGAGTTTGAATAAATGGGAGTTGGTGATGGACAGGGAGGACTGGTGTGCTGCAGTCCGTGGGGTCACAAAGAGTCGGACATGACTGCGCTACTGAACTGAACTGAACTTAAAATTTAAAAAACAAATGAACATCTAGAAAATTAGCACATATAACAAAATATTGCTATCTATATTTGTCCATTTTTTAAAAGTCTTTACTGAGCTTGTTACAATATTGCTTCTGTTTTCTGTTTTGGATTTTTGGCCATTAGGGCATGGGGGATCTTAGCTCTCCAACCAGAGACTGAACCAGCACCCCTGTGTTAGAAGGCAAAGCGTTTACCACTGAACTTCTAGGGAAAACTCTATATTTTACAATTTAAAAAATCCTTAATTTAAATAAGAGAAAAAGTGCCAGGTATATAAACAGTCAACGTATAGAAAAAGCAGTACAGATGGGTTACTCTATGTAAAGACAAATGTTTTGCTTTATTAATAATCAAGAGAAACGCAAAAGTTAAGTGCTACTTTTTAACCACCAATTGGGCAAGCTTTAAATATTTGCCAAGTGCATATTTGGACCAGTGTGTGGGAAATAAACACATCCAGCACAGCTGAGAGCCACATAGATTCATCTATTACTATTTAAAATGCTCGTAAGCTTTGAGCTACCAGTATGCTTCTCAACAGACATCAGAGAAATGAGCACAAGGAAGCCTCAGTGGCTAAGATGGCGCTCCCAGTGCCAGGGGCATGAGTTCGATCCCTGGTCAGGGAACTAGATCCCACGTGCCATAACTAAGATCCTGTTTGCTGCTACCAAGATCCTGCATGCTGCAACTAAAATGATCCCGTGTCCCAAAACTTAAGACTTGGTGGAGCCAAAAAAAAAAAAGTTTTAAAAAAGAAGCCTCTGCAAAATTATTCACTGAACCATTTGAACGATTGAGAAACGGCTTTGGTTTTATCAGCAGGGGAGTGTCTAAACAGAAAGTAATTGTAGAGTAATGCAGACATGCAATTACAGCTATGATATAGTCAATGAAAAGAGTACATTTAGGAATAAATAATCTATAATATTTGTTGAAAATGAATGTATATTTTCTATGATTTTATATTTGTATGCAAACGTATAGAAAAAAAATTTGGAAGGATTCACACCAAACTGGTAACAGTGGCTGTTTTAGGGTACGTACCATGGATTGGAAAGGTATATGGTCAAGAGAGATTTCAGCTTCATCAGATGTTAGCAGAACCCTGATTTTTGTAGCAGAAAATATTACGACCTCTCTTATTTATCAGTGGGCCCACTGTTTAATTTGGGGAATGCTCAATGCACCTGTGAGAGAGATGCATCATGTTGTATTCACTGGAATATTTAGTATTTGATATACAAAATAGTAGGGTCTTCCCAGGTATCTCAGTGGTTAAGAATCCTGCAATACAGGATACTCCGGTTCTATCCCTGGGTCTGGAAGATCGCCCGGAGGAGAAAGTGGCGACCCACTCCAGTATTCTTGCCTGGAGAATCCCACTGACAGAGGAGCCTAGCAAGCTACAGTCCATAGGGTCGCAGAGTTGGACACAACTGAAGTGACAGCTCGCATGCACACAAAATAGTATCATGTGATATCTGTATGTTCATATATGTATATTCATTATAAATTACATCAGGACCAGATTATATATGATGTTAAATATGCTTAATTATGATAGTCTCAAATAATTTAAGTTTTAAGAATGCGCTGATCACAGACAAGGGCCCCACAAAGTCCAGAGTAAATTGATATAATGAGGTGAGAATAGCCCCTTCCTTATTTCTTTTGTTGAGTTTTACAACTACTTGCTGAAGGTTAAAAAGTTGGAAATGAAAATGTTTTTCTGTGCCTTGATTTATCATAAACATCAGTGATTCCTCATCTTTCTGTTGACAGTTCAGTTCAGTTCAGTCGCTCAGTCGTGTCTGACTTTTTGTGACCCCATGGACTGCAGCACACCAGGCTTCCCTGTCCATCACCAACTGCCAAAGTTTACTCAAACTATTGTCCATTGAGTTGGTGATGCCATCCAGCCATCTCATCCTCTGTTGTCCCCTTCTTCTCCCACCTTTGATCTTTCCCAGCATCAGGGTCTTTTCCAATGAGTCAGTTCTTTGCATCAGGTGGCCAGAGTATTGGAGTTTCAGCTTCAACATCAGTCCTTCCAATGAACACCCAGGACTGATCTCCTTTAGGATGGACTGGTTGGATCTCCTTGCAGTCCAAGGGACTCTCAAGAGTCTTCTCCAACACCACAGTTCAAAAGCATCAGTTCTTTGGTGCTCAGCTTTCTTTATAGTCCAACTCTCACATCCATACATGACCACTGGAAAAACCATAGCCTTGACTACACAGACCTTTGTTGGCAAAGTAATGTCTCTGCTTTCTAATATACTGTCTAGGTTGGTCATAACTTTTCTTCCAAGGAGCATGTTGACAGTAGCTTGTTTCTATTGTATGTTTTTTCTCCTATAATTTCATCTCACTTTGCTTGGGCTTTAATATATAGCACTTAGGAGTGGATCGGAGAAGGCATTGGCACCCCACTCCAGCACTCTTGCCTGGAAAATCCCATGGACGGAGGAGCCTGGTGGGCCACAGTCCATGGGGTCGCTAAGAGTCAGACACGACTGAACGACTTCACTTTCACTTTTCACTTTCATGCATTGGAGAAGGAAATGGCAACCCACTCCAGTGTTCTTGCCTGGAGAACCCCAGGGACGGGGGAGCCTCGTGGGCTGCCATCTATGGGGTCACACAGAGTCGGACATGACTGAAGCGACTTAGCTGCAGTAGCAGTAGATGTGGATGGTATATAGAAAGAACATGAACTTTGGTATTAGGGAGACTGAACTTCAAAGCCCAGCTCTGCCACTTAGTAGTTTATGTGTGTGACCTTGGGAAAATGTCTTAACCTCTTCATTTCATAATGACCTGTATTGAGAGGACTTTATGATAATTAGAGCAAATTCTTTGCATGCAACTCATGTATCACAAACACACATATATATAACCTAGATATATATGTAAACACATGTGTATCTTAAGTGTTATGAGACCTGAAATCTAAAGCTTATATATGAATGTGCTTATGAATTCATTTTCAAAATAAAACACTTTGATGTAATAGCAATTTTTTTCCTTTTCTAAAAACAAAGAATTCCTTCTTTTAATCTTAAAATCCCCAGCTTCCTTTTAAAATTTTTGAGCCAGATCAAGGGCTTGGAAATCAAATAAATGACAAGAAAACACAATGCGCAGATCTACTCTGGAGGGAGCCGCAACCACCTTTGCATCCAAATGTTTGCAATTTTTCAGCTTTGCTTCATCTGTAAGTGATTCCGTTTCAGAGACCAGGAAGAGAGAAGTTAAAGGTCAAGGGAATCCAGTTCACTAAGGTAGTTTGTAACAATCAGTAGAACACAGAAAGCTGAGTGAAGTCGATGGTCTTCCTGTCCTGGCTACGTGCACCATATGGAAATCAAAAGGCGCTGGGAGGGTGTAGGGAAGAAGGCAAAGAAAAATAAATTCAGTTTGAAATTGTAATGAGGAAGAGGAAAATGTAAGGCTGACAAATACCAATAATAATTTGCATCTGCTCCCAACTCAATGTTTTGAACCTTCCAACTATTTAAGCAAGGGTGTTTTTATGCCAGTCTTCTAATGCTCTTTATTTATTTATCTTTTTACTAAAGACCTCATTGATGTGAACATTCACCCATCAGGGATAATTTGTGGCAATCCTGGCAGCTTCATTTGCCTGAGTAACCCCACATCAAGGTTATGTTACTGTGCTGAGTTTATGAGACCACACTGGTGAGAAGGGGAAGGCTGTGGTGGGCTGTGTGCATGAAAATGGCAAAGTCCCAGCAGTCCTGAATATCTGTGTATTTTATATAAAGTTGATCATTCAGTCTTGTCCGACTCTTTGCAACCCCATGGACTGCACCATGCCAGGCTTCCCTGTCCTTCACTATCTCCCGAAGTTTGCTCAAACTCACATCCATTGAGTCAGTGATGCCATCCAACCATCTCATTCTCTGTTGCCCTCTTCTCCTGCCCTCAGTCTTTCCCAGCACCAGAGTCTTTTCCAGTGAATTGGTTCTTCTCATCAGGTGGCCAAAGGATTTAAGCTGCTATTTCAGCATCAGTCCTTCCAATGGCTATTCAAAGTTGATTTCCTTTAGGATTGACTGGTTTGATCTCCTTACAGTCCAAGGGACTCTCAAGAGTTTTCTTCAGCACTACAGTTTGAAAGCATCAAGTCTTTGATGCTCAGCCTCCTTTATGGTCCAACTCTCACATTTTTACATGACTACTGGAAAAACCATAGCTTTGACTGTATGGACCTTTGTCAGCAAAGTGATGTCTCTGGTTTTTAATATGCTGTCTAGATTTGTCATAGCTTTTCTTCTAAGGAGCAAATGTCCTTTAATTTCATGGCTGCAGTCACCATCTGCAGTGATTTTGGAGCCCAAGGGAATAAAGTCTGTCACTGTTTCCATTACACACACACAGACACACACAGACAGATATACTTACATGAAATATAGTATATTGTATATATTAGATGTAAACATGAAATAAAATAATCTTTAAAGTATTGTTAAATTTACAGGGCAAATATTCCTTTTCCAAAATATACTTTCCATAACACAGAAATGAGACATAAGAGTCAAGAACAATATATTTCATTAATTCATTTAGTGATTTTTGAGTACATAGTAGGAAAGTAACATGTTGTACTAGAGAAGTAACACTGAACAAGCAGGGACTTCACACAGCTGATACTTTAGGAAAGAAAGGTGGAAATAATAAGAATGATAATAATAGAAATAACAATATCAATAATAATAGTGAATTATAATCAACATTTTAGAATTGTACCCAGGGTACCTAAATCCATCTAACAGGGCAAGGATAGAAGGCTTTGTTGAGAAAAAATTGTTAAACAATTTTTTTTTTTTGCTTTGAAAACTTATGAATAGCCAAAGAATATGACGAAATTTGTGCTTTGTAAGAGCCTCCCGTGGAGAATGAATTGGATTTGGGGGTGGAGTCACACAGGATGAAGGTAGAACTTTTCCCAGTTCTTTGGGAGGAGTCTTCTAGAAGATCTGATCCTTTCAAACAGGTGAAAACACATTAGGGAACTGGGAAATCCATCCCAGGACTGGATGCACATGTGTCAGCCTGCATGTGAGCATGTGAAAAGCAGGATGGTCATCAGGCCTGGTTCATCCTGGGCCTGGGGAGAGACGTTGGTTCACTGGTAGGCAGGTTGATGGAGGAGGCCCTCCTCTCTGGGTGCCAAGTGGGCAAGGGCCCATGTTCCCCTTGTGTTCTCCCTGCAGGCAAGGTACCTTTCCCAACTTGCCCATGTTTTGACTTGTGATCAGTTTAGACCGTTATTCGGCAAACAGAACTCTTATTCCATAGGAGATATTGCTATTCTGTTGTCTTGGCTCGTGACTTCTAATTCTCTGAGCAGGTCTGCATTGTATTCTCCCAGCTGTAGAAATTTTCCTTTCTAAAATTGACTTTCTAAATGAGGCCTCAAGAGTTATAAGATATGGACAAACTGCAATATAGCTCAGAAAATCTTGAGAGCTATTTAAAATCAAAATCAAAACAAACCCCCCCTTTTTTAATTGAGTCAGAAGCCTAGAAGTTAATAAGTAAAATAATCTCACTTGTTATTCTCACCCCACCCCTAATTTCAAATCCACATGTATCTTGTAAATTCTGTATTATGTTGTCATTGAGCCTGACGAGACAACATGGGTTAACTGCAGATGAACTGCTGCAATGCAGGTGGGTGATACATCTTCTTGGGACCAAAGCATATGCATGATCAGACAGCTGTTGCATGACTTCATGCCTAATCCTCGACATGTGGATTGTGAAAAAAAAAAAATAACATAGGGGGAGCAGAAGGCCGCTTCATCCCAGGAATATCTGAATCCTTCCAGCTAGAAGCTATCATTGAGCGAAATGAGTCACTGCTAGTCTTAAAATGGAACAGAATTTGAATATTCTGAAATTCAACTCTCAACATTAAGCCAGACTTAGGACTCATCATTGAGAGTGTACCAAGTGCTTGAAAGGTTCTTGCTTTGCTGTAGAGCATTGGATGATCTCTAATACTCAGAATCACAAAAAATTACACTCTTAAGTAGTCACAGATGTCCTTGGAGAGGATGGTTTCTCATGCATACTGATACAGTTACATTTGATTGTTTCATTTTCCTTTTGGCATGATATATACCATAGTAATCAAAATCCAAGCTCTAATTTTACTTGCTGTGTTTCCACATTTATTTTGTTGATGACTGATACATGATTTATGAACATGTGCACTTCTGTCTACATGTATGTGCTAGTATTTCCCTTCTTTAAAGTTTGAATGTTAATTTCTTTAGTAAAAGAGCTATTTTTAGCTGACTTGCATCCCACATATTTAGGGTGAAGTTTATTCCCTTTGATAATTATTTGCAATTCCAGAAGTAAGTTATAAAGTTTTTATGGAACAACATTTGAAATTATGAGAATTTTGAAAATTCAGTCCTTGGTGAGAATCTTTATCTGATATAGACTGAATAATTTTATTAAAAGCAGACTTCTACTTGAATCTGTAAATCTGTCTTATCATCTTCATATCTTAATTGACTAATTATTCCATGAAAAACTATCAGATTTCACTGTAATTTTTTGTCTTCAGTAGTCATAATTTGGGGCTTACCAGGTGACTCTAGCTTCCCAGGTAGTGCTAGTGGTAAAGAACCTGCATGCCCATGTAGGGGACATAAGAGATGCGGGTTCTATCTGTGGGTTGGGAAGGTCCCCTGAAGGAGGGCATGGGAACCCACTCCAGTATTCTTGCCTAGAGAATTCCATGGACAGAGGAGCCTGGCGGGCTACAGTCCATGGGGTCACAAAGAGTTGGACACGACTAAAATGACTTAGCACGCACACACACAATCATAATTTGATGTTGTAATAGTAAACGTAGTATATAGATTTTTTGACATGATCTTCAGACAGTATTTTTAGACTGTGCAATAGATGCCTTTGGAAACATAAGTGCATATCATTTTTAAAACATATAAAAGCGTTTGTAAAATGTACTAGGGACACATTGAAAGCAATGCTACAGCAAATCCTTTTGCAAAGTAAAGAATATTCATACCATGAATACTGACCACCGTTTTGTTTTATTCTGAATTCTTCTGCTTTAGAATGTTCCTAAACAGGGTTGTTTTTCTCTGTGAAAGGATTAAAGACTGTCCTCTCTCCGATCTAACTTCTTCAGTAGCATCTTTTCCTCACTTCAACATCTGGTAAAGCAGCCTGCAGACAAGAAAGAATCTCCTTCAGGGAATGCAATTTTTGGCCTCCTTTGTAAAGAGGATTTGAAATAAAGCCAGGCCTGGTTATGAGCCACCCATCCATTTTAATATAGCCTTTGCCGATTTCGCTTGGAGTAATCCTTACAATCATTCGTAAAGGAACTGCAATCTGCTGTGCTCTGTTTGTGGTTTCTGAGAGTCATTTCTCTCTCTTCTACACTCTTCCCTTACCACGATTTTCTCTGAGCCAGCCTGTCTAGCCCAGTCCTGCGTATAAATAGATCCAAGTTCGGATTTCTTGAGCACTAATGCCCTGCTATTGCTGGGTTATGTGAAACCCTTTCTTATGTTGAACACAAGAAGCCCATGATTATTGGTACCACAGATTCTCACATTCTTAATCAGTTCCACCTGGCCAATAAACAGTAAAGCCAGGACAGCTTCTCTTCTGTGTGGGTTTCCTACTTTATGGGTAATAAAACTGTCCTCAGTGTGATTTAGGAATCCCTTTGATGCCTGCTAGTTTACTGTATTGGTATTTCAGGAGTGTTGGCAGTCACTGGTGAGACTGCACTACTGACATCTCAGAACTGTGGCAGTGAGCTCACTCAGCTAAATAGTGGGGGAAACACAGCTGGTAACACATTTTCTTTTACTGAGATCCATCAGAGAAAAATTTAGAAATGGTCTTTTTGAAACAAGCAAGGTCAAAGGTGGTTAGATTTCTTTCAAACATAGAGAAAGGAAATAAAGAAGAGGGGATGGGGAGAGAGAGTAGGGATGAAGAAAAGGGACAAAGAAGCTGAAATGTAATTTTGTGATCCCCGTGAAAATTCCTTTTTTTTTTTTTTTTTTGCAATGGTACTTTGTTAAAATCATGGCTGGAAATCAAACTCCTTGTCTGCAAGTTAAAGAAATAAAACTAGACTAATTATTAGCTTTTCTGTATTGAATTGGCTAGTAAATAAAAGTGCTGTCTGCAAATTTCAGGAAAGAGAGGAGTATTAGGAACATTCTTTCTCAGTCCCTTTCCAGCTCCAAGTTTGAGGTCTTTTTATTTTCAGTGCATGGTTTTGGTAATATGTTGATGTTTCATGGGGGGTTGGTTTTGTTTATGTTTTTATTTTTTCTGACCAATTTGTTAGGACATTTGAAGTGGGAAAACTAAATGGTGCAGGAGGTTAACACCTATCAGATCAAAAGAGACAAGAAACTGGGGCATCTGGAAACAGTGAATGCTTTGCAAACTTTCAGAGCTCTCACTGGTTGGCACTATTTATTTTGAACTATTTCTTTTAACCATGCTAACCATTAACTTAAAAATTGTAACTCGTTTGGACTTTGAAATAGCTTTGTTACATAGTGTCCTTCTTTGTATTAGCATTACATACCCTTGTCTTTAATTATTTGGGTCACTGTTTGAATGAAATAAATGTCATCAGCCTTATCATTACTGTCATCATCACGTTTTAAAGATAAGTAATATTAATTGGCTACCATTTAAAGAGTTTAGGAGAAAGTTCTGTAATATATGAGAGAGAACTCTTCTGTGAGTGCCTAGTGCCCAAGAGTCACTTATCACATACGTGATAATTATTGGCAACATCTGTGTATGCTTTTAAAGTTTTTTTTTTTGAAGTGGGCCTTTTTTAAAGTCTTTATTGAGTTTATTACAATATTGCTTCTGTTTCATATTTTGATTTTCTGACTGCCAAGGTATCTGGGATCTTATCTCCCCGACCAGGGATCGAACCTGTGCCCCCTGATTGGAAGACACAGTCTTAACCACTGGGCCACCAGGGAAGTCCCATCTGTATATAAAGATCCACAGTTTCTCCTAAAGTATCCTCCTCCCAAATTAGTTAATGTGCGTTAATGAATATTTTTAAAATATTGCTATAATTTTCTAAAACTCTCACTGTAAAGATTTATTGATCTAGATTGCAGATGGTGAAATAAGCAGAGACAGTGCAGTGTGTTAACAATGAGCAGGATGTGTGTGTGTGTGTGTGTGTGTGTGTGTGCGTGTGTGTGTGTGTGAGAGAGAGAGAATGTGTTTAAGACTATTTAAGAAACATGTACTGGGCACCTATTATTCAGGTGTTGGGTACTGTAATAAAGTACCAGAACTATAAAAATAAATAAGACCTAGTCCCTATTCTTGAGAATTATATAGTATGATGGGGTGACAGATTTTCAAATATATGATTATAATTGAAAGTGGTAGTACTAAAATAGAGGCTGACTTTGCCTGAGGGAATTGAGGAAGCCTCTCCAAAGAGGTGCCTCTTAAACTGAGTTTTGAGTGACAAACTTGGGTTTGGGAAGAGCAGGACAGAGAAGAATATTTTGAAAAGAGAAGTTTGAAAAGGCATCAAGAGGTGAAGTATATATATGACCTGTCTGGAAAGAGCTGGAGTATGGAAAAAAGGGACAAGAATTAAGCATTGAAAGTTCTTTCCCTGCTTAAGTTGTACTTGTTGGTTGCTCTGACAAAAAGTTTATGAGGGAGCAGGTTGACGCTTATGAACAACATTCCACAAATGTAGATAATTGGAAATATTATAGAATAAGAGTGAAAAATACAGCAATTTGAAACCAAAATGATGGAGTTTCTAGCCAGTACTTCATGAACACATGTCAAATTCTTTCAGGATTATTACAAGTGCTTTTATTAGTTCTTCATGCATTTGTTAATAATTCACATTTAATCTTTTAAACTGTATTTGAAACAATAAAGATTTTGATAGCTTTATATATTTGACCAAAGTTAACAAAGTAATTTCTTCCACTTATATAAAGTCAACATTTCTAGTTGACTTTAGGGGAGAAAACAATTTCAGCATTGAAAAAATTGGATTTCAGTAAATCCTAAGTGTGAAGGGAAACAACTTTGTTTTATCTTGGGTTTTGTGTACATGAGTTAATATGTGTAATATTTTGTGTCATGTGTTCCAAAAAGATTTATTCAAATAGTAATAAGTTGTTACATCATCCTAACTGAAACTTGATGAGCAAGAGATGCTCAGTTAACTTTCTCCTTGCAGCAAGCCTACCTCTTTCACACTTGGGGCAGCCAGAGAGTGACATGGCAAAATATCATTTGAAATGCTTACATTTCTAAATTTAAAATAACATAGAGTAAGACTTTGGCTTAGGAAGTGATGTGGGAAACCACTGAGGAATACCTTACTGGACTATAACAAGTTTTTTTTTGTTTTCCCCTGTGTAAGTATAATTTCCTAAGGAAAATTTAAATATTTTAGCCCGTATTATATTATAGAAAATTGCTTATTAAAAAAACCAGGATATTATTTAACCTTTAAAAAGAAGGAAATCTTATATACTATAATATAGATGAACCTTGAGGATGTTATACTACATGAAATAAGGTGGTCATGAAAAACCAATGTTGCATGATTCCATCTATATGTTATCTAAAGTAGTCAAACTCATAAAGAAAGTAGAATGGTGGTTGCTAGACATTGGGGGGAAGCTGAAAATTGTTGTTCAGTAGTATAGAACTACTATTCTATAGTAGTATAGAATTTCAGTTTGACAAGATGCAAAATTCTAAAGATGCTTGAATATATTAATAGTTTACTGTACTGTATACTTAAAAATGGGGAAGACGGTAAATTTTCTGCCCATATGTTGTTTACTATGATTTAAAAAAAAACAAAGCAACCAAAGCTATTCATTCTACATGAAGATTCACATTAAAAACCATACTTTTCATGACACATCTGTTTAAATCTTTGTAATGTAGGATGAACATATTTTTGAGACTGGGCACATACATTTTTAAATCAATTAAAATAACTGAAGATACAATGTGTAGGGTTGTATAGGATATGAAACTGTCTGCTTTAATTGATGTTTTCATTATACAGATGAGATTTTTGCTACTTGTATTTGTTATTCTTCGATTAAGGCGTTGTTTCATGCATGTGAGCAGAAAACCATTTCCTTTCCCTGAAATCACACTTCATTGTTTCTTTATTTACTTCATACACAAGAAAGGCTCGTCCTGCCTCCTTTGTGTTGCTGCCAATGGTGTAAAAAATCCTTGAGTAAGGAACTATTAATATAACAATATACCAAATATTGTTATACCTAAATAGACTATTGCAGGGCACAGACAGAATCTTGTGTGCACCAGGACCGAGGAAAAAGAAGCAGTGACCCCACAAGAAACTAACCCAGACTTGCCTGGGAGTGTCCAGGAGTCTCCAACAGAGGTGTAGGGGCAGTGAGTATAGCAGTACATGCATGGGATCTTATCTTCATTAACTAAACAATAGTTTCAGTTCAGTTCAGTTCAGTCGCTCAGTCGTGCCCGACTCATTGCGATCCCATGAATCACAGCACGCCAGGCCTCCCTGTCCATCACCATCTCCCGGAGTTCACCCAAACTCACATCCATCAAGTCAGTGATGCCATCCAGCCATCTCATCCTCATCCTCTATTGTCCCCTTTACCTCCTGCCTCCAATCCCTCCCAGCATCCAAATCTTTTCCAAAGAGTCAACTCTTTGCATGAGGTGGCCAAAGTACTGGAGTTTCAGCTTTAGCATCATTCTTTCCAAAGAACAACCAGGACTGATCTCCTTTAGAATGGACTGGTTGGATCTCGTTGCAGTCCAAGGGACTCTCAAGAGTCTTCTCCAACACCACAGTTCAAAAACATCAATTCTCGGTGCTCAGCTTTCTTCACAGTCCAACTCTCACACCCATACATGACCACTGGAAAACCCATAGCCTTGACTAGACGGACCTCTGTTGGTAAAGTAATGTCTCTGCTTTTTAATGTGCTATCTAGGTTGGATATAACTTTCCTTCCAAGGAGTAAGCATCTTTTAATTTCATGGCTGCAATCACCATCTGCAGTGATTTTGGAGCCCAGAAAAATAAAGTCTGACACAGTTTCCACTGTTTCCTCATCTATTTCCCATGAAGTGATGGGACTGGATGCCATGATCTTCATTTTCTGAATGTTGAGCTTTAAGCCAAATTTCACTCTCCTCTTTCACTTTTATCAAGAGGCTTTTTAGTTCTTCTTCACTTTCTGCCATAAGGTTGGTGTCATCTGCATATCTGAAGTTATTGATATTTCTCCCAGCAATCCTGATTCCAGCTTGTGCGTCTTCCAGCCCAGCGTTTCTCATAATGTACTCTGCATATAAGTTAAATAAGCAGAGTGACAATATACTCTTTGAGTACATATACTCAATGTACTCCTTTTCCTATTTGGAACCAGTCTGTTGTTCCATGTCCAGTTCTAACTGTTGCTTCGTGACCTGCATATAGGTTTCTCAAGAGGCAGGTCAGGTGGTCTGGTAGTCCCATCTCTCTCAGAATTTTCCACAGTTGATTGTGATCTATACAGTCAAAGGCTTTGGCATAGTCAATCAAGCAGAAATAGATGTTTTTCTGGAACTCTCTTGCTTTTTCTATGATCCAATGGATGTTGGCAATTTGATCTCTAGTTCCTCTGCCTTTTCTAAAACCAGCTTGAACATCTGGAAGTTCACAGTTTATGTATTGCTGAAGCCTGGCTTGGAGAATTTTGAGCATTACTTTACTAGCATGTGAGATGAGTGCAATTGTGCAGTAGTTTGAGCATTCCTTGGCATTGCCTTTCTTTGGGATTGAAATGAAAACTGACCTTTTCCAGTCCTGTGGCCACTGCTGAGTTTTCCAAATTTGCTGGCATATTGAGTGTGGCACTTTCACAGCATCATCTTTCAGGATTTTAAATAGCTCAACTGGAATTCCATCACCTCCACTAGCTTTGTTTGTAGTGATACCTTCTAAGGCCCACTTGACTTCACAATCCAGGATGTCTGGCTCTAGGTGAGTGATCACACCATCAATATTATCTTGGTCATGAAGATCTTTTTTTGTGCAGTTCCTCTGTGTATTCTTGTCACGTCTTCTTAATATCTTCTTCTTCTGTTAGGTCCAGACCATTTCTGTCCTTTATCGAGCCCATCTTTGCATGAAATGTTCCCTTGGTATCTCTAATTTTCTTGAAGAGATCTCTCGTCTTTCCCATTCTGTTGTTTTCCTCTATTTCTTTGCATTGATCACAGAGGAAGGCTTTCTTATCTCTTCTTGCTATTCTTTGGAACTCTGCATTCAGATGCTTATATCTTTCCTTTTCTCCTTTGCTTTTTGCTTCTCTTCTTTACACAGCTATTTGTAAGGCCTCCCCAGACAGCCATTTTGCTTTTTTGCATTTCTTTTCCATGGGGATGGTCTTGATCCCTGTCTCCTGCACAATGTTATGAACCTCAGTCCATAGTTCATCAGACACTCTATCGATCAGATCTAGGCCCTTAAATCTATTCCTCACTTCCACTGTATAATCATAAGGGATTTGATTTAGGTCATACCTGCATAGTCTAGTGGTTTTGCCTACTTTCTTCAATTTAAATCTGAATTTGGCAATAAGGTGCTCATGATCTGAGCCACAGTCAGCTCCCGGTCTTGTTTTTGCTGCCTATATAGAGCTTCTCCATCTTTGGCTGCCAAGAATATAATCAGTCTCATTTCGGTGTTGACCATCTGGTGATGTCCATGTGTAGAGTCTTCTCTTGTGTTGTTGGAAGAGGGTGTTTGCTATGACCAGTGTGTTCTCTTGGCAAAACTCTATTGGCCTTTGCCCTGCTTCATTCTATATTCCAAGGCCAAATTTGCCTGTTACTTGAGGTGTTTCTTGACTTCCTACTTTTGCAGTTCCCTATAATGAAAAGGACATCTTTTTTGGGTTGTTAGTTCTAAAAGTTCTTCATAGAACCAAACCACCATAGTTCGGCCCCAGGTAAATAGCAGGGAGGGAACACAGTTCCACCCATCAACGGAAAATTGGATTAAAGATTTACTGAGCATGGCCCTGCCCATCAGAACAAGACCCAGTTTCCCCCTCAGTCAGTCTCTCCCATCAGGAAGCTTCCATAAGCTTCTTATCCTTCTCCATTAGGGGCTTCCCTGGTGGCTCAGAGGTTAAAGCGTCTGCCTCCAATGTGGGAAACCTGGGTTCAATCCCTGGGTCGGGAAGATCCCCTGGAGAAGGAAATGGCAACCCACTCCAGTATTCTTGCCTGGAGAATCCCATGGACAGAGGAGCTTGGTAGGCTACAGTCAACGGGGTCACAAAGAGTCGGACATGACTGAGTGACTTCACTTTCACTTTTCACTTTCACCTTCTTATTAGAGGGCAGACAGACTGAAAACTATGGGGCCAAATATCAGCTCAATAAAGGATAGAAATGGTACCAAAGCAGAAGATATTAAGAAGAGGTGGCAAAAATACACAGAACAACTATGCAAAAAAGATCTTCATGACCCAGATAATAATGATGGTGTGATCACTCACCTAGAGCCAGACATCCTGGAATTGAAGTCAAGTGGGCCTTAGGAAGCATCACTACGAACAAAGCAAGGGGAGGTGATGAAATTCCAGTTGAGCTATTTAAAATCTTTAAAGGTGATGCTGTGAAAGTGCTGCACTCAATATGCCAGCAAATTTGGAAAACTCAGCAGTGGCCACAGGACTGAAAAAGGTCAGTTTTCATTCCAATCCCAAAGAAAGGCAATGCCAAAGAATACTCAAACTACTGCACAATTGTACTCATCTCACATGCTAGTAAAGTAATCCTCAAAATTCTCCAAGCCAGGCTTCATCAGTACATTAACCATGAACTTCTAGATGTTCAAGCCAGTTTTAGGAAAGGCAAAGGAACCAGAGATCAAATTGCCAACATCTGCTGGATCATCAAAAAAGGAAGAGAGTTCCAGAAAAATATCTATTTCTGCTTTATTGACTCTGCCAAAGCCTTTGACTGTGGATCACCACAAACTGTGGAAACTTCTGAAAGAGAAGGGAATACCAGACCACTTGACCTGCCTCTTGAGAAGTCTGTATGCAGGTCAGGAAGCAACAGTTAGAACTGAACATGGAACACCAGACTGGTTCCAAATAGGAAAAGGAGTACGTCAAGGCTGTATATTGTCACCCTGCTTATTTAATTTATATGCAGAGTACCTCATGAGAAATGCTGGACTGGATGAGCACAAGTTGGAATCAAGATTGCTGGGAGAAATATCAGTAACCTCAGATAAGCTGATACCACCCTTATGGCAGAAAGTGAAGAAGAAATAAAGAGCCTCTTGATGAAAGTGAAAGAGGAGAGTGAAAAAGTTGGCTTAAAGCTCAACATTCAGAAAACAAAGATCATGGCATCTGGTCCCATCACTTCATGGGAAATAGATGGGGAAACAGTGGAAACAGTGACAGACTTTATTGTTTGGGGGCTCCAAAATCACTTCAGGTGTGACTGCAGCCATGAAATTAAAAGATGCTTACTCCTTGGAACAAAAGTTATTACCAACCTAGATAGCATATTAAAAAGCAGAGATTACTTTGCCAACAAAGTCTGTCTAGTCAAGGCTATGGTTTTCCAGTAGCCATATATAATGTAAGAGTTGGACTGTAAAGAAAGCTGAGCACCGAAGACTTGATGCTTTGAACTGTGATTTTGGAGGAGACTTTGAGAGTCCCTTGGACTGCAAGGAGATCCAACTGGTCCATCCTCAAGGAGATCAGTCCTGAATATTCATTGGAAGGACTGATGCTGAAGCTGAAACTCGAATACTTTGGCTACCTGATGTAAAGAACTGACTCATTAGAAAAGCCCCTGATGCTAGGAAAGATATAAGGCAGGAGGAAAAGTGGATGACAGAGGATGAGATGGTTGGATGGCATCATGGACTCAATGAACATGAGTTTGAATAAACTCTGGAAGTTAGTGATGGACATTAAGCCTGGTACGCTGCGGTCCATGGGGTCACAACGAGTTGGACATGACTGAGCAACTGATCCGAGCTGAACTGATACCTAATATAAAGACCCTGGGAGTTTGAGAAGCTCTGGGGCTGTTCTTGAGCAGTACTTCTTACTGAAGTATTTTAGTCAGAGCCAGGAGGAACTGGGCTGACTGATGGTGATGAGACCATCCTGAAACACATTTCCTGTTTTTGTTTGTTTCAGTTCAGACATTGGGTTAGTTGCCACCAGATTTGTAGTTGTGATTATATTTCCTGAGTCATGGGATTTTCTAAGCCTCTGATAGCATCCCTCAGGGATGCAGAGGCGACGACCTGCTTCTGGAGTTATCAGTCATCCATTTCTAAGACTATTAGATTACCTAGATTCTCTGGTTAACCTCAGATATGAATATTACCAAAGCAGATAGAAACCTCACCTTCCATTTGTTGATGTGTCCACTAGCAAATCATTAAGAATTTTCACAGGAGTTTTAGTAAGGATACTGCTCTCTGCTTCTCTTCTTCCTCCTGCCATTTCACTTATCATCTTTTAATAGATTGTGTAATTTACTTATTTATTATGTTTTTAATCTATGTTCCCTCCACCCTTCTCCAGAAAGGCAGAGATCTTTCTGTTGCTTTTGTTCCCTGATGCGTCCCACACATCTAGAACAATGCCTGGCCTGAGTAGATATCCTCTAAATATTTTTGAAATGAGATAGTCACAGATTTAAACCTCAAAAGGATTAAACAATGTACTCTTTCCTTTGATTACAAATACATACACCAGTGACGTCCAGATCTCTGCCTCTCTTCACCTCTCGTTAGAACTCCGCCTCGATCTTTAGGCTCTTGTAAACAATTACAGGGCTTCCCAGGCGGTACAATGGTAAAGAGTGCCTGCCAATTCAGGAGATGCAGGGGATGACTGATTCAGACAGGACTGAGCACACACACACACAGCCAGTTATTAAGCATTTCTGAAATTATTCTTTTAAGTGGTTGCTTATGTATATGCTCAGTTGCTTAGTTGTATCTGACTCTTTGCAACCCCAAGGGGCTGTAGTGTGCCAAGCTCCTCTGTCCATGGGATTTCTCAAGCAAGGATACTGGAATGTGTTGCGGTTTCCTACTCCAGGGGATCTTTCCAACCTAGGGATTGAACCTGAGTTTCCTGCATTGGCAGGTGGATTGTTTACCACTGTGCCACCTGGGAAGCATATAACAATTGACTGGTACTCTAGAATTCAAATGTAGGGTTGTATACTTAAGAGCAAGATCATGCTATCACACAGCCGTGGTTCAGTTGAAGCCTAGTCATTGTGTAACTTTGGCTAAGTTGTTTAAATTCTCTTAAACTTAGTTCCTTCATCGGTAAAAGTGCTACCATAATATTTAATTATTGGGATGCCATGAAGTTTAAATGATCTTATTTGCCCAGTTTAAGCTCTCAATGAGGGTAGCTGCAATGAGAAGGAATAATTATTCTGGTAGTTAGAATTCCTTTATCACCACATTTCTAAAAGTACTTTAGTACATACATTTTAGTATGACCAATGTTACCCTATGGAAAATCAGTATAGCATTCGTTTTTCTCGTATTTCCCACTAGCAATATCAGGAAGGAATGGCCCAGAATAAGAATATTACTCTTTATATGAATCAAGGTTCAGCTGGCCATTTCTTGCAAGTCATTAAGTGACTCACTTGAGAAAATCCCATTAACTATGATTTCTGCTGGAAGAGATGGAAAAGGTAGAGCATTTTCTTTTTCTACCATTTTTACATTTAAGGCAAATTCTTAAATGCATTCACATTTCTTGAGTAGAATTCATGGTAAATAACCAATTTCCTGACACATAGTTTTGATCATTTTAATCTCCCTGATTTGTTCTCAGAGTTAATTCTGAAGGCTTTACCTTCACTGGTGGGACCAGAATATGAAGACTCTGAGTGTTCTGTGAGTTGATACAAAAGTTCTAGGCTGCAAGCTGCCGACTGCTATTCATCTGTCTCTTAAGGAACCAGCAAGAACTCAAGTAAGAACTGTGGTAAGAACTAGTCAGAGGATGTATGGAAGTGACTCCTTTGGTGCTGTCAGTAGCTGCTATGTGATTTGGGCAAATCATTTCCCCTTTTTGAATTGTATGAAGTTTAATGTCCATTTAAAAATTATGTATTTATTATTATTATATTTTTGCCTATTCTGTGTCTTCATTGCCTCATGGGCTTTTCTCTAGTTGCAGCGAGCGGGGACTACTCAGTAGTTATGGTGCCTGGGCTTCTGGTTGCAGGGCCTCTCTTGTTGCGGAGCTTCTCTTATGGGCATAGGCTCTAGGGTGGGCGGGCTTCAGTAGTTGTCTCCTGAGGGCCCAGTAGTTGTGGTTTCCCGGCTTTAGAGCACAGGTTCAATATACCTGTGGTGCTCTGCGGCATGTGGGATCTTCCCGGATCAGGGATAGAACCCTTGTCTCCTGCATCGGCGGGCTGATTCTTTACCACTGACCCACCAGGGAGGCCCTAATGTCCTTTTAAAGTAAACAGTGCTGTCCTATGAAGGTAGTGTTACTGCCTTTTTGAAAACTGAATTCTTTCACAATGATAATCTTGGATATGCAGGGACTTTGATTCTAAACAGTCTGGCAAAATGCATAGTTTGATAAGCCCTTATTTACACAAAGATCTTCCCTGATAGCTCAGTCAGTAAAGAATCTGCCTGCAATGCAGGAGGCCCTGGTTCCATTCCTGGATCAGGAAGATCCACTGAAGGAGGGATAGGCTACCCACTCCAATATTCTTGAGTTTCCTTGTGGCTCAGCTGGTAAAGACTTGGTCGCAATGAGGGAGACCTGGGTTCGATCCCTGGGTTGGGAAGATCCCCTGGAGAAGGGAGGGGCTACCCACTCCAGTATTCTGGCCTGGAGAATTCCATGGACTGTATAGTCCATGAGGTCACAAAGAGTCGGACTTGACTGGGAAACTTTCACTTTCAAGGTAAAAGGTCAGTGGAGTTTTTTAAACTTCAGTGACATTTGATAAACTTCCCAAATTAAGAAGGAGATAGCCAGGGAATCATTTAATAAAAGTTGAGAAAAATTAGATCATGTGATGGCATTTTCTCCACACTGTCCCCTTTAGCAGAATCTGATGTATTATGATCCTGGCTTCACTTTGTTCTTTCTCAGTTGTCCACTGTTTCAGGTTCATTCTGTTAATTAGGTATAACAGGCATGTGAATTAGGCCCTGAGTTTTTTTAAGGCCCTTTGAAAATATGTGAGGAACCCTGGAAACAAATGAGATTCTACAAAATCTTGAAAAAGAAAACCATAAAACTAACATTGATAAATGTTTAATTAAGTGTCTGTAGAATATAATAAGTTGGCCTCATTAATAGTTAAAATTAGTGTTCATAAAATTTTCATGTTTGGAAAATATCTGCAGTTTAGATTTCCCTTTTTAAAAAGAATTCCTGAATATGCAAGTTGCTTATAAAAATATAACAAATCACAAATTCACTGAAATGCTTAGCCAAAGAATTTCAGAAGCAAAACTGAAAAAATCCTTCATGATTTTGTACCAACAAAAAATCATATTTATGTGTTCTGTGAGTATATTGTAGCATATTGTATAGTAACTAGAATAATAATAATGAATGTTTATGGAATGTTCATTATGTGCCAGATATTATTCTAAGTGGTTGTCAATTATGTTTGTACCATTTATTTTTTCCTTTCTCTCCCTCTGCTTGCATGCGTGCTTGCCAAGTCACTTCAGTTATGTCTGACTCTTTGTGACCCTATGGACTGTAGTCCACAAGGCTGCTCCTTCTATGGAATGCTCCAGACAAGAATACTGGAGTGGGTGGTCATTTCCTTCTCTAGAAATTTTCCTTAAATTTGTCTATTTTTCTCTCCACTGACGCTGGTCTTGTCCCCCCCTGCTCCCAATCTAGAATCTTACTGTCTCTTAACTAAACTACTGTGAAAGTCCTCTTGCCTCCCCACACGTCTCCGACGTTCAGTATCCAGAGGAAGCCTGTTTAAAACTCTTCCGTGTCTCCTATTGCTTCAATAAGAGTATAAAATCCTGAATGTAACCTACAAATCTGCATCATTGTATAAGCAGCCTTGTCCCAGGGCCTCCTCTTTATGCTCTGGTCAGAGATATTGGACATACCATGTGGCCTTCTACCTTGGGGACCGGGAGAGATGGCATGAGCATTGCCCAGGAGGTGTTGGGGCATAGAGAAAGACCTATATAAGACATAGGTTACTATTAAGGAGAGGTTAACAATTGGAGAGGGATGGAAGAAACACACATTTATTGAGACATGATGATACATGCGAGTCCTGGCTAAGTGCTTTACATACGCAGTCTCATCAGATAATACACAGAACAGTCTGTGAGGCTGCCATAATTTTGGAGTGAATAAAAGAAGAAACTGACACTATGAGAGGCTGAGTTGCCAGGACTGCACAGCTTGTGAATATCAGCATTGGGATTTGGAACTGGACTCCAAAGGTAATGTTTTTTTCCACTTGCTACACCACCTACCTTGTTATTTGACCACCTTTCTAACCCCAGGCTCTTTAAGACAGCAAATAACTTACCCAATAAATGTTGGGTGAATTGAACGCCAGGATAAATCATCTCAAGCTTAAGGACTTCTTTGAAGCAAACCACCCCACTTTGTCCTGGAAGCTGAGTTGGTTCTTGTGGAAGCTAAGTGAACTTTTCCCCCATAGATCTACATTCATACTGTATTCTGGAGGTCTGAGACTATATTAGCAGTTTACCATGACAGTTAACCTGACTTTCATATTTCTATATACACAGATTCTTTCAGCATGACTCCTTTGAAGCACGGTGCTCTCAAATGTGAAATTTAGCAATTTCCTGAGTATAATGGCACAGTATTTTTGTGACTTTTGAAAGTACCTGGATACGTTCTTCTGGTTTTTATTAGCACATACATATAAATATTTTAAAAAGTTCACAAGAGCGAGGCAGGTGACCACTTGGAGGTTTGCCCAGCGGCTGCTTACAACTCACCACTAGATATTTCATGCCAAAAGTTCCTTCTCTTGGCCAAGAAGCAGATGAGCCTCTAGATGATTACCATGTGTGTGAGAGGTAGATGTCAGGCCTCCATAAGAATTCCTCAGGAGCTCATCCATAATTCCATCTTTCTTTGTTACTTTCCCTACTCTTGGTTTAAAAATATCTGTTTAAGAGATGTTACAAAGGCTTGTGATATTTTTAGATCAACTCTGAGTAAAATAGACATAAGGACGGCTTCAAACTGTCTTGCCATTGTTTCCTGAACCTTTTTTCATTTTCTAATTTTGGGCTACACTGAGAGACTTGAGGGATCTTAGTTCTTCAACCAGGAATTGAACCTGCACCCTTGGCAGTGAAAGCATGGAGTCCTCACCACCGGACTGCCAGGGAATTCCCTATTTCTTGAATACTTAAAGCTATCAACTAAGAATGCTTATTTTCACAAGCTACTATTTTTTAACCTCCCTATCAAAAATTTTCAATACTTTTCATTATATTTAATTTCCAAAAAGTCAAAGCCGGCACATTTCTTGTATCTGATTAAATGAGAGGGAGATGAGACTACTCAGGATGGAAGCGTACACACGTAGGTGATCAGCCCCAGGTAATCTGCACTTTGCTTTTAAGTATGCCCTCTCCTCCCCCAACCCCGCCCCTGACACACATGCAAACTGAGTCAGGTATTGAAAGAACTTTTAGCTCACAACAGATGATGGCCCCAAAGTGGGCTCCTCTGGGATGGGCAGGAGTCATTAAGTGGAAGCTCAGGTTATATTGCATAAGTCAGATAACATTCATGTTCTCAGTACTACAGTGTGTGGTATTTTCTGGGCGAGTGCCTGTTGTCAAAGGGAGCAGGGAGCTGGAGAGGGGAGTCAGGAATTCAGAACTTCTGGATAGAGTTCTGTTCCTGCAGCTCTCTGTGTGTGACCTTGACCAAGTTTTGTAACCTCCTCAATCTCAGGATTTTCAGCCATCATTAGTAATCCTAACACTTTCTGTACGGTTGCTGTAAAGAAGAAAATAAAGTGTGTGTATTAGTATTTTTAGGGCTTTCATAAAAAGTAACCATAAACTCGAGGGCTTAAAACAACAGAGATCTATTCTCCCCCAGTTCTAGAGACTAGAAATCTGAAATCAAGGTGCTGGTAGGGTTGTACTCCCTCCGAACACTCTAGGAAAGAATCTTTTCTTGCCTCTTCTAGCTTCTGGTGGTTACCAGTAATCTTTGGCATGCCTTTGGTTACATAACATCAATCTCTGCCTGTCTCCACATGGCTTTCTTCCCTCTGTATCTGTGTGTCTCAAATTTTTCTCTCCTTATAAGGGCATGGCCACTGGATTTTGAGCCGACTAGTCCAGCATGACCTCATGTTAACTTGAATATATCTGTGAAGGCCCTATTTCCAGTTAAAGTCATGATCACATGTGCTGGGATTTAGAACTTCAACATAGCTTTTTTGAGGGGGACATTGTTTAACCCACAACAGTAGGCAAAATGTTTAGCACTCTGACTGTGTATATACACATTTAGTAGCCCAGTACATTTTCAATTTTAAATGTGTGAAAAATACATCTTGCTATTGAGATGTTTCCTTTTGGTCCCATAGAAGCCATATCTGTGAGCTTCAGTTTATTATTTTTCTTGCTTATATTCTCTGCTTTTGGAGAGTCATAGATTCTTCCTTTTGAGACCCCAAAGATCATTTAGTACAACTATTCCATCTAGCTGGTTTTGAAATTTATTCTAGAGCAGGGGTCCCCAACCTATGAGCGCTAATGCCTGATGATCTGGGGGGTGGAGCTGATGTAATGATAATAGAAATAAAGTGGAGGGTAAGCGTAATATGCTTGAATCATCCCAAAACTATCCCCTCACCCCAGTCTGTGGAAAAGTTGTTTTCCATGAGACAGGTCCCCGGTGCCAAAAAGTCTGGGGCCCGTTGTGGAGCATCTTGTAGTCCCTGTTGTTATTGCTCCAGGACAGGAATCTAAGGGCCATGCAAAGACTCTGTTTCACCTCCTGATTATCAGTAAGTTCTTCTACATCTTAAGTCAACTTCTATCTCCTTAAAGTTTAGTCACCAGTCCTATAGGAGAAAGTCTAATTCCTCTTCCCTATCTTAGCTGTTCATATATTCCAGATCAAGAATCATATTTAATCCTTCAATCAAAAAATAAATTAAAAAAAAGAAAATGAAAAGACAAAAAAAAAAAGGAAAAACCTTCCAAATCTGAGAATTATTGAAAAGTGAGAAAAATCCCTTAATGGCAACATTACCCACTGTACAGAAAGACTCTGTGGCAGAGAAAATTGGCAGTTTTCTGATGATCAGACTGAACAGCTAAAAGACTCCTATTCAAACTACTTTTCAAGTAATAAAGCTAATGATTTTTCTCACAAAGTGCTGCAATAGCCATATTTCTGTTTTGTTAAGATGTCTATTCTCTATTGGACTAGTGGTTTGCCATACTTTCTTCAATTTAAGTCTGAACTTGGCAATAAGGAGCTCATGATCTGAGTCACAGTCAGCTCCCAGTCTTGTTTCTGCTGACTGTATAGAGCTTCTCCATCTTTGGCAGCAAAGAATACAAGCAATCTGATTTTGGTGTTGACCATCTGGTGACGTCCATGTGTAGAGTCAACTCTTGTGTTGTTGGAAGAGGGTGTTTGCTATGATCAGTGTGTTCTCTTGGCAAAACTCTTGGAGCCTTTTTCCTGCTTCATTCTGTACTTCAAGGCCAGATTTGCCTGTTACTCCAGGTATTTCTTTTTTTTAAATATAAATTTATTTATTTTAATTGGAGGTTAGTTACTCCAGTCCCCTTGAAGATAGTAGGAAAACCACAAGACCATTCAGGTGTGACCTAAATCAAATCCCTTACGATTATACAGTGGAAGTGACAAATAGATTCAAGGGATTAGATCTGATAGACAGAGTGCCTGAAGAACTATGGGGGGAGGTATGTGACATTGTACAGGAGGCAGTGATCAAGACCATCCCCAAGAAAAAGAAATACAAAAAGGCAAAATGGGTGTCTGAGGAGGCCTTACAAATAGCTGTGAAAAGAAGAGAGGCAAAAGGCAAAGGAGAAAAGGAAAGAAATAAGCATCTGAATGCAGAGTTCCAAAAAATAGCAAGGAGAGATAAAAAAGAGTTACTCAGTGACCAATGCAAAGAAATAGAGGAAAACAAGAGAATGGGAAAGACTAGAGATCTC
The DNA here is from genome assembly GCA_006410555.1 of Capra ibex. Classification (NCBI taxonomy): domain Eukaryota; kingdom Metazoa; phylum Chordata; class Mammalia; order Artiodactyla; family Bovidae; genus Capra; species Capra ibex. Next base: position 455,232 of record SJYO01013258.1, on the reverse strand, counting down.
TTCAAGAAAATTAGAGATACCAAGGGAACATTTCATGCAAAGATGGGCACAATAAAGGACAAAAATTGTATGGACCTAACAGAAGCAGAAGATATTAAGAAAAAGTGTCAAGAATACACAGAACAACTATACAAAAAAGATCTTCATGACCCAGATAATAACGACGGTGTTATCACTTACCTAGAAGCAGACATCCTGGAATGTGAAGTCAAGTGGACCTTAGGAAGTATCACTATGAAAAAAGCTAGTAGAGGTGATAGAATTCCAGTTGAGCTGTTTCAAATCCTAAAAGATGATGCTGTGAAAGTGCTGCACTCAATATGCCAGCAAATTTGGAAAACTCACCAGTAGCCACAGGACTGGAAAAGGTCAGTTTTCATTCCAATCCCAAAGAGAGGCAATGGCAAAGAAAGCTCAAACTACTGCACAATTGCACTCATCTCACACACTAGCAAAGTAATGCTCAAAATTCTTCAAGCCAGGCTTCAGCAGTACGTAGACTGTGAACTTCCAGATGTTGAATCTGGATTTAGAAAAGCCAGAGGAACTAGAGATCAAATCGCCAACAAATGCTGGATCATTGAAAAAGCAAGAGAGTTCCAGAAAAACATCTACTTCTGCTTTATTGATTATGCCAAAGCCTTTGACTGTGTGAATCACTACAAACTGTGGAAAATTCTTCAAGAGATGGGAATACCAGAGCCCCTGACCTGCCTCCCGAGAAACCTGTATGTAAGTCAGGAAGCAACAGTTAGAACTGGAAATGGAACAGCAGACTGGTTTCAAATCGGGAAAGGAGTACTTCAAGGCTGTATATTGTCACCCTGCTTATTTAACTTATATGCAGAGTACATCATGAGAAATGCTGGACTGGATGAAGCACAAACTAGAATCAAGATTGCCCAGGGAAATATCAATAACTTAAGATATGCAGATGATACCACCTTTATGGCAGAAATCAAAGAAGAACTAAAGAACCTCTTGATGAAAGTGAAAGAGGAGAGTGAAAAAGTTGGGTTAAAGCTCAACATTCAGAAAACTAAGATCATGGCATCCGGTCCCATCACTTATGGCACTTATTTGGGGAAACAGTGACAGACTTTATTTTCTTGGGCTCCCAAATCCCTGCAAATGGTGACTGCAGCCATGAAATTAAAAGATATTTGCTCCTTGGAAGAAAAGTTATGACCAACCTAGACAGCATATTAAAAAGCAGAGACATTGCTTTGCCAGCAAAGGTCTGTCTAGTCAAAGCTATGGTTTTCCCAGTTGTCATGTGGGTGTGAGAGTTGAACTATAAAGCTGAGCACTGAAGAATTGATGCTTTTGAACTGCGGTGTTGTGGAAGACTCTTGTGAGTCCCTCGGACAACAAGGAGATCCAACCAGTCCATCCTAAAGGAAATCAGTCCTGAATGTTCATTGGAAGAACTAATGCTGATGCAGAAATTTCAATATTTTGGCCACCTGATTTGAAAAGACCCAGATGCTGGGAAAGATTGAAGGTGGGAGAAGTGGATGACAGAGGATGAGACGGCTAGATGGCATCACTGACTCAGTGGACATGAGTTTGAGTAAACCCCGGGGGGGTTGGTGATGGACAGGGAGGCCTGGCATCCTGTGGTCCATGGGGGTCACAAAGAGTAGGACATGACCGAACAACTGAATTGAACTGTTCTCTATACTTGACTGAAAATGCACAGGCTTATTTTTGGTCCATCATAATTATAAATAATGTGTGTGTGTATGGAACCATAGTTTTCAAATTTTTTGCATTTTATTCCTTTTCTCTGTGGTTCATACTAATATTTTCACCAGTTTACAGAAAAAAAAACTGAAACCCAGTATGGCTAAGTGACTAATTCAGTCATATGGCTATGGGGAACTAGGATTCAAATGCTGGTATTTGACCTCAAGAATCTGTTCTGATAACCACTATCATGCTCAGTTGCTTCAGTCGTGTCCAACTCTTTGTGACCCCATGGACTGTAGCCCGCCAGGCTCCTCTGTCCATGGGATTCTCCAGGCAAGAATACTGGAGTGGGTTGCCATGCCCTCCTCCAGGGGATCTTCCCGACCCAGGGACTGAATCTGAGTCTGCTGTGTCTCCTGCATTGCATGTGGATTCTTTACCACTGAGCTGCCAGGGAAGCCCCATAACAACTATGGTAAACTGATATTCCAAAAACATTCATGAACATGTAAAGTGGACTACAAAACATATTCCAACAGAATGCATCTTGCATGGAAATGGAATGGTGAATAATTAGAAACAAGCCAAGTTTAGCTAGTTTTTGGAGTTTACACTTACTTGGTTGTTTTAGTTTAGACTTTAAATTAGACATTGAATTAAATTATCAAATTAAATATTGGAAAGCCATATTTGGATAAGTATGAAACGTATTTACTAGGAAATTACTAGGAAATCTTGATTACATTCCATGAGTTTTGTGCAGTTTAAGGAAGTCTTTGTAGTTGGTTTGAGCTGTAAAAACTATTATTCTTTCTTTGTGCCCTCTTAGAAGAAAAATTAAGAAGCACCATTTTTTAATAACAGAAATTATATTCTACTAGTATGAAAGATTTGTTTTATCCTTTGATTATTAGAGGATTTACTTCTCCAGTAAAACAAAATATCCACAGTTTGTGTTAAATTCCCTTCTCACTTTTGACAGTTTAATACCCACAGTCAGGTCACATATATACTGTAAATTACAATGAATTTCTAACTTCTGCATCACACTGGTTTGAAAAGGAAAACTTTTGATAAAACTGGGCATCTCCCAAATTCTTCCAGTGTTTGCTTGCCTAACCTTGCTCTTTCAGGTCACCGATACTTTGGGTGACATTGATAGATGAAGTAGCAGGTGATTCCCAGGGATGGATATCTTGTTCCAAATCTAATTGATTATGGCACAAGTCTTTCATGTTTTTGTCCCATGACCAAGTGAGAGGTAAGGGGATTATACCCTCTGCTCTCACAACCTGTGAAAATCGGTGTTTGAGGAACCCTCCACAATGGAGGTGGCTGGATAGATAGGGATTGAATATAGGATTGTTTATTTCTCCCTTTTAATTTTTGTACTTTTGCTAAAGAATACTAATTAGACATGAAGTTAGTGCAGTACAGTATATGCTGTAGTGAAGGGGCACATGATTATGAGCATGGGGTCTAGAGTCAGATTCCTCAGAGTCAAATACATCCTTCACTGCTTCATAGCTATGTGTCCATAAGCAGGTATTTAAAAACCCTGGGATTTAGTTTCCTCATCTACAGAACAGGAATAACACTAATAGCCATTTCATGGTTTATTATTAGAATTGTCAGTTAATCCTTGTAAAATACTGAGAATAGTAACTTACAAATAATAAGTGCTCAATGAATGTTAGTGATTACCATTCATATCAATGAAGAATGTTATTATTTAAACTTCCATTTATGACTGATAAAGTGAAAATGAAGTCTCTCAGCCGTCTCCGACTCTTTGCAACCCCATGGACTGTAGCCTATCAGGGTCCTCTGTCCATGGGGTTTTCCAGGCAAGAGTGCTGGAGTGGATTGCCATTTCCTTCTCTAGAGGATCTTCCTGACCCAGGAATTGAATCCAGGTCTCCCGCATTGCAGGCAGATGCTTTACCATCTGAGCCACTAGGGAAGCCCTTATGACTGGTAAACCCCTACTAATTCTTGGATATCCCATAATCCACGTCCCTACCCAGAATCTTCTCTGATGGCCATTTGCTCCTCTTTGGAACTTTCATATTGAATTACCCACCACTTTCCAAGAATATGCTTGTATGTTTTTCTTCTGCATTCACTTTTGCAGTCTCAGATTAGAACCTATTTAATTTGGGAAGAATGCACAGCATAGCACCCAGTATATTAGACTCTTGTGATTAGTAAATAAATAAAAATTGAGAGTGTGCTGTGATACAACATGGCCTTTGCTGTCTTTATCATCTACTCAAGGTTCTAAGTGTACTACCAAGATGCAGTTCATTGCCGGAATCTATGATTGTCAAGAGGGAGGCATCTGAACCACCTTAAAGAAGATGATAAAAATCTCAGTAGCTTTAGATTATACTTATTTTAGGCAGAATGTTAGGAGGCCATAAAAATTACAGAAATCATCCCTCGTTTCTCAGCCTCTGATCTCAATCCTTTATAATAATTTCTATTTCTTGCTAATAGGCTATTCTTTCTAAAACACTACTTTCAAAATTTTTCCTTCTCCAGAACCAAAGTGTTACCTAATAAATGTTATAACAGTTACATTTTTGAGTGGTTATTAAGAAGCGGGTACCGTGCCAAGTACTTCCATGCATTATCTCACATAATAAATGCATATTTATTATAATATTATTCTGTTTGAAAGGAAGTTCAATGAGAAGAGGACCCTTGCCTTTTGAAGTGAAAGAGTAAACTACTTGTAGATTCATGCCTGATTGATGCTCTCAACATGTTGAGTGAATGAGTTTGTTATCATTATTCTTGTTTTATAACTACTGAAAATAAGAACAGAGAAATAATGCCAGAAAATAACAGACAGATCTAGGGTTTTGATACCTGTAGTCTGGCTACCTTTAGGTACAGGATAGGACGCTAGAAGATTAATCTCCATATTTTTCCGTCTAGCATTCAAGGAACAGCAAATCCCGGGCCACCAGAAATTTGATACAAGCTGCTTTTCTCCACTGTACATTGAGCTTGCCATGCTCATTTGCAGTGGCACAGTATTTGCCCTCCCTATCCTGTCTTTGTTTTTCTATTCATGTTGTATGTATTTAGCTTGTCCTTCCAAATAGACCTTCGTTCTTAAAAGGCAATGTGTCTGACTATCCTTTATAATTTCTCATTTGCTTGATTCAAGTAGTTGAGCTTTATATTTAAGAAACATTAAATATTCATTAGCTCAACAAATATTTATTGAGCACCTAGTATATGTGCTTTTAGATACAGAGATGAAACAATACTCACGAAAGACAAGGCCCTTTTTTCAAGAAACTTATATTGGAAGGCAGAAGATAAATAATAAACAAATATAAGAAGACATAAATGAAGATAAGTACAATGAAGAAAATAAAGCTGAAGTTGGAGGTGACGTGTGATGGGAGATGGCAATGTGAGTCTGATAGTGATGCTGGTGGGGGTAGTGGTGTGGTGAGGAACAGCATCTCCGAGAAGGTAGTGCTTGAGGTGGGTTGGCAAGACCTGAAAGCAGGAGGCAGCGTTGAGACACTATGGGGCATAGTGATCTGGCCAGAGGCAATGGTAAGTGGGGAAATGAGAATAAGCTTGGCATGTCTGAGGATAAAGAAGGATGACCTGCATGCTCTGAGCCTGTTGTGACTAGAAGGACAGACATAGGCAGTGGCCAGATTATGAGGTACCTTGTTGACCCGAGAAAGAAGCTTTGAGTTTATTTAAAGGGCAATAGAACCAATCAGAAGGATATTAAACAGCAGAGAGGAATATATGCTTTATATTTTAAAAGATCATAATATTAAAAACATAACTGTGTGTGGAGCAACAGGAACTCTCATTCATTGCTGGTGGGAATGCAAAATGACGCAGCCAGTTTGAAGACAGTTTGGCAGTTTCTTATAAAACTAAACATATTCTTATCATACTATCTAGCCATCACACTCCTTGGTATTTTTACTCAAAGGAGTTGAAAACTTACATCCATACAAAACCCTGCACACAAATGTTTATAGCAGCTTTATGCATAGTTGCCAGAACTTGGGGGCAGCCAAGATGTCCTTCCGGAGGTAGAATGGATAAATAATCTGTGGTACTTCCAGACAGTGGTTTATTACCCAGCATTAAAAAGAAATGAGCTATCAAACCATGAAAAGACATGGAGATACCTTAAATACCTATTACTAAGTGAAAGAAGTCAGTCTGAAAAGTTGATTCTAACTACATGAGAATCTGGAATAAGCAAAACTCAGTTCAGTTCAGTTCAGTCGCTCAGTTGTGTCCCACTCTTTGCGACCCCATGAATCGCAGCTATGGAGAAGCAAAAAGACCAGTGGTTGCCAGGAATCAGGAGTGGAGGGAAGGATGAATACATGGACCACAGAGGATCTGGGGGGCAGTAAACATACTGTGTATGATACTAATGGTGGATACATGTCATTAAACATTTGTCCAAACTCATTGAACCTACAACAGCAAAAGCGAACTCTCATGTAAACTATGGCCCTTGGGTGATGATGTTGTGTTAAGGTAGGTTCATCACTGGTAACAGTGTAACACTCTGATGGGGAATGTTGAGAATGGGAGTGGCTAGGCATACGTGGGAGTAGGAGATATATGGGAATCTCTGTATGTTCTTCTCAATTTTGCCATGCACCTAAAACAACTCTGAAAATTTAAAGTCTTAAAATTCTTGTAGTAGAATATGAGGGGTGTAATAGAGAATTATTAGTAATTTTTTTGCACTCCGGAAGAGAGATGGCATACCAGGCAAGAAGTGATAGAGATGAGTGTGCATGCATGCTCAGTTGTTTCAGTCATGTCCTCTGTCCATGGGATTCTCCAGGCAAGAATACTGGAGGAGGAAATCCAAAAAATCAAACAGGATGTACTGAAGAGGAAGAGCCAATATAATTTACTGATGAATTGTATATGAAGGATGATGAAAAGAGAAGAATTATAGATAATTCTTAGGTTTTTGGCATGAGATCTGGGTAGACAGTGGAGCCATTTATTGAGGAAAGGACGCCTTGGGACAGAGGATAAAGAAATTAATAGGTGGATCAAGGTATTAAAGAGACAGATCATAAGTATTCATTTAGTTCCTTACTTATTCACCACCTTGATCCACAGAGGATTTGAATCATCTTACAGTGGGAACACATATTTATAATAATGATAAAGCAGTCATAGAAAATAAGGAGGAAGGGAAACATAAGCAGAAGTAGAAAGTCAAGTGTAGAAAAGATATATGCAGGTGATTAGATTCTAAAATAGTTACTATTATTCAGTCTTGGATTTGGCTCTGAGGGAAAAGGGAGTCTTGATCAGTGAGTTAATTTTTATTATCAGTTCAGAGGAAGCATAACCATGCCTCAGGAGAGGCAAACTTTTTCAGGCTTTGCTTTTGCAAAGAAAGTCTTCACAGTGAAGCTCAGAGGAGGCTGAAGTGAAGAATACAATGTGAGACTTTTGATTCAGTTTCAGCTAAGAGCCTTCTTTGGAAATGCCTGAACAGACATAAAATACCTGAAAGTCATTCAAAGAAGTCAAAATTTTGAATAACACTTATTCCTGAGGATTTCCTGCTTTTTATGGTTTCTAGGTTCAAATTCTCCCAAGGTCTCTCCTGAATGATACCAACAGTCTTCAGTACAGAGACCCAGCTTCCCATCTCCTACTTGGATTTAGCCATTATTTTTCACTGAACTCACCTGCCAGTGCAGGAGGCATAAGAGACATGGGTTTGATCCCTGGGTCAGGAAGTTCCCCTGGAGAAAGCCATGGCAACCCACTCTAGTATTTTTACCTGGAGAATCCCATGGACAGAGGAGCCTGGTGGCTACAGTCGCAAAGAGACTGAAGCAATTTAGCAAGACTGATAGTCGATGCTCCCTTCCTGCTTCCTGTGTAATGTTAAAAGTTTTGGTTTATTCTATTAAAGTTCAGAATGATTTGGAATCTTAACGTCAAACTACTTCTACTGCTTTTTTCCTTCTTCAGTATTTTATTTCCAAAAAACCTACAATTCTTCCCATTTATCATCAGAGACAGGTTCTAAGCAGGACCATATGAAGTGGTATTTGTTGATAAAAGCATACAGTTCTACAATACTACATAGACTAGGTTATCTTGAACTTTGGGCAATGTCTCAAGACACACATGCTTATTTAAACATCTGGCTCATCTGCTAATTAACAAGATTGGAGAGGGGTGTTCAGGTCTCTGTTCCTCTGTGATGAATCTGTGCATGCGTTTCATCTGCAATCTGTATTTAAGGATAAAATCAGTAATAATTTGAACATGACAGTCTCTCCTTAAAATGTAGATGTAGAAAGATAACTTTACAGCAAAGAAATCTGCTCTAAGTTCTATTGAAATTGCTTATTTACAATAAAATCAAATAACATAAAGGTTTCAAAGTATTACCTTCATTTGCATAAGTGCTGAAAATTCTTGTAAAGAAATAATGATGGGCGAGCTTTGTAAAGTTCATGGAAGTATAAAGTAAGGTTTCGCATCACTTGAAATTCCAGATATTAAATATTTACAATGGGTGATGCAAACATTTTATATACTTGTCTTGGTCTAACAAAATACTGGGTGGTGTAGTACCAAACATTTATATCTCAATCTGGAGGCTGAAAAGTTTAAGCTGAAGATGCTGGCAAATTTGGTGTCTGGTGAGGCCCTTTTTCCTGGTTTATAGATGGCCATCTTCTGACTGTGTCCTTTCAGGGCAGAAGGGGTTAGGGAGTTCTGGGGGTCTCTTTTATGAGGATACTAATACCATTCATAAAGATTCCATGCCCATGACCTAGTCACCTCCCAAATGTCCTACCTCCAAATGCCATCACACTGAGGGTTAGATTTCAACATATGAGTTTTAAGAGAAGACAAGCATTAGTTGATAGCAATATTATAATATGAAGAATTATAAAATGAGTACAAACAAGAATAAAGGCATTGGTTTGCTAAAGAGAGATAAGTACTTTCAAAGCAAAGTAATTTTGTAGAAGCCGGGAGTGGTTTTGTTTTGTTGATTAAGATAAAGAGAATAATAAAAATCATAACATCCTGATATTATATGTTACACTTATCTTTGATCTCAGAATGTATTGGCATATATTGTCTTAATCACTCCTTTTTTTCCCTGTCATGACACTCATATCATCAATGCTTTAAAGTCATAAAATGCATAAAGATATTTTTGTGTGTTAATGTATTCAATTATGCAAATGTTAATTGGACACCTATGTGCAAGGCCCAGTGTTAGAAATGGCAAAGATGTTTAACAATTCAGTTGGGACATAAGTTCAAACACAACCAGCTCTAATAAATAACACACTTTAATAAATGATTCAATGAAGGACAATAAAATAGAAACAAATTAATTTCTATTACAAAAAAGGTCTTGTGAAACAGAGCATTTTGAGGAAGGCAATGAGGCTAACTTTTCATAAATGGAGACAAGTAAGTTATAAAATTACTGGAAATATGTTTTAGCATATTTCTATTTTTGTTTTTCACCCAATATTCTTCCTAGTAATTTTCAAATATTATAAGGCAACATTATTAAACACCACAAAGAAAAGTTTCCTGGTTTCACTTTATATATATATTTCCCAGATTTGTAGATTATTGCTGTTACTTTCAATCTAGACAGTAGGATGAAAAGTCCATGTTCATAAATTCATCTGTGTTTGTCTTCTGGTCTCCTGTCTCCTTCTATTAAGAAGCAGCAGAGACCTGGTGTTCAACGCCTGGTGTCAAAAGAGCCTTTTCCATTATTACGATGGGCAAGTTAGGTAACTAAATTGAAAAAAAATGAGATAGAGAAAGATTTTCCAGGCAAATATGAGCCATATGCTTAAGATAAAACAAAGTTTCCAAGGGACAAAAAGGAACAATCGATGAGGAATTTGTAGAGACCATGAATATAATTCTTTGGAAGATAAATTGAAAGCAAAGACAAAAAATAGAGTGCTGCTCATGTAGGAGAGAAAGGAAGAGGACTGGGAATAGTACTTGAAGGAAGAAACAATATAAATCAGAAGAATGTGCCTAATTGATGATGATATATGCCATGCCTAATTCTATCCAGATGATATTCAAAAGAAGATAAGTAAAAGGAAGGTGATGGAGATGGGTTCCATGAAAGGCATACAATTAGAAGACTATGGGGGTGATTAGGGAGTTCTTGAATAATCATGAAATTTGTGTCTTTTTTGACCTGATGTTTTGATGAAAAGATATCCTAATAACTATTTAAAGAAATTATCAGAACTAATCAATAAGAGCAAGGACTTTGTCACCAAACAGTCTTGGTTGAAATCTTGACCGTATCTCATATTATATATGTGATCTTGGAGAAGCTAGTTAATCTAAGCTTTATTTTCTTTTTTTTTAAGTGGCACCAAAGAGCTATATTGTAGGGATGATATGAAGATGAAATGAAACAAATAATATGAAGATAAAATGAAATAATACTTAATAATACCTTCAAGAACGGAGTATGCTTGGGACATTTTCAGAGCTCCTTTGTTTTTCTGACAATATCTGTTGTTTTTATATCCATTTCACTGCATATGGAATTTGGAATCAGTCTTGCCATTTTCCCACTCTTTTAGGAATTCACAGTTGCAGAGAAGGCTGAGAGATACCATATTTATGTCCACTGTAGGACACCTGTTTTCTCACTTTGGATTAGTTTTGTGATATTTTCTAGGTCTGCATTCCAAAACTTTGCTGATATGTATGTAAGTATGGGTACTTTTATCGGTGGTTTAATCTGGAACATGTGTGGCCTTTCAGTCTACATATGGAGTGCTTTCTTCAACTCAGAAAATAGTTTATTATACTTTTGATTGTTGCTTTGGTTCCATTTTATTGCAGTTTGAAGTTCCAACATACTATTGTTACTCCTTCCAAATATTCTATGAGCAATGGAGTATACAGTCTGATGTGTACACATATGGGTGTGCATGTATGCATATGTGTATCTGTATGAAATCAACCTTGTTAATTATATTATCACTTACATTTATGGGGTTTTTTTTGACTATTTGAGGCTTGCCTTTTGAAATTTTAATTAGTTTTTTCTAAATTCAATAATTCCTTTCTTTTCTAAAAAAAAATTTTCCTACTTTGGCTTCAATTTCTAAAGCAAATGTTGAATTCACTGTGGTGTGTTGAAAGCTAAATTTAATGCTTCTGAATTTTGATCTGTTCAAGAACAGCTGTCAATGCTAACAATAGTGATTTTGCCCATTTCTCCCATATTTCACAATATTTAGTGAAACAATTTAGGGCATACAAGTATGTCACTTATCCATGTATATTGTAAATCTACCCTTTATCTTGTTAAAATTTCACTGTTCTAAATTATTTGATTTTTATCTCTATTTTTTCTGTTGTTAATTTATTTTGCAATTACATAATTTGCATTTGTTCTTCCTTTTCAGATATTCACAATACTTTATTTTAGGTGTATTTCTTATAAAGAGCTAGTTGGAGTTTTTTGATTCAAGTAAGTCTTTTTTTATTTATTAAAAAACAATTTATGTATTTACTTATTTGACTGCAGCAGGTATTATTTGCAACACTTGGGATCTTTAGTTTCAGCCTTTGGGATCTAGTTCCCTGACCAGAGATTGAACCCAGAACCCCTGCCCTGGGAGCAGGGAGTCTTAGCCACTGGACTACCAGAGAAGTCCCTAAAGTCTTTTTAAAACAGACTGATTATCCATTTAATGCTTGCAAATTTGAATCAATATTCTTGTTCTATTTTCCTTTGCTTTCTGCTTTTCTATATTCCCTCACTGATGTTCCTTTAAACTTCATGTCTTAAAAATTAAAAAACAATAATTCATCTTTTTTTCCTGTATGCACTACTTTGTTTATATATCCTCCACCTATTTGGAAGGCATAATTTTTGCAAAATGGTTTCCTTTAAATTTTCCAGAGTTATGTTTAATCTCTATTCAGCTCTTTTTCAACATTGAGTAAAATGCTAAAATACTATATTTGAATGTTCCTATTTGATGAATGGTATTTAATTTTTATTTACTCTCTTTTATCTTTTTTCCCCCACCTCCTTTTTAAGATAACATAGGATTTTAGATGCAGGTATTTTATAATACTGCAGATTTTTTACATTACATATTTTTTCATGAACAGAGTTATTTTATTTTTAAAGCCTAAAGCTCAGGTATTTCACCCAATCCCACCCTGCTTTAATAAAGTTTCTGATTTCCCTATCTGTACTCAGTCACTCCTTCTCTGAATCCAGTGCGTGTGCTTTCTGGTCTGTTCCCCATAGGTATCATAGTCATTAGTTTAGATGTGTCTCTTCAGTCAGCAGTGAGCTTTTTGCTGGTAACAACCATCTCTTTAATTCTGAATTCGCAGGACATAAGGTCATGTGAGCTTAGTCATGTCCGACTCTTTGTGACTTTATGGATTGTAGTCTGCTAGGCTCCTCTGTCCATGGGATTTTCCAGGCAAGAATATTGGAGTGAGTTGCCATTTCCTCCCTTTAGGGCTCTTCCCCACCCAGGGATTGAACCCACATCTCCTGCATCTCCTGCATTGCAGGCAGATTCTTTACCACTGAGCCACCAGGGAAGTCCCATTCGCAGGACATAGTATTGAAATATAATGTGCAATGTTTAATAGAAGCTTGGTAATATTTGGTAAACAAATGAAGGTGTGAATGAATATTAAATGTCTTAATGAAATATGTAGCTTTATTTTTGGAACTCTATATGGATTTTGTTATTTTAAAAGTAATAGGAATGGATTATGAAATAAAGTTTTTATGTGACCTTTTCTTAGCTTCTAGAAAATCTTCAATGACTGTCATCTTACTAACGATAGTAAAGGGCAAGGGCCTGAAAGCTACAGTCCTTGCTCTTAAAGGGTATTCACTCACTGAATATTCAGTATGTTCAACATTTAGTAAGTACCTACAGCATGCCAGGCACTGGTACATAATCTACCTTCTCAGAAAGGATTCTGAGATGTTATTATAAACCTTGAAGATTGCTGTAAGACTGACCAGTTTTAATGTTGTTAAGTTCATTAAGGTCCACAGGGAAACTCTCTTAAAAATATTGAGAGAGATACCTGTACCCCAATGTTCATTGCAACACTGTTTACAATAGCTAGGACATGGAAGCAACCTAGATGTCCATCAGCAGATGAATGGATAAAAAGTTGTGCTCCCATATACACAATGGAATATTATTCAGCTATTAAAAAGAGCACATTTGAATCAGTTCAGGTGGATGAAACTGGAGCGTATTATACAGAATGAATTAAGTCAGAAAGAAAAACACCAATGGAGTATTTTAACACATATACATGGAATTTAGAAAGATGATAATGACGAAGCTATATATGAGACAGCAAAAGAGATACAGATATAAAGAACAGACATTTGGACTCTGTGGGAGAAGGCAAGGGTGCGATGATTTGAGAGAATAGCATTGAAACATGTATATTATCATATGGGAAACAGATCGCCTGTCCAAGTTCAGTGCATGAAACAGGGCACTCAAAGCTGGTTCCCTGGTACTACCCAGAGGGATGAGATGGGGAGGGAGGTGGGAGGGGTGTTCAGGATGGGGGACACATGTACACCTGTGGCTGATTCATGTCAATGTAAGGCAAAAATCACCACAATATTGTAAAGTAATTAGCCTCCAATTAAAATAAATTAATTAATTTTAAAAATAAAATAAAACCCTTTATTTCTAATTAAAAAATATTTAACTAACTTACATAATTTCTTTAATTCTCTAATCCCCAGCTTTGGGATTTTTTCAATAAAAAAATATCAATATCATCCACCATTTGGTTATGAATACATTTTGCCTAAAATAATTTGGTTATGCCTCCTAGGTATAAGACTTAATGGTAGGCACTATGGAGGAGATCTATTTATGTAAACTGCTATCAAAAGTTTTATATTGTTGAATACAGATCATGTAACCTACTCCCTGGTTAATATTGATCTTACATGAATTCTTAATAACTACTTATTCTGAATGTACTATTTTTCTCTTAGATGGGAGATGAGGTATGGATGGAAGGGATTTCAGATGATTCAGATTTCAGTTGAATGTGTTAAATTCATTGTCTTATGATTATACAGTGGAAGTGAGAAATAGATTTAAGGGCCTGGATCCGATAGATAGAGTGCCTGATGAACTATGGACTGAGGTTCATGACATCGTACAAGAGACAGGGATCAAGACCATCTCCATGGAAAAGAAATGCAAAAAAGCAAAATGGCTGTCTGGGGAGGCCTTACAAATAGCTGTGAAAAGAAGAGAAGAGAAAAGCAAAGGAGAAAAGGAAAGACATAAGCATCTGAATGCAGAGTTCCAAAGAATAGCAAGAAGAGAAAGAAAGCCTTCTTCAGTGATCAATGCAAAGAAATAGAGGAAAACAACAGAATGGGAAAGACTAGAGATCTCTTCAAGAAAATTAGAGATACCAAGGGAGCATTTTATGCAAAGATGGGCTCAATAAAGGACAGAAATGGTATGGACCTAACAGAAGCAGAAGATATTAAGAAGAGGTGGCAAGAATACACAGAAGAACTGCACAAAAAAGATCTTCACGACCCAAATAATCATGATGATGTGATCACTAATCTAGAGTCAGACATCTTGGAACGTGAAGTCAAGTGGGCCTTAGAAAGCATCACTACGAACAAAGCCAGTGGAGGTGATGGAATTCCAGCTGAGCTATTTCAAATTGTGAAAGATGATGCTGTGAAAGTGCTGCACTCAATATGCCAGAAAATTTGGAAAACTTAGCAGTGGCCACAGGACTGGAAAAGGTCAGTTTTCTTTCCAATTCCAAAGAAAGGAAATGCCAAAGAATGCTCAAACTACTGCACAATTGCACTCATCTCACATGCTAGTAAAGTAATCCTCAAAATTCTCCAAGCCAGGCTTCAGCAATACATGAACCGTGAACTCCCTGATGTTCAACCTGGTTTTAGAAAAGGCAGAGGAACCAGAGATCAAATTGCCAACATCTGCTGGATCATGGAAAAAGCAAGAGAGTTCCAGAAAAACATCTATTTCTGCTTGATTGACTATGCCAAAGCCTTTGACTGTGTGGATCACAATGAACTGTGGAAAATTCTGAAAGAGATGGGAATACCAGACCACCTAACCTGCCTCTTGAGAAATCTATATGCAGGTCAGGAAGCAACAGTTAGAACTGGACATGGAACAACAGACTGGTTCCAAATAGGAAAAGGAGTACATCAAGGCTGTATATTGTCACCCTGCTTATTTAACTTATATGCAGAGTATATCATGAGATACGCTGGACTGGAAGAAACACAAGCTGGAATCAAGATTGCCAGGAAAAATATCAATAACCTGAGATAGGCAGATGACACCACCCTTATGGCAGAAAGTGAAAAGGAACTAAAAAGCCCCTTGATGAAGGTGAAAGAGAAGAGTGAAAAAGTTGGCTTAAAGCTCAACATTTAGAAAACAAATATCATGGCATCTGGTCCCATCACTTCATGGGAAATAGATGGGGAAACAGTAGAAACAGTGTCAGATTTTATTTTTTTGGGCTCCACAATCACTGCAGATGGTGATTGCAGCCATGAAATTAAAAGACGCTTACTCCTTGGAAGAAAAGTTATGACTAACCTAGAGAGTAATTTCAAAAGCAGAGACATTACTTTGCCAACTAAGGTCTGTCTAGTCAAGGCTATGGTTTCTCCTGTGGTCATGTATGGATGTGAGAGTTGGACTGTGAAGAAGGCTGAGCCCCGAAGAATTGACGCTTTTGAACTGTGGTGTTGGAGAAGACTCTTGAGAGTCCCTTGGACTGCAACGAGATCCAACCAGTCCATTCTGAAGGAGATCAACCGTGGGATTTCTTTGGGAGGAATGATGCTAAAGCTGAAACTCCAGTACTCTGGCCACCTCATGAGAAGAGTTGACTCATTGGAAAAGACTCTGATGCTGGGAGGGATTGGGGGCAGGAGGAGAAGGGTACAACCGAGGATGAGATGGCTGGATGGCATCACTGACTCGATGGGCATGAGTGTGAGTGAACTCCGGGAGATGGTGATGGACAGGGAGGCCTGGCATGCTGCGATTCATGAGGTTGCAAAGAGTTGGACACGACTGAGCGACTGAACTGAACTGAATAGAGCTGCTAAGCAAATGAGATGTTTTCTAAGCAAATCAAGGATGACACTGTGTCCTTCAATATCCTGTGCTCTGGTTTCAAACGCAGCTGCTGCTGCCCCATTCTTGGGTGCAAGCCTTCCTCCCTAAAGTTGTTATGATTACTGATACCATCTATGATTCCAGACACACCTCTTATTGATAATGCCCTGTTTTACTCTTAAAAAAAACTAAACTCATTGACTTCTAGGATGTATTTGAATGATGTCACAAAGTTTCAAACTAATGTTTGTCAAAATTCATAGGAAATTTTTATAAAAATAATCTCATTTGAAGTGTGAAAAATATATCAGATTATTGTAATTTCAAGTATTGGATTGAACTATTGGTAATAATTTAAACATGTGTATGCACATACACATATGTGTTTGTATGTACGTATATAATAAGGATAACAGTGAATCATTAGCCCGCATCATCTTACTTATTATACAAGTTACTGGTAATATCTTAGAACACAAACAATGAAACATTATGATAAAAAAGAAAGAATGAAAAGAAGAAATACAGGGAAAAGCAGTGGATGGCGAGTTTTCTCATCCATACCTTCCCAAATCTCCAACTAACTCTACTGGTGTCAGTTGACTCCTGTCCCCTCCCAACTCCTCCCTACCGAATTATAAGGCTTTGAAATTCTATTCTCCGGAAGGAAAGAGGTGATACCCTTTGCTTACGTTCTTCCTTAGCTAGGTGAGACGGGTTTCTGTTTCTTTCTTTTGTTCACATATTGAATCTTGAAAATACAGGGAGACACTAGAGTTTTCACAGTCATTTGCTTTGTTTAAAATGTTCTAAGTGCACTTTTTCATGTCAAGTTTTTTTTTTTTTATGCTAAAAATATGTGAGAAACTTTCAAATGACAAGACAGATGGTGTATTAAATGTGGAAAATTCCTTTAATTTTCTTCTTCCTAAGAGAATGCCCTAGGGGTATAAAAAAAATCTTGTTGATAGGAAATAGTTAAAACTGTGCTTTAATATGTTCTTTAGGAGATTAATTTTTTTGTTCTCCTGAATTCAAAGGATAGGGCCCCATGGGGAGGGGCTAGTTTATCTGGTCTTGTTCTCTTGAATCTTTAGTGAAGCACTTAGCTTAAGAAGGCTGAGTACTTGTTGAATGGACACTTCTTTTCACAGCTTCATTAAAGAACAATGTGGTTGGGTGTAGAAAACAAAGAAGCAATAAAAATCTTTTGTACAGCACAGGGAAAGAATTGTCATTGTATTGTAATGACTTTTAATGGAGTTTAATCTATAAAAATATTGAATCAGTATGCTGTACACCTGGAACTAATGTAATATTGTAAGTCAGTTATACTTCCATTAAAAAAAATAATGAAATAATTGGGGAGGGATATCAGATAATTTTATAGTGGGTTCCTTGCATATGAATGATTTAAGTACGTTTCCCTAAAAGAAACTGTTTTCATACCTAGAGATAGTATACACCCCTGTGCATAAAAAGATATCTGAGTTCAGAAATTCATATGTATAACTTAAAAAACAAGTTTGAACACTTTAACAATTACATATACTTTTACAACTTCTGCTTCCGACTAAAATGGAGTTACAGGAGCTGGACTTACCCTTCTATGTGCAATAACTAGAAAAAAGATGAACTATGTGAGAAATATCGAGTGGCAGACACTGTTGGATGATAATGCTAGAGACATGGAAAACTCCTGGGGTGAGAGTGGTGAACTGCCTCTGTTCATCAACTTGAGAGAATTTTCCCGCCATAGTACAGGCAGAGGGAACTCAGGCAGAGCTTGGTGTACTGTCTGAGTAGGAGAGAGGGAGCTAGGGTATGAGGGAATCAAAAAAGCAAGAGTTCAGGGTACAGAGTGCGGGAGGAGAGAGGGAAGCATGGAGGAGAGTTTAGAGATCTGAGGAGGAGTTCCATTTAAATATTCAAAAGAGTACTGTTAGGCACATGAGTTTGAGGAAAATGTTTGATGGTGAGGAAGTATCACTTGAGTGTCAGAGAAGCGTGACTAGCACTGACACAGGGATGCAGGTGCTGCCTACCAGTTAGGCTGGAGAACTCATTCTCCATAAGGCATTGGATAGAAAACTCGGGAGGGGTTTGCCTCATTCAGTTCAGTTCAGTTCAGTCGCTCAGTAGTCTCCAACTCCTTGTGACCCCATGAATCGCAGCACTCCAGGCCTCCCTGTCCATAACCAACTCCCAGAGTTCACTCAGACTCACGTCCATCGAGTCAGTGATGCCATCCAGCCATCTCACCCTCTGCCGTCCCCTTCTCCTCCTGTCCCCAATCCCTCCCAGAATCAGGGTTTTTTCCAATGAGTCAGCTCTTCGTATTAGGTGGGCAAAGTATTGGAGTTTCAGTTTCAACATCAGTCCTTCCAATGAACACCGAGGACTGATCTCCTTTAAGATGGACTAGTTGGATCTCCTTGCAGTCCAAGGGACTCTCAAGAGTCTTCTCCAACACCACAGTTCAAAAGCATCAATTCTTCTGCGCTCAGCTTTCTTTATAGTCCAACTCTTACATCCATACATGATCACTGGAAAAATCATAGCCTTGACTAGACAGATCTTTGTTGGCAAAGTCTCTGCTTTTTAATATGCTGTCTAGGTTGGTCATAACTTTCTTTCCAAGTTTGCCTCATTACTGAGGAATAATTAATCTTAGATTAAATGTTGTCTGATACCACTCAGCATACCTTAAAAGTAAGAACTTGATTGGATCAAATTGTTTCCGAGTAACATAACTGCATCCCAGAATAAAGTTTAATGCTTGTGGAAAAACATGCCTGGCATGATAAAATATATGTCTTACACCAATCAAAGATTATCAGGCAGGCAAAGAAACAGAAAATGATACAAATAGTGAGGAGAAAATCAATTGGTTAAAAAATTATGCAGAATTAGTAGGTAATGATGGAAATTTAGTTGACAACATTGTGTTCCATAGATTGAAAAAGTTCAATAGAGACTTGTGAGATACAAAATGAAAATCAAATTCCTGAGGGAGAAAACCAAAATTTCTAAGAAGAAAAAGCAAGTAGATAAATTAACTTGAAGATTACATATTGCAGAGGAAAGATTAGTGAACTTGAAAATATAGCAATAGAAACTATCCAAAATGAAACACTGGGATAAACAAACAAAAAATAATTGAATAGTGTGGCATTGACCTATGGAGCAACTTCAGGCAGCTTAATGAAGGGGAAAGTCAGAGCGAATATCTAAAGAAATAAGGGCTGGAAAGTTTCCAAATTTGATGAAGGCTATAAGTACATAGATCCATAAAGCATAGCACATCCTAAGTACAAAAATACAGGTAAAACTATACCAACACATCCAAATGAAATTGCTCAACACTAATGATGGAGAGACATCCTAAAATCAGGCAAAGAAGAGGAAAAAGACATATTACATAGAAAGAATGGAAAGGATGACAGAGGAAAAAAAAAGATGTGTTATACTAAAAGGAAAAATGATAATGATGACCAGAAAATTTCTCTGATAACATTACAAAACAGTGGAGCAACTGAAAGAGCTGCAGGTGAAAGACAAATCCACAATTATACATGAAGATTTCAATGTCTTTGCTCAACATTTGGTATAGAAAGTCAGCAAGAACATGGAAGACTTGAAAAATGCTATCAACCAATTTTACTTAGTTCACAGTTCTAGAACACTCTACCAAAACATTCTTTTCAAGTGCACAGAGAACATTTACCAAATTGACCATATTTGGGGCCACAAAACAAGTCTCACAAAACAGGCTTTAATAGTACATGAACTGAGAACTTCCAGATGTTCGAGCTGGATTTAGAAAAGCCAGAGGAACCAGAGATCAAATTGCCAACATCTGTTGAATCATTAAAAAAGCAAGAGAGTTCCAGAAAAACATCTACTTCTGCTTTATTGACTATGCTAAAGTCTTTGACTGTGTGGATAACAACAAACTGGAAACTTCTTAAAGAGATGGGAATACCAGACCACCTGACCTGCTTCCTGAGAAATCTGTATGCAGATCGGGAAGCAACAGTTAGAACTGGACATGGAACAACAGACTGGTTCCAAACCAGGAAAGAAGTACATCAAGGCTGTATATTGTCACCCCACTTATTTAACTTATATGCAGAATACATCATGCAAAATGCTAGGTTGGATGAAGCACAACTAGAATCAAGATTGGTGGGAGAAATATCAATAACCCAAGATATGCAGATGACACCACCCTTATGGCAAAAAGCGAAGAACTAAAGAGCCTCTTGATGAAAGGGAAAGAGGAGAGCAAAAAAGTTGGCTTAAAAGTCAACATTCAGAAAACTAAGATCATGGCATCTGGTCCCATCACTTCATGGCAAATAGATGGGGAAACAATGGAAACAGTGAGAGACTTTATTTTGGGGGGCTCCCAAATCACTGCAGATGGTGACTGCAGCCATGAAATTAAAAGATGCTTACTCCTTGGAAGAAAAGCTATGACCAACCTAGATAGCATATTAAAAAGCAGAGACATTACATTGCCATCAAAGGTCTGCCTAGTCAAAGTTATGGTTTTTCTAGTAGTCATGTATGGATGTGAGAGTTGGACTATAAAGAAAGCTGAGTGCCAAAGAATTGATGCTTTTGAACTGTGGTGTTGGAGAAGACTCTTGAGAGTCCTTTGGACTGCAAGGAGGTCAAACTAGTCAATCTAAAGGAAATCAGCACTGAATATTCTTTGAAAGGACTGATGCTGAAGCTGAAACTCCAATACTTTGGCCATCTGATGTGAAGAACTCACTCATTGGAAAGACCCTGTTGCTGGGAAAGATTGAAGACAGGAGGAGAAGGGGATGACAAGGGATGAGATGGTCAGATGGCATCACTGACTCAATGGACAGAAGTTTGAGTAAGCTCTAGGAGTTGGCGATGGACAGAGAAGCCTGGTGTGCTGCAGTCCATGGGGTCGCAAAGAGTTGGACACGACTGAGCACCTGAACTGAACTGAAACAAGTCTCAATACATTTAGAAAGTTGCATGGAAAATTCCCAAATATATGGAAATGAAATAATAGACTTGTAAACAATTCAAGGGTCAAAGAAAAATGTTGAAGCTAGAAATTATTTTGAATGTAATAAAAATGAAAGTAGAATATATCAAAATTAAATTCTAGTACTTAAGAAAAGAGAAAAAATTAAGAGAAAACTTAAGCCCAAAGTAAGCAGAAGAAAGAAAATAATATAGGTCAGAAGGAGTTCCACTGAAACAGGAAACAGAATAATAATAGAGAAAAGTAAACGGAAATAAAACCAGTTCTTTGAAAAGACCAATCAAATAGATAAATTTCTTGTTCAAGTGATTAACACAAAAGGGGAGAAGACACAAATGACCTATATACAGAATAAGAGAGATAAGATGGCTACAGATTCTACAACTATCAAAAGGATAACTTTATAAGAGTAAATTCAGGTGAAATGGACAAATTCATTGTTAGACATAAACTGCCAAAGTTCACTCAAGAAGAAGTACATAAGCTGAATAGCCCTATATCTATTAAAGAAGTTTAACGTGTAGTTAAAAACTTTTCCTCCACAACTGTGCCAGCATGCCTCAACTATTGAAGCCTGTGTGCCTAGAGCTGGTGCTCTGCAATAACAGAAGCCACTGCAATGAAAAGCCCATATACCTCAACAAAGAGGAGCCTCTACTCGCCGCAGCTAGAGAAAGTTTGCGCAAATCAGTGAAGACCCAGCACAGCCAAAAATAAAAGTAAAACAAAACAAAACCTTAAAACTCTTTAAAAGAATAAAAATTGCCAATAATAAAAAGCATAAGATACGAAATACTTAGACATAAATCTGACAATAATGTGCAAGTTCTGTACATTGAAAACTACATACTAATGATGAAAGAAGGGAAAAAAAAGATGTAAACAGAGATGATATACCATGTCAGTGGGGCAGAAGACTCACCATTATCCAGAGATACCATGAAAGCTCAATCAAAACTTCAGCAGCCTGTTTTTTTTTTTAAGATATTGATAAACTGATTCTAAAATTTAAATGAAAATGGTAAGGATCTAAATTTGCTCAGACAAATTTGAAAGAGAAGAACATCAGTGGATTTACTTGATTTCAAAACTTATTATCAGTTCAGTTCAGTTCAGCCACTCAGTTGTGTCCGACTCTTTGTGACCCCATGAATCGCAGCACGCCAGGCCTCCCTGTCCATCACCAACTCCCGGAGTTCACTCAGACGCACGTCCATCGAATCAGTGATGACATCCAGCCATCTATCCTCTGTTGTCCCCTTCTCCTCCTGCCCCCAATCCCTCCCAGCATCAGAGTCTTTTCCAATGAGTCAACTCTTCACACGAGGTGGCCAAAGTACTGGAGTTTCAGCTTTAGCATCATTCCTTCCAAAGGAAACCCAGGACTGATCTCCTTCAGAATGGCCTGGTTGGATCTCCTTGCAGTCCAAGGAACTCTCAAGAGTCTTCTCTAATACCACAGTTCAAAAGCATCAATTCTACAGCACTCAGCTTTCTTTACAGTCCAACTCTCACATCCATACATGACCGCTGGGAAAAGCATAGCCTTGACTAGACGGACCATTGTTGGCAAAGTAATGTCTCTGCTTTTGAATATGCTATCTAAGTTGGTCATAACTTTCCTTCCAATGAGTAAGTGTCTTTTAATTTCATGGCTGCAATCACCACCACAGTGATTTTAGATAAAGTCTGACACTGCTTCCACGGTTTCCCCATCTATTTCCCATGAAGTGATGGGACCAGATGCCATGATCTTAGTTTTCCGAATGTTGAAATAAAACTTATTATAAAGGTACAGCAATCACGACAGTGTGATATTGGTATCAAGATAGACAAAGATCAGTGGAACAGAAGAGAGTCCAGAAACATACCCACACATACATGGTCTATTAATTTTTCAATAAAGGTATAAAGGCAAACCAATGGAGAAAGGAGAATCTTTTTAAACAATATGTTAGAACAATTGGATGGGTATATGTCCTGGTGGCTCAGATGGTAAAGAGTTTGCCTGCAATGTGGGAGACCTGGGTTCAATCCCTGGGTTAGGAAGATACCCTGGATAAGGAAATGGCTACCCACTCCAGTATTCTTGCCTGGAAAATCCCATGGACAGAGGAGCTAAGCAGAATACAGTCCATGGGGTGGCAAAAAGTAGGACACGACTGAGCGACTTCACTTTCACATGCCAAAAATAGACTTTGGCACACATATGGTACCACATAAAAAACTCTGAGTAGGAGCTGACATGGATTATAGTTCTAAACATGAAATGTATTATCTCTAAAAAAATATAGGAAGAAAATTTTGTGAGTTTGAATTAGGGAAAGATTTCTTAGGTATGGTAGTTTCAAGCAGAAGCTATAAAAGAAAACACTGAGAAATTTGGACTTCATTAAAATTAAAAATTCCTGGTCTTTGAAAGACAGTTAAGAAAATGAATGAAAAGATAATCTATGGACTGGGATAATGTATTTACCAAGCATATTTCTGATAAAGGATTTTGATTCAGAATACGTAAAAAATAAAACCCCTCCATATTCAATAATAAAAAGCCAAAGAATCCAATAAAAATGAACAAATAGTGCCGGGGTCCAGCCCCGGTGGATCCAGGGTGATTCGAAGGTGGGGACGGAGTCGGCGTCCTTGGAAAAATACGTATTTAATTACAGATATAGAGAGAGATTAGAAACGGATAGTGTAATAGGAAAATTAGTGGAGAAAAAGAGGCTGAATAAGTTGGTTTACGTGGAATAGCATTCATGCTCCAGATGGGATTTCAGCCAGAAAAACGGGAAGTAAGAAAGAACGACATGGGGGTATCAGTCTTTCTGGAAACTGATCCCATTTTCTTTATTTTTAGGTTGCTTATATACCTTTTGTTACACATAGGGATGAATACAGAGTCACGAGGGGGTCAGCAGTCCTGACCTTTATCAAAATGAGGTGCTTTACATAAAAAAAGGTCTTAGGGATTTTACATCATCTTCTGGCCATGAGACTGGCTGACATTTTACAACCCTTTCTTTCTGATAACCAAAAAACTTTTTTTTTCCAAGGGTGTTTTTTCTTAAACCAGGCACCACCTTCCAAATGAAGTTGCATTCTTATAGGGTGAGGGTGTAGTGAGTTACAATCAAGAAAGGAATTTATTTAACCCAAGGTTAACATGATTAATCTTAAAGGTTAATGCTTATTTCTCCTATATGCTTAAAGGTTAATACTTATTTCTCCTATATGTTAGTTATATTCATTATAAGGACAGGGAATACGGAGATTTAGCAGCAAACATCAGCCCAACAAATGAAAACCCTTTCACCAATGTTCCCCTTAAGATCTATTTAGTCTTAAGATAGTGACAGAGTTGCATTTTTACATAGCAAGGACACAGTGATTTATAACAAAGCACAGTGATCTATTACAAGAGAAAATTCATTAACTCAAAGAGTCTAGTATTGCTAACCTTAAAAACTACAATATTTCCTTTTCTATATTCCAAATACATTGATTAATATATTCCCAGGTGCCTAAGGATATGGAGGCCTGGTGGCAATCATTGACTCAACAATGAGAAAAGCCCTATGCTAATTAAGACTTTCAAAATACTCCAAAACTCTCTGTGCTGTTTATGGTTAAGAGGTAGTAAACAATCAGTGGCAGGAGTATGGATAATGCTGTCACACAAGCTAGTCTGTCAGCAGAGATTTTTGACCTGAGACATCCTTGTCCCACCCAGAGCAGGGAATTAGCAGCAATTATTGACACAACAAATGAAAAACCCTTCACCAATATAATTCCTAACCAACCCACTACACTAATAATTTCCAGCTCCCTGAGAGAATTTGCCTTTAGTAAGTCTAAAACATCTCGTGCCTCTCAGGTTGGGAGGCTGTAAACAATCACATGTGGCTGGATGAACCTATACAGGCGGGCTAGATAACCTTCAGAGGAGTCCATAAGCTGAAACACTCTTGTCACGCCCAGGAATTTTTATTGCCTTGGAGCTGCACGTTTACTCCTCCGAGAGAAACGGTTATGGGGGAGAGCCCCTCGTAAAGTCAGAGGTGTAGGTGAGACCATAAAACAGACTCTGGTTTTGGGGTTAGATGCTCGGGAACAGGGGGTTTCCTGAGGCTTGATCATGCCTTTGTGTAAGCCAAGCCTCCTTCCTCATGACCTTTGCCATGGGCGGAGTTCCTCACGCTGGCCCCAGGCAAAATAGTTGAGCAGATAACTTCAGCAAAGAAGATACTACAGAATAGGGACTTCAAAAGATGCTTGATATCATTAGTCATTTGAGAAATGCAAGTTAAAATCACAATACATATAGGCCTATTAGAATGGCTAATACTAAGAAGACTGATCATACCAAGCATTGATCTGGATATGGTGAAAATGCACTCTGGAAAACAGTTTGGCAGTTTCTTAAAAACAAAATTTATTACTGTCATATAGTAGCCATTCCACCTCTTAGAAACTTTTATCACAGAAAAGAAAGCATATATTCGAATAGCTACATGAGTATTTATTTTATAAATTTTATTTGTAACAGGCAAAAACTAGAAACAACCTAAATGTCCATCACTAGATACATGGATCACCAAACTGTATTGTACTCATGTAACAGAACAATTCTTAGTAATAAAACTATATGAACAATTGATAAACACAAGAACAGGAAAGAATCTTGAAATAATTGTGCTGAGTTTAATGAAGCCACACAAGAAAGAGTAGGTGCTGTATATACTGTATACACTGTACCATATGATTCCACTTATATAAACTTCTAGAATTAAAGTTAGCAAGTTAAATACTATTTTTAATGCACATTTTAGAATATATATTACATATTTTTATTCTAGATATTGGGGATATTTCCCAGTATCTAGTGACATAAGAGAGTGAAACAGTTGGCTTAAAACTCAATATTCAGAAAACTAAGATGTCATCTGGTTCTATCACATCATGGCAAATCGATGGGGAAACAGTGGAAACAGTAACAGACTTTATTTTGGGGGGCTCCCAAATCACTGCAGATGGTGACTGCAGCCATGAAATTAAAAGATGGTTGCTCCTTGGAAGAAAAGTTTTGACTAACTTAGCATATTAAAAAGCAGAGACATTATTTTCCCAACAAAGGTCGGTGTAGTCAAAGCTATGGTTTTTCCAGTAGTCATATATGGATGTGAGAGTTTGGACTATAAAGAAAGCTGAACACCGAACAATTGATGCTTTTGAACTGTGGTGTTGGAGAAGACTCTTGAGAGTCCCTTGGACTGCAAGGAGATCAAACCAGTCCATCCTAAAGGAAATCAGTCCCGAATATTCATTGGAAGGACTAATGGTGAAGCTGAAACTCTAATACTTAGGCCAGCTGATGAGAAGAACTGACTCATTTGAAAAGACTCTGATGCTGGAAAAGATTGAAGGCTGGCGGAGAAGGGGACGACAGAGGATGAAATGGTTGGATGGCATCACTGACTCAATGGACGTGAGTTTGAGTAAACTCCAGGAGTTGGTAATGGACAGGGAGACCTGGCGCGCTGTAGTCCCTGGAGTCGCAAAGAGTCAGACATGACTGAGCGACTGAACTGAACTGAACTGGGGATATTTCCTATTACTCCTTAGGGAAAGAAATCATTATATTAATCTTGAATCTTAATATAATAAGAT
Source organism: Capra ibex (assembly GCA_006410555.1). NCBI lineage: Eukaryota > Metazoa > Chordata > Mammalia > Artiodactyla > Bovidae > Capra > Capra ibex. Next base: position 428,616 of record SJYO01013258.1, on the reverse strand, counting down.
AAAATTATTAGAGATTCAGAAGCATTCAAAGAGTATTAAATCTTTTGAGAATCTTTGACTGAAGTTAAGAAATGAAGTTTGAAATAGATTTCTCTTTTTAACTTGTGATGATTGTTTATACCTCCGGCTTAAATTGGATGGATGGCATAAAATATTTGGTACAGTTTATATAGAAAACTGTATGAGATATGAATTTAGAGAGCTATATTGAATTCAACACATTTTGTTCTTTTTTCATTCATGTCTACTTGAGAAATAACATTGTAATATATTTAAAGTGCAAAATGTGATGATATATGCATACATTTTTAAAGGATTCCCTCTCTTCAGTTAGCACATCCATCACCTCTTATATTTACCTTTTTTTTTATTAGTAGTAAGAACACTTAAGTTCTCTTTAAGCCAGTTTCAGTTTACTATAATCAGTTTTAGTCATCAGACCTTATTCACCGTTAAGCTGAAAGTTTATACCCTTTTTACCATCCTCTGCTCCCTCCTCTGTCACTCTAACTCATCTTGGTATCTACCATTCTAGTTTCTAATTTTGAGTTTGACTTTTTTTTTTTTTTGGATTCCACATAGAAGTGATACCAAGCAGTATTTGTCTTTCTCTGGCTTATTGCACTTAGCATAATGTCCTGCAGTTTCTTTGATATTCTTGCAGGAGGAATTTTTTTTCTTTTTATGGCTAAATAATATTTCATTGTGTGTGTGTGTGTGTGTTTGTATACCACTGTATGGGATGAGTCACTTATCTCTGTTTTACTTAGACTGGTTTCTGGAGATGTTATCTTTGTTCTTTTGTTTGGAACATATTTCCCTGTTTCTTCATTTTCCTTGACCTTTATGTTGGTCTCTGTGCAGGTAAATGCAGGAGATGAACCTCTTCCATCAGCCTGGCCCAGACTTCTTGCTGCTTCTCAAATCTTTGTGTTTATCCAAGCCATTGTCTTTGTATTTAGTGATTCTTTGTGATATAAAGAGTGTGCCAACACCCACCTGTGTTTCACAAGGGACAGTCATAGTCAGCACATAGATAAGGGCGGATTAGCAACTTGACCTTCAGGCAGCAACTAGGAAAGTGTGCAAACGCCTTCTAGGAAGAAACTGGGATGTGGGCATTTCTGCCTGCTTCCTCTGTGCAAGGCACAGGTGAATAGCTGCATGGGTTGCTCCAGCACCTCTGGAAAAATTGCTTCTTTTCCTGCTATAATTATATCGGACTTGTGAATGTCAGCCCTGTTGACTCTCAGACCTCAGTAATTTGGGGACACTCCCCTTAGGTGGCAGCCTGAAAGGTTGGGATGCTGGATATATCAGCTTCTTCACTTCTCAGGAAGAAGCTGAGAGTTAAGGGTACTGTGCTGGGGGCGGGGCTTATCGTGATTCTGTGTCTCAGACTTCCAGGCACATTTTAATGCAACTGATTTCTGTGCTGGTGGATGTGTCAGAGTTACTCAACTGGTTTTTGGATTTTCCTCAAAGGAAACTACTCTCTGTGCAGTAGTTGTGTATGAAGTGTCTGTCAGAGGAGCAGGAAAATTCAGGAACCTCCTATGTCATCACCTTGGCCCAGAGTCTATCTTTTTTTTTTTTTCTGACCTATTTTTGTGAAGGAAGCACCATAAGTAAAATGCAGCTTCCATAGTTCCATCATGTGTGAGCAAACCTGAATTGAAAATGTGCTATAGATGAATTTGTCAGTTCTTCAGAACTATAGGGATGTGTCTAGGTAGGGAGCATGTTCTAACAATGTAGACTTCTCCTAGGGATGTTTGCAAAGTTGATCTTCATTTTGGCATTAGCCTTTCACAGTTTCTAAAATATTTTAAACCATATATTTTTTTAATCTTTAAATGAAGAGTAACTGGGAAAAATATATGTTATACACACACGCATATATGTATGTGTGTGTGTGTGTGTGTGTATATATATATATATATATATATATATATATCTCAGGGTGAATCCATTCATGTGTCCTACAACAGATTCCAATACCTGATACCTGAAACCTCAAAGAGGATATCTTGGCATGCATTCTTATAGCAGTATCAGTGTTTTCTAGCAAAATCATTGCTCATGTGGATTCTTCTTGAAATGTGAGATCATAAGGAGGAGCTCACCATGGTGTATATCCTCTTTGTACACTCTGTGCTGTCGCATTGTGAAATTTTTCAAATTTTGAATTTGTCAGTAAATTTGCTAGTGGTGTACCTTGGCTTTATATGTTTTGGTATTATGCTGTCATCGTTGTTTTAGTTGCTAAGTTGTGTCCGACTCTTTTGTGACCCCATGGACTCTAGCCCACGAGGCTCCTCTGTCCCTGGGATTTCCCAGGCAAAAGCACTGGAGTGGGCTGCCATTCCCTTCTCCAGGGGATCTTCCCAGCCAGAGATCTCTTGCATTGGCAGGAGGATTCGTTACCAATGAGCCACACGGGGAGCCCATTTTATTTACTTTAAACTAATAGATGGTGCCAAAAACATCTGAGGAAGGACTAAACCTGAAGGAAGATGTGCAAGCATTGACAGTTAAGTTCAATAAAATCCAAAATGCTCTTGAAAACAATCTCTAATGGTGAGGTGAATTTAGAAAAACTTTAGACAATTAATACAGACAGGCTGGTTTTATCAGCATACATATACACGTGCTCTGTCATCTATGGGATTTGCAGATGCAGCAGCCAATTCAAAAGGATGTCTAGTTATAGTATTCAATTCCAAAACCAATCTCAAGCTAAAAATAAAAGGACAAGTTTGGGAATAATTAAGCTGATTCTAGCCAAAAAAATTTTAAAGGCTTTCAGTTTGACTTTGTGTATCATGTTTTTAACAACAAAGGTTCCCTGAGTTTGTAGTTAAGGAACAAATTACCAACAGTTCTTTTTGATACACTGGAAAAATAGATGACCTAAATTGAATATGATAATACCTAATGGGCTAGATTTGGTTAAACAATCCTGGTGACAACCAGGCCTTCTTGAGCCAGCAATATTAGTGAAAGTCTCACTTACCAATTGTATCCATGAAATCCTTTCCTTTAAACCTGTTAAACAGAAAGAAAAAAGATGGATGATATTCACACAAAGGATGTTTTCCTCTTTTTTTTAATACAAGTTTCAATTTTGTTGAATTAGAGCAGTATGTGTAACTGTGTGTTTAGCCATTCACCTGAATAAACTTCCACAATTGTACATTGAGACCATAGAACACATCTTCAAAGCTAATTAAATCAACAGGATAGGTTCCTACAGCTGCTTGCTTTTTGTCTTGCTTTTTGGTTTCCAGTGTGTAAACCAAATGTGTTTTGATGGGATAATAAGCCTCTTGCTCTTTCTACCACCATAACTCTCTCCCTCTACAGCTTTTTAAATATTTACCATCAAACACAATTTCATACATTGTATATTATCATCTACATTTAACACATTTTGAAGAATGTGGTTTAGTAAGACAATCACTTTTTCCTGACCACTTTTTTTAAAAAATCCATTTTGCTACAATAATGGTTTAATTCTCATAGAGAAAATGGAATGAGCCTTTTCTGCTGAAAAATAAGAGCCTGAAGAAAGGATATAATTTCTACATTGTTAATATTTAAAGGTGTTTTATATCAGTTATCAATAGCCAATTACAAATACTTAATATCATTTATTAATTATTTTTATTTTCATAATAATCCTATGTGGCATTGTTATCTTCAATTATCAAAAAAAGAGAAGACTAAGGTAAAAAAAGGCAGAATGATGTGGGGGCCAAGAGAGCTAAGAGTAACATTCAGTTCTTTTGATTTCCAACTTAGCTTTCTTTGCATTCAGGCAGAATATTAGCTTTGGAAAATAATTAGGATCTTTCCATTGAGGGAATAGACTACATTCTTCTGGCTGTAAATAGTTTTTTTCTATATTTAGTGGCTAACTATATTCTGTGAGCAACTTATGGTCAAGTTCTTCTTCTTTTTTGTTTTTTTTCAGTAACAAGTTGCATTTTCTACAGCAACAATAAAAAATGAAGTTAGACTCACGTTGGCTTATTTCTTTCAGTTATGCACAACATTCTTCAGTTATGCACAAGTTGACACTTGATTTCTTCACTCTTACCCTTGAAAGTAGGGCAGTCAGAACACCCCATGTAATTAAAGGGAGAGAAATTTACATGTGATAAGAAGATAAATTCTTATAAGTTTTTATGCTTTTAAAGGAGTATTACACTGCAGCCATGCACTTATAACACATTACATACACATGTGCATACACAGAAATTTGTAAAAGATGAAGTTGGGGTAAAAGTACTTGCCTCAAGTTTCATGGAAGTGTTTTCTATTTCAGACCAGAGAAGTCTCATCCTTCTCAACCACCTGGCTTATATTATTGCAGGTTCTGCTGTCAGTGTCTCCTTAAACAGTGAGAGGCTATGCCTATGTCACTCTCGAGAGGATCATTCATTAGTGACTGATTTGGTTTAAGGCTTTATCTATCTATTATGACAAAATGGTAATACAAATAAATGCTTTCTGAGCTAGAGATGTTGCATTTCCAGAGTTTAATCACATTCACATAAATATAGCTTCATGGTTCATTCCTGTCACAGTCTTTATAAATGGAATCCCTCTTACTAGACTGTCAGATCAGCATAAGTAGGCATTGGACTGTTGACATGAGTACTGGAAAATTTAACTCTTTAAAAGTTTTTGTCCAGATTCTCTATTTTGTCAGAGTCGATATGTTTGATAATTCCATTTCTGTTGTTAGAAGATATAGTATGGTGTGGTAATTACAACCTGGACTCTGAAAATAGACGACTTGGATCTGAATCCTATCTCTGTCACTTACCCATGCTGTGATCTTGAACAAGCACTTTACCTATCTGTACCTTAGGATCCTCATCTGTAAAATAGAAATTTTAGTAAGATCTAATTTGTATATAGCTGAAAAGAGTAAATAAGTTGATACATGCTTAATGTTTAGCTAACATCTGGGACATAGTGTTAGTTGCTATTTTATTATGAGGAAGTATGTAAAAATGGTTTGGATATTCTCTTTGAAATGTCTTTAGTAATATTTCACCAAAGGAAATTTTAGCATATCAATAATCATTGTTAGAGTTACAAAGGATTTTCCACCTATGTTTTTAAAAAATAAAAGTAATGCAAATTCTTTTTTAAGGCAATTCGAGTAATTGGATATTTTGAGACCAAGAAAGAAGTAAAGTTACTTTATAATTAGACCCATTGGGGTTATATATAAATTCATTTCAAATTCTTTCAGAAAATTCTGTTTCCTCTCTTTAAGTTATTCTTCTTACTGTGAAGAGAATATTCCTTCAGGGGGAGGAGAGAAGAACTTTAATCGCCATATTCTCTGTTTCCTTGCCCTAATTTTATTTGGTCAGATGAAATCTCCTGGGAATCCCAGTCAGTTTCTTTCTCCCTCTCTCTCTCTCCCCTCCTTTTCCTGCCCTGTTTCTCCCACTCTCTGTTCTCCCTCCCTCAGGTGCCTACATAAACTCTCGGTCTTCATTTTCTTTAGTAACTCTTACTCATTTACTCATTCTTTAAGACTCAGATCAATTTTCACCTCCCACACAAAATATCTCACTAATCTTCAAGAAACTGTTGTTTTTTCCTTTCTCTATGCCCTCAGTGGACTCTGCTCATTGAGACATATTATCTTCTAATTATCATTTAATATGTTGGTTTACAATGTTGAACTGTGACTTCCAGATACCAGCAACATCCTATTGGCCTTTGTATTGTCAGTATTTAGCTCTGTGTACTATGAAATGGTATGGACCTAGCAGAAGCAGAAGATATTCGGAAGAGAACTACACAGTAGAACTATACAAAAAAGATCTCCATGACCCAGATGACCATGAGGAGCTGATCACTCACCTGAGCCAGACATCCTGGAATGCAAAATCAAGTGGGCCTTAGGAAGCATCTCTATGAACAAAGCTAGTGGAGGCAATGGAATTCCATTTGAGCTATTTCAAATCCTAAAAGATGATGCTGTGAAAGTGCTGCACTCAATATGCCAGTAAATTTGGAAAACTCACCAGTAGCCACAGGACTGGAAAAGGTCAGTTTTCATTCCAATCCCAAAGAAAGGCAATGCCAAAGAATGCTCAAACTACTGAACAATTGCACTCATCTCACACGCTAGCAAAGTAATGCTCAAAATTCTTCAAGCCAGGCTTCAGCAGTACATGAACCGTGAAATTTCAGATGTTCAAGCTGGATTTAGAAAAAGCAGTGGAACCAGAGATCAAAATGCCAACATCCGCTAGATCATCAAAAAAGCAAGAGAGTTCCAGAAAAATATCTTCTGTTTTACTAAGCCAAAGCCTTTGATTGTGCGATCGCAACAAACTGTGGAAGCTTCTTAAAGAGATGGGAGTACCAGACCACCTTACCCGACTCTTGAGAAATCTGTATGCAGGTCAAGTAGCAACAGTTAGAGCTAGACATGGAACAACAGACTGGTTCCAAATTGGGAAAGGAGTACGTCAAAGCTGTATAATGTCACCCTGCTTATTTAACTTATATGCAGAGTACATCATGCAAAATGCCAGGCTGGATGAAGCACAAGTTGGAATCAAGATTGCTGGGAGAAATATCAATAACCTCAGATATGCAGATGACACCACCCTTATGGCAGAAAGCGAAGAAGAACTAAAGAGCCTCTTGAGGAAAGTGAAAGAGGAGAGTGAAAAAGTTGGGTTAAAGCCCAACATTCAGAAAACTAAGATCGTGGCATTTGGTCCCATCGTCTCATGGCAAATAGATGGGGAAACAATGGAAACAGTAAGAGACTTTACTTTCTTGGGCTTGAAAATCACTGCAGATAGTGACTACAGCCATGAAATTAAAAGACACTTACTCCTTGGAAGAAAAGCTATGACCAACCTAGAGAGCATATTAAAAAGCAAAGACATTACTTTACCAACAAAGGTCTGCTTAGTCAAAGCTATGGTTTTTCCTGTAGTCATGTATGGATGTGAGATTTGGACTATAAAGAAAGCTGAGTGCCAAAGAATTGATACTTTTGAACTATGATGTTGGAGAAGACTCTTGAGAGTCCCTTGGACAGCAAGGAGTTCCAACCAGTCCATCCTAAATGAAATCAGCCCTGAATATTCATTGGAAGGACTGATGCTGAAACTCCAATACTTTGGCCACCTGATGTGAAGAACTGACTCATTGGAAAAGACCCTGGTGCTCAGAAGGATTGAAGGCAGGAGGAGAATGGGACAATAGAGGATGAGATGGTTGGATGGCATCACCAACTGGATGGTCATGAGTTTGAGCAAGCTCCAGGAGTTGGTGATGGACAGGGAAGCCTGGCATGCTGAAGTCCAAGGGTTCACAAAGAGTTGGACATGACTGAGCAACTGAACTGAACTGAACTGAACTGAGTGCTGTGTACACTATACATTAGGTTTATTGTTTAGTCACTAAGTTTTGACTGATTCTTTTGTGACCCCATGGACCGTAGCCCAACAGGCTACTCTGTCCATGGAATTTCCTAGACAAGAATACTGGAATGGGTTGCCATTTCCTTCTCCAGGAGATCTTCCTGACCCAGGAATTGAACCCACATCTTCTGCATTGGCAGGTAGATTCTTTAACAATGAGCTACCTGGGAAGCCCAGGGATGGAAGTGCAGAGTCTTAACCACTGGACCATGAGGGAAGTCCCTGGAAATATATGTTAGGTAGTCGATACATGTTTAATGTCTTGATGAACTGCATGGAGCAGGTGCATCGGATTTGAGCTGAGTTTCTCCTAGATGTAACAGGAGAGGGTGTCTGCCCAGTAAATATTATTTGTAGGATACCAATCAACCCAGTACTGCATTTTGGACTCTTTTGTTGACTATGATGACTACTCCATTTCTTCTAAGGGATTCCTGCCCACAGTAATAGATATAATGGTCATCTGAGTTAAATTCACCCATTCCAGTCCATTTTAGTTCACTGATTCCTAGAATGTTGACGTTCACTCTTACCATCTCCTGTTTGACCACTTCCAATTTGCCTTGATTCATGGACCTAACATTCCAGGTTCCTATGCAATATTGCTCTTTACTGCATCAGACCTTGCTTCTACCACCAGTCCCATCCACAACTGGGTGTTGTTTTTGCTTTGGCTCCATCCCTTCACTCTTTCTGGAGTTATTTCTCCACTGATCTCCAGTAACATACTGGGCACCTACTGACCTGGGGAGTTCATTTTTCAATGTCCTATCTTTTTGCCTTTGCATACTGCTCATGGCGTTTTCAAGGCAAGAATAATGAAGCGGTTTGCCATTCCCTTCTCCAGTGGACCACATTCTGTCAGACCTCTCCACCATGACCCATCCATCTTGCAGTCTCAAAAATAACAGAATGATCTCTGTTCATTTCCAAGGCAAAACATTCAGTATCATGGTAATCCAAGTCTATGCCCCGACCAGTAATTCTGAAGAAGCTGAAGTTGAATGGTTCTATGAAGACCTACAAGACCTTTTAAAACTAACACCCCCAAAAGATGTCCTTTTCATTATGGGGGACTGGAATGCAAAAGTAGGAAGTCAAGAAACACCTGGAGTAACAGGCAAATTTGGCCTTGGAGTACAGAATGAAGCAGGGCAAACGCCAATAGAGTTTTGCCAAGAAAATGCGCTGGTCATTCCAAACACCCTCTTCCAACAACACAAGAGAAGACTCTACACATGGATATCACCAGATGGCCAACACTGAAATCAGATTGATTATATTCTTTGCAGCCGAAGATGGAGAAGCTCTATACAGTCTGCGAAAACAAGACTGGGAGCTGACTGTGGCTCAGATCGTGAACTCCTTATTGCCAAATTCAGGCTTACATTGAAGAAAATAGGGAAAACCACTAGACCATTCAGGTATGACCTAAGTCAAATCCCTTATGATTATACAGTGGAAGTGAGAAATAGATATAAGGGACTAGATATAATAGACAGATCGCCTGATGAACTATGGACAGAGGTTCGTGACATTATACAGGAGACAGGGATCAAGACCATCCCCAGGAAAAAGAAATGCAAAAATGCAAAATGGCTGCCTGAGGAGGCCTTACAAATAGCTGTGAAAAGAAGAGACGTGAAAAGCAAAGGAGAAAAGGAAAGGTATACCTATGTAAACGCAGAATTCCAAACAATAGCAAGGAGAGATAAAGCCTTCCTCAGTGATCAGTGCAAAGAAATAGAGGAAAAAAATAGAATGGGAAAGACTAGAGATCTCTTCAAGAAAGTTAGAGATAAGAAGGGAACATTTTATGTAAAGATGGGCTCAATAAAGGACAGAAATGGTATGGACTAACAGAAGCAGAAGATATCAAGAAGAGGTGGTAAGAATACACAGAACAGCTACACAAAAAAGATCATCACGACCCAGATAATCACAATGATGTGATCATTCACCTAGAGCCAGACATCCTGAAATGTGAAGTCAAGCGGGCCTTAGGAAGCATCACAACGAACAAAGCTAGTGGAGGGGATGGAATTCCAGTTGAGCTATTTCAAATCCTGAAAGATGATGCTGTGAAAGAGCTGCACTCAATATGCCACCGAATTTGGAAAACTCAGCAGTGGCCACAGGACTGGAAAAGGTCAGTGTTCATTCCAATCCCAAAGAAAGAAAATGCCAAAGGATGCTCAGACTACCACACAGTTGCATTCATCTCACGTGCTAGCAAAGTAATGCTCAAAATTCTCCAAGGCAGGCTTCAGCAATATGTGAACCATGAACTTCCAGATGTTCAAGCTGGTTTTAGAAAAGGCAGAGGAACAAGAGATTACATTGCCAACATCCGCTGGATAATTTAAAAATCAAGAGTTCCAGAAAAACTTCTATTTCTGCTTTATTGACTTGGAAATCCTTTGACTGTGTGGATCACAACAAACTGTGGAAAATTCTAAAAAAGATGGGAATACCGGACTACCTGATCTGCCTCTTGAGAAACCTGTATGCAGGTCAGGAAGCAACAGTTGGAACTGAACATGGAACAACAGACTGGTTCCAAATAGGAAAAGGAGTATATCAAGGCTGTATATTGTCACCCTGCTTATTTAACTTATATACAGAGTGCATCATGAGGAACGCTGGGCTGGATGAAGCAAAAGCTGGAATCAAGATTGCTGGGAGAAATGTCAATAACCTCAGATATGCAGATGACACCATCCTTTTGGCAGAAAGTGAAGAGGAACTAAAGAGCCTCTTGAAAGTGAAAGTGAAGTCGCTCAGTCATGTCCGACTCTTTGCAACCCCATGGACTGTAGCCTGCCAGGCTCCTCCGTCCATGGGATTTTCCAGGCAAGAATACTGGAGTGGGTTGCCATTTCCTTCTCCAGGAGATCTTCCCGACCCAGGGATTGAACCTGGGTCTCCCATATTGTAGGCAGACATTTTACCGTAATAAAAGTGAAAGAGCAGAGTGAAAAAGTTGGCTTAAATCTCAACATTCAGAAAACTAAGATCATGGCATCTGGTCCCATCATTTCATGGCAAATAGATGGGGAAACAGTGGAAACAGTGGCTGACTTTATTTTTGGGGGCTCCAAAATCACTGCAGATGGTGATTGCAGCCATGAAATTAAAAGACGCTTACTCCTTGGATGGAAAGTGATGACCAATCTAGACAGCTGATTAAAAAAGCAGAGACATTACTTGGTCAATAAAGGTCCATCTAGTCCAGGCTATTGTTTTTCCAGTAGTCATGTATGGATGTGAGAGTTGGACTATAAAGAAAGCTGAGTTCTGAAGAATTGATGCTTTTGAATTGTGGTGTTGGAGAAGACTCTTGAGAGTCCCTTAGCCTGCAAGGAGATCCAACCAGTCCATCCTAAAGGAGATCAGTCCTGGGTGTTCATTGGAAGGACTGATGTTGAAGCTGAAACTCCAGTACTTTGTCCACCTGATGCAAAGAGCTGACCATTTGAAAAAACCCTGATGCTGGGAAAAATTGAGGGCAAGAGGAGAAGGAGGCGACTGAGGATGAATGGTTCAATGGCATCACCAACTAAATGGAGATGAGTTTGGGTGAACTCTGGGAGTTGGTGATGGATAGGGAAGCCTGGCATGCTGTGGTTCTTGGGGTTGCAAAGAGTCGGACATGACTGAGGGACTGAACTGAACTTAACCAACCCAGTCTCCTTAATTTGTCTTTACAACTGGCTGACATCTGTAATTCCCTGTTAGTGATCACTTCAAGGTCTTGGTACACATTAATCCAGTTAGACATTATCTTGTCTAGGATTAGTAGAAAATAACAAAGTAACAAGCTTGTTAGCAATGATTAGCTTATCTAAGAGTGTAGAGATTTGTGGACAGAAATGGTAAATTTTGATATCAGAAAGGTTTTGTGTGTGGGTTATTAGAGGGTGCATTGATCAGTGAGAATGACCTGGGGCACTGGAAACTGTGTAGCAGCTGGCGTGAAAGGGAGGCCGAATGCTGAAAACAATATCCTGAAAGTCAACTTAGCTTATGTTACTATTCAGCTGAGATCTTGCCTGGCTGAGTCATAACATTTAGGAAAGGGGAAGCTCCAGGTGGACTGTTTGCTTGAGCCTAAGTGCAGCTCTCCTCAGTTACAAAAGTGGGAAACCAATCTCCTCGTGCCAGAGATCGCTGGGTTCCTTGCAGTTTTGCAGGACAGTGCAGTGCCTACCCTCAGTAAAATAAATAAGGTTCAATTAAAAACAATTCCATAATTCAATCCAGAGCAGATCTTTGCCTTGTCTTTTACTGAATTCTTGTTCAGTAGAGTTGCTGAGAAAGTTAATCTATCCACACGCAATTCATCACATGTGTTTATATTTCTAAAAGTTGCAGAGACGGAAATTATTGGCCTTACAAACCCTGTCTGTCTCACTATTAAATCATTTGCAGACTGTTAAGCAGGGCTCATTTTGGAGGGTTGGAAGGTCCCAGAGCTGCACTGCCCACGTTTCCTCCACTGGAAAAAATCTGTTGATGTATGAAAAATAGGTATTTAAATAAGCTATCTGAATTTTCAGAAATGACTCCAGGCATGTTCAGTCATTTGAGTAGTTAGGTAGAGACTCTCACACACAACTTTGGAGCCAGATTTACACAGTGTTTAAAATAGCTCTTTTTAGAATTTAGCCACTTTTGGAAATTCTGTGAACAGTTTTGAATGAGTACTCTATTATTCCATGGCCAATTTTAATAGCATTATCTGCAGCATCTTCTGATTTCCTCCCTTTTCATCTGTTTCTACAGATACAAATAACAGTACCCAAACTGCCTGTACCTCTCCAGGATTTGATATGTTACAGCAAGAATTCTTTTTCTTTCACTGCCATTTTGATTATTTCATTTCTTTTATTTTTATATACATGCAATGGCTCCTCCTTTATATTAAGTCCCATTTTAATTTTGTGGTTCACACCTGGGTGTCAGTATGTTAGACTACCCTCTGAGCCACATCCTGTCTCATCCTCTCCCTCCCACCCAAAAGGCAGCTACTTCGTACTCCCCATATGGGCTTCCCTGGTGGCTCAGCTGGTAAAGAATCTGCCTGCAGTGCAGGAAACCTGGCTTCAACCCCTGGGTTGGGAAGATCCCCTGGAGAAGGGAAAGGCCACTCAACTCCAGTATTCTTGTGTAGAGAATTCCATGGCCAGAGGAGCTTGTTGGGCTACTGTCCACGGGGTCTCAAAGAGTTGGACAGAGCTGAGTGACTAACACTTTCACTTTTCTTTTGTACTCCCCATATCTCACTTCCCCTGGAATTAGCTTATTGTGAACCTTTGTGTCCCATTCTCATATCTAGAAATTCTAGTCTCTTCATATCAGTTGACAGTTCCTTCTTTCCTGTAAGACTTCTCTGGTTCAAGGATCAGCATAACCTGTGGCTCTTCAGTATTTAAGTTGTTTATAAATAATTAAATCAATGAATTGTTTATTGATCATGATGTTTATGTACTGTGGTAAGCATTGCATATATTATAAAATAATTATAAAAGATAGTTCTTTGCCTTCAATTGTGATAGAATTATGACTTAAAGCATACTGTTAACATAAAATACTAAATACTGCGATGTAAACACAGACAAAATATGATATGACTCAGTGGTTAAAGAGCAGTGCTCTAAATCCTAAGGAAATTTAGTCTCTCAAGCATTTCTTTCCGTTAGACAGTTGGTATTCTCCCCTTAGATAACCTCTCCGGGGCCAACCCTACCTGGTTCTAGTTTTCTGAGCTGTCCAATATGGTAGCCATTGGTCACATGTGGCTACAAAGCAGTTGAAGTGTTGCCAATGTAACTGAGGAATAAAAATTTAATTTCGTTTATTTCTACTTAATATAAATTTAGACTTAAAAATTAATATTCATTTCAACTGTTGGAAAACGTTTATACACGTTTGGAACAGCTTGGGTTTGTAAGGTTACTTTTTCAAATGTACACTTTTATTAATAAAATCTAAATATAGATCAAATGTTACAAGTGAAAATTTAGCATGTGAATTGAGATGCGCTATAAGTGTAAAATACGCCATGGATTGTGAAGATAAAGTGTAAAAATATATATAAAATATCTCATTCATTTTTCACAATTTCATGTATTTATTTTTGGCTGTGTCGGGTCTTCGTTGCTTTCCTCTAGTTGTGTGAGCGGGGCTGCTCTCTAGCTGTGGGGCATGGTCTTCTCATTGTGGTGGCTTCTCTCGTTGCGGAACATGGACTCTAGGGTGCGAGGGCTCAGTAGTTGGGGCTCCCGGGCTCCCAGGCTCAGTAGTTGTGGTGCACAAGCGTAGTTGCTCCATGGCCTGTGAGATCTTCCTGCATCAAGGATCAAACCCATGTCTCCTGCATTGGCAGGCAGATTCTTTACCAGTGAGCCATCAAGGAAGTCCTCATTAATTAAAAAAAAATTGAATACATGTTGAAATAATATTCTGAATGTGTTGGGTTAAATAAATACATTCTTAGAATTTCTTTCCTTTTTCTTTATTTTACTTTTCAAAATGTGAGTACTAGAAAATCTTATATTACTTATATGACACATGTGAATTGCAGTGCCATCTTTTGGATGGCATTGCTTTAGATAAACCAGATCTATGCTAGATTCCCATATGTACATGGACCTCAGGGCCAATTACTCCAGTGATGTTTATTGGTTGTCTAGAACTCTGGTGCATTTTGGCCTTCCGCTGATCCTACCATATCAACTTCAGGTTGTATTTAAAAACATAATCTTGGACTGTCATGTGCTGTTGGAGATCTCTATTTCTCCATTCATTTAACCCTTTATGAATGGATATACCTTAAAATTTCGTTTGGGTATTTGCCTCTTTATGCGAATAACCACATTCTTTCCTGTCCACTCCTTTGTGTATTGGCTACAATGACTTTGCTGCCTATTCTAGACTCTCTTCTTTTTTATCAATCTTGTGTGAGAAAATTCGCTCATTTTGGGCTGTAGCTTCTTGCAGTCTTTACATTCTGGGAAAATCTGATTTTGGTTTTTGACTTTGAGCCCTTCTTCCTTGCGCCCCCTCCCTACTTTCTTCCAGGTAAACTAGAGGATAGTAGAAGCTCTGGGGGAAGCCACTCAGATTCCACGTGCATAAATCCATGCAAAACAGTGTGTACTCATGACACTTGGAGTGCATGAGACTCTGCAGCCCTCTCCTTTTAAATTCTTATTTTCTGAAGTCTTTTGTACCTGGTTTTTAAAAGTCTTTGTCTGCTTCACCAACTGATTATTTACCATGCGTCAGATACAGGTCCAGTGTAGCAATTTCCCTAGGCAATTCCTCTCTTCTTTGGGAGATGAAGTCTAAAATATTTGTCTTATTTAACATTCTGCACAATTCAACCCTGATTGCATGTCTACTTTTACCTCCAGCAAGTAACTCTAAACCATCCTGGTCTCTGTCTTTTATGGCTCTCCTAGCATTAACTCTTTTTTTTTTTTTCTCTCTTTTTTTTTTTTTAAGNTAACTCTTTTTTTTTTTTTTTCTTTTTTTTTTTTAAGGTTTAAAATGTTTTATTTTTTATTTTTTTTAATTTTAAAATCTTTAATTCTTACATGCGTTCCCAAACATGAACCCCCCTCTTTATATCACAGGCTACTGTTGCTCTTCCTGATTTTTGAAGAAGAGATAACAGTATTTAGCATGAATGAGAGTTGTGAAACTGTAATAATAATAATAATTGACATTCATATAATGCTCAACATGTGCTAGGCACTGTTCTAAACAGTTTATATGTATCTTCTTTTATTTCCTCTAATAGTTATGATCTCATTTCATGAGGGAGAGATTGAGGTATAGAGAAATTAAACACCTTCTCCAAGGCCACATAGCTAACTAGTCAAAGCTTTAGCATAACCAGCGAAGCCGAAGTAGATGTTTTTTTTCTGAAATTCTCTTGCCTCTATGGTCTAACAAATGTTGGCAATTTCATCTCTGGTTCCTTTGCCTTTTCTAAATCCAGCTTGTACATCTAGAAGTTCTTGGTTCATGTACTGTCGAAGCCTAGTTTGAAGGATTACCTGTTTTATGCTGAATACAGTGTTGGGTAGCATTGGTTATTTTTTAATCATTATTAAAAGATGCAAGTAATGGCAATGCTAAAGTCATATAAACCTATCTTCATTATTGTTATTGAAACTAATAATAAATTACACAAGTGCTGCCATGTGCTGGCCCTCATTCTAAGTGCTTAGCACTCATGATCTAATCATTCCAGCTACTGTATGAATTCAGTCCTACTATTGTCATTTTGCAATATAGACTTTGAAATGTGTCCTTTGCAATAGATATTTAATACTAATAGAGGTAAAAGGAGTTAACCCATTTGTACATAATAGTATATAAATAGTGTTAATTGATGAGTTTATTTTTTTAAGTGAGTCATAGTACTATGTATTTGAAAGTGTTAGGATTTTTTAAAGCTATGTGATATATCTAGAAAACACAGTGTATCATGAATAAAGGATTACTTTTGGACACTAGAAGTTGTCTTTTTCATATCAGAAAACTGAGACTTGTAATATGAAATGGAAATCTTTGTGGGTCATTAATTCATTCATTACTTAGCATTTATTTATTGAATACTTACTACAGTCCGTTTCTTCCTCATCAACAGAGAAGTAAATGTATTATTAAACAAGCAAGTGAGGATTATGAAAAGAATTTCAAGCAGCATGGACAGAGTGGTGATATAAACAGTATTAGAGAGAGCCTACAGAGAAGGCAATGGCAACCCACTCCAATACTCTTGCCTGGAAAATCCCATGGACAGAGGAGCCTGGTAGGCTGCAGTCCATGAAGTTGCTGGGAGTTGGACACGACTGAGTGACTTCACTTTCACTTTTCACTTTCATGCATTGGAGAAGGAAATGGCAACCCACTGCAGTGTTCTTGCCTAGAGAATCCCAGGGATGGGAGAGCCTGGTGGGCTGCCATCTCTGGGGTCACACAGAGTCGGACATGACTGAAGTGACTTAGCAGCAGCAGCAGCAGCAGCAGCAAAGAGATCCTATAGGTTGGTCAGGGGAGATTCTGCTGAGAGAATTTAAGCTTTGAGTTTAAGAATGAAAAAAAGCCAGCCACATGCAAGGATGTGGGATGGAGTGGCACAGGCAGATAGGAGGAACAGCATTTTTAAGACTGAGGAGAGTCTGATGGTTAAGAATCTGCCTGCCAATGCAGGGGATATGGGTTTGATCCCCAGTCCAGGAAAACCCAAATGTTGCAAGACAACCTTAAGCCCATATGCCATAACTACTGAGTCGTGTGCCTGGGCCTTGTGCTTTCCAGCGAGAGAAGCTGCCTTAATGAGAAGACAACACATAACAACTAGAAAAAGCCCATGCAGCAATGAAGACCCAGTACAGCCAAAAAATAATTAATAATAAAAAAAAAAACTATGAGAGAGCTAGAGTTTAAATTCACTGATTGTGTGATTTTTCTCCCCTCCAGGAAAGTTCTGTGATCTGCTCACTTCTGCCAGTCCCTACTAGCAAAACCACACATGCATTAAAATATTTTCATTATCATAATAATGAGCAGTTATTGTAGCTGCATTTAAAGATAAGCTACAATATTGATATTAACTAGTAGAAAATGCTTTTTTAAAAAACCCCAAGCCTTTGGAGTAATGTGAATACATGGAGTACTGCCAGCAGATTCTGGAGGGCTGAGCATGGGACCACCATGGTGCACCTGCTGTTCTCTTCACTCTTGAGATAGCCCTCAGCTCAGTCACTCGTCAGCTCTGTGAGTTTAGGCAATTTAAGTAAACTCTGAGGCTTAGTTTATTTGTTAGCATAATGGGGAGGGGATATGTACTTTAATATTACTATGAAAATTAATTAAAATATTTTAAAGCAGCTAGCACTACACTTGACATGCAGTAGGGCTTAAAACATTAATTATAATGGGATATATTTTATATATGTTCCTGATAGCAGTCATTCATTTTTATTTAGAACTATTAAATATCAGGTGCTCTTCAAGAAGTCTCAGTGTTCTTCACGTTTTGTACTTGCAACAGGCTTATGGAATGGAAGCAGTTTTTGGATATTTTTAATTTTTTAATTGAAGTATAGTTGATTTGCAGTATTGTATTAATTACTGCTGTACAGCTGTACATATATATGTGTGTAACTAATTCTATTATGATTTACCATAAGATATTGAATGGAGTTCTCTGTGCTATACAGAGAATGTTTATCCATTCTCTACATAAAAGCTTTACCTATCTCCCTATTTCACATCTGAGAAACTGAAAACACAGAGAATTATCCATCTTGCCCCAAATCACAAAGCCAGTAAATGGCAGAAAATGAGAGTGAAAGTATTGTCACTTAGTTTGACTCTTTTGCAGGACTGTAGCCCGCCAGGCTCCTCTAGATAAGAATACTGGAGTGGGTAGCCATTCCCTTCTCCAGGGGATCTCTTCAGCCCAGGGATCAAACCCAGGTCTCCTGCATTGCAGGCAGATTCTTTACTGTCTAAGAGCTAGGATTCAAACCAGGTGATCTGGCTTTGGCACTTGTGCCCTTAAATGTGTTTCTCATTTAGTAATAAATCATCGATACCTGAAACTTGTCAGTTTCTCAGGTAAGTGGTTCAATGCAATAAATACTTTCGGGAGAAATCTGAAGCTAAAACAACTTGCTTGTTTCACACGGAATCTATGCACTCGATTTATAAGTGACCTTTGTAGAATATTAAGGCCAGTTTTCAGAAGCAACTCCCCTCCCTCCAAAAAAATAAAAATGACAGATTAGTCATTAAGATATATAGATTGTTATTATAAAGGGCCCTGCATGTGTATCACATAAAGGATTTACCCAGCAATTTATTGTCAAGAAGATAACAGCATGTAAATTTCCAAGAACCAACTTGGCATCACTGGAAAATCACACTCTGGAGACCCAGGCACTAGACAGTTCCACAGCAGCTGAATCATAAAGACTTTTACAGATCAATAACCCTCAACTTTGCTGCATGAAAAACCATCTTCATCAACAGAGAGTTTCAGGGAGCTACAAAAGCCAATGAGATATTAGCACAGGTGGGCTTTTGCATGCATGCATGTATGTGATATTCACAAGGCCATTGTTGGCATTTAGTTTTGATATTCCAATATTATATAGTAAAATGATACCATGTCCCCAATACATGATAATGTATTCTCTATTCATATACTATTAATGATACTTAATAATGTTTTAAAAAGTTTCATTAGATGTATGAATATGGGTTCAGGATGGGGAACACGTGTACACCCGTGGCAGATTCATGCTGATGTATGGCAAAACCAATACAATATTGTAATTAGCCCCCAATTAAAATAAATAAGTTTATATTTAAAAAAGAAATTAAAAAATTATTAAGTATCATTGAATGAGTATCATCTATTAATTGCTGGTTATATGGGGACAGTTAATATTTGAAATATTCTTTGTTGTTTAGTTCCTAAGTTTTATCCCACTCTCTGCAACCCATGGACTGTAGCCTGTCAGGCTCCTCTGCCCATGAGATTTCCCAGGCAGGCATACTGGAGTGGGTTGCCATTTCCTCCTCCAGGGGATTTTCTCTGCCCAGGGATCAAACCCATGTTTCCTGTATTGGCAGTTGGATTCTCTACCACTGAACTATCAGAGAAGTCCCCCATTAAATATTTTACAAGATGTTTAAAAGACTTATGAACTGAGGATAAGTTTTAGGTTGTTTCCATCTCATTGTTGGCTATTGATTAAAAAGCTATTAAAGAAGGAAATTAATCATATGGCAGATGTTTTACATACATTGAATTCATACAAGTTTTATGATAATTATAATGGCATTTTTATCCCCATAATACAGAAGTTTATTGAGACTCAGAATAATATTAACTTGCTGAAGTTAACAAAAGCATTAATTAAGCAGCAGAATAGAGATTGGAACCTTGGCTTGTGTGGATTCCAAAGTTCTCTTAGCATACCCTTACTGCCTCTCTCTTTTATTGTCTTGAAATGATGTAGACATAATCTAATTGCTTGAATAATAATCAGCTATTCTAAGGATTTCATAATCTGGCATGTGTGTAACTTGATTATGATGTGGTTGATTTCGTCCAGTATATACACATTCAGATGTCTATTTTTAAGACAGTAAAACCACAGATACTTTCACTGATTTGACTACTTAATATTGCAAAAAAAGCAAAACAAAACAGCCCTTTAGTGAAGTTTACAACTGAGTTTACCAGTCAAATTCAATTAAAATATTAGACTTGGATGATGTGTGTATAACCAGACTAAATATTTATACTTAGATAATAATATTGAAGTACTAAATTTTATGTACTCCATTCGGTAAAATACAGCTGATAAATTTACTAGCAAACTATGATTTTAAAGGATTGCATTATAATGGCAATACAGATTATATAAAATCAATTAGATATATATATTGAAATATTTATGCATCATATAGCATGATGTCTGGGGTTTGCTGTAAAGTGCTACAAGCAAAAAACCCCTAAAAACAAACAAACCAAAAAACCCCTAAAAACAAACAAACCAAACAATCAGTAGGTTGGATGGAAGAAACAAGCTTGGTGAAAATTTGTTAAAGTTGAGAGTATATGGGAATTCATCTTTTGTATATATTGTAATCTCTTTATACAACAGAGTTTAAAAAAGCAATCAGCTGGTCATCCATTAGGTTGAGACTAGAAATCAGAAAGTTTGATTGCTCCAACTGAATATATGTTCAGAGTTTTGGCTGTATTTTGGTGGTTAAAAATTTGTATTTCAAATGTTAGCATAATCATGCAGCATCCAGAATATATATCTTCAATAAGCCCTGATCTCATTAAGTATATTTTGATAAGATATAACTTAATGATATAAAGGTATGAATCTCAGACATATATAATACTGATAGTCTGTGTTCTTGACAAAAAGAGATTTGTTCAGACAAATATGATCTGGCTTTTTGATCATATTTAAATTCAAATTTTTATTCCCCTGAAGATAGCACTATGATATGGCTTTAATACAAATCTTACATGTTTTCATTGAATTTTAATTAAAATCATACTTCCACTCAAAAATAGATCCTAAAGAATGATGGCATATTGCTTCTTTTATGCTACTAGTATGTGATTATTTTTCTTTTGTTATTAATTTAAACTATGTCATCAAACGGAGAAGGCAATGGCACCCCACTCCAGTATTCTTGCCTGGAAAATCCCATGGGCGGAGGAGCCTGGTGGGCTGCAGTCCATAGGATCGCTGAGGGTAGGACACGACTGAGCAACTTCACTTTCACTTTTCACTTTCATGCATTGGAGAAGGAAATGGCAACCCACTCCAGTGTTCTTGCCTGGAGATTCCCAGGGCCGGGGCAGCCTGGTGTGCTGCCGTCTATGGGGTCGCCCAGAGTTGGACACGGCTGAAGTGACTTAGCAGCAGCAGCAGCATGTCATCAAAGCAATTATGCCTACATTCTGCAAAATCTCATGTAATTAAAGATATCTTATTAAAATGATACTTGCTATGCAACTTTATTTTACTATATAACAAGAAACAAACTCTTTAGTGTTATGCTTTTAAAATATGCAAATAAATGAGACGTTCTCTCCTCTATTGCTAGAAGAACAGTTTAGTTGTTCACTTTTTCCAATCATTTAAAAAATTTATCTATTTTTCAATATATTTTTTTAATTGGAGGAGAATTGCTTTACAATGTTGTGTTGGTTTTTGCCGTAAAACATGAATCAGTCATAATTATATATGTATATACCCCCTTCCTCTTGAACCTCTCTCCTCTGCCCTCATCCCACTTCTCTAGGTCATCACAAAATGCCAGGCTGGGCTCCCTCTGTTATACAGTAGCTTCCTACCAGTTATATATTTTACACATGATGGTGTATATATGTAAATGTTACTTCCGCAATTCATCTTTTAATAGCACTTTTTCTAAATCAGGTTATTACAATTATTACGCATCATTCTTTGGCCCTAGGCAAATTGTGAAGTTAGACTTTGTTTCCCTTTGGGCTTCTCTGGGGCTCAGACAAAAAGCAGGAGACCTGGGTTCAATCCCTGGGTTGGGAAGATCCCCTGGAGGAGGGCGTGGAAACCCACTCCAGTATTCTTGCCTGAGGAATCCCATGCACAGAGCAGCCTGGCAGGCTACTGTCCATAGGGTCGCAAAGGGTCAGGCGTGACTGAGTGACTAAGCACAGCACAGTAAGCTTTCCTTCCAGCCACATAGTTCTTTCTTGTGGCATCATTTTTCTTCCAGATCTACAATCGCATTGCAGCAGCAATGCATCCCTAGAGTTGAGGCACTTTAATGCTCACTGCTTATCCTGTCTTCATAGCATTGTGCTGATGACCATTCATGGTTTAAAGGTAAGCGTGCCTTGGTAGGTCTTCGAGGAGTGCTAGAAGTGCCAAGCCACACTATTTTCATGTGCTGGCTTTTTTGTTTGTCTTTTCACATTTTATTTTTTTAATTGATTTAAATTGGAGGCTAATTACTTTACAATATTGTGGTGATTTTTGCCATACATTGACATGAATCAGCCACAGGTGTACATGTGTCTCCCACCCCAAATCCTCCCACCTCCCTCCCCATCCCATCCCTCTGGGTTGTCCCAGGGCACCAGCCCTTAGTGCCCTGTTTCATGCATCGAACTTGGACTGGTGATCTATTTTACATATGATAATAGGCATGTTTCAATGCTATTCTCTCAAATCATCACACCCTTGCCTTCTCCCACAGAGTCTAAAAGTCTTTCCTTTATATCTGTATCTCTTTTGCTGTCTTGCATATAGGGTCATCATTACCATCTTTCTAAATTCCATATATATGTGTTAATATACTGTATTGGTGTTTTTCTTTCTGACTTACTTCGTTCTGTTTAATAGGCTCCAGTTTCATCCACTTCATTAGAACTGATTCAAACGTGTTCTTTTTAATGGCTGAGTCATACTCCACTGTGTATATGTACCACACCTTTCTTATCCATTCATCTGCTGATGGACATCTAGGTTGCTTCCATGTCCTGGCTATTGTTAACAGGGCTGCGATGAACACTGGGGTACACGTGTCTCTTTCAATTCTGGTTTCCTCAGTATGTATGCCCAGCAGTGGGATTGCTGGGTCATAAGGCAGTTCTATTTCCAGTTTTTTAAGGAATCTCCACACTGTTCTCCATAGTGACTGTACTAGTTTGCATTCCTACCAACAGTGTAAGAGGCTTCCCTTTTCTCCACACCCTCTCCAGCATTTATTTTTTGTAGACATTTGGATCGCAGCCATTCTGACCAGTGTGAAATGGTACTTCATTGTGGTTTTGATTTGCATTTCTTTGATAATGAGTGATATTGAGCATCTTTTCATGTGTTTGTTAGCCATCTGTATGTCTTCTTTGGAGAAATGTCTGTTTAGTTCTTGGCCCATTTTTTGATTGAGTTGTTTATTTTTCTAGTATTGAATACTTGTATATTTTGAGTTTTTATCCAGAAAAGTACTTTAACTTTTAATTTTAGTTTGTTAAAAACTTTTTATTTTGTATTGGGATATAGCTGATTAACAGACAACGTTGTGATAGTTTCAGATGAACAGCGATGGCATTCAGCCATACATACACATGTAATCATTCTCCCCCAGACTCCCCTCCCGAGAAATACATTAGGCAACAGTAGGCACAATCTGCATGCATTTTAAAGCTATATCACAAGATTTCAAAGACATTCAAGTTTGAAAGTAGGTTGTTTTGGGAGCTGACCTCCAGCTCTGCGGTATGTATTCACCCTTCAGTCTCCTTCTCATCAGTGATGCCTCAGCAGAAAAACGTGAGCAGGGCCAGAATATGACCTCTCTTATGCACATTTATGTTCCAATTTGATTTGAATAACATGGCCCATGGCATTCTATGAAGTTTTGGGAACAGAGATACTTTGGAAAGGGGTGATTTTACTATTACTTTTACTATTTTCAAATTGCTCCTTTGCAAATAGTTACCTTCATTTATAGAGATTCTGGAACATTGCAGAATATGAATTTTGTTTAATATAAAGAGGCTTGGCCATTGTCTTTAAGACATATACAAATAATAAAGGAAATCACAATACAAAAGCAAAAATCTCTTGGTAAAACAGCGTATAGGAAAAAGAGGTAGTATAATTCTCCAAATTCTTATTTCAATTAGAGGAAAGATGTGCTTCAGTTTAAATAACATCTTTCCCCTTTTCCACTTCCTGTATCAAGTACATTAAAAAATGTCCCTGGTTCTAGAGTTCGCTTTTCTTTTAATTAGATGTAAAAAGTAATATCTGAAATGTAAAACGCTAATAATGTAACATAATAATCTGAAATGTAAAATGTATCAGAAATTTAAATGTCAAGTTATTTCCTTGTTAATCTAACAGAATTTTGTCCCAAAATTTGGACTTGGAAATTATCACAAAAATGAATGGCAATGTAGGATAAAATATGCTAATAGAGCTTTTCAGCATGTCTGCCAGTGGTTAAAAATGAGGAGCTCTGAGTTTGGGTTTTACTTTAGTCCTTTGTATCATAGTTAACATGAAAAGAAAAAAAATAGAGGGCAGCAGGAGAGGCTCCTTGCTGGCAAATTGAGCTCCTTGGGGAAAAAGCAAAAGAGGGAGGCCAATTTCTTCAAGGGAAATTATAATACACCAATCATGATGATTGAGCCGATGTGAGCAGAAGACACATGGAAACAATTTAAATGCTGTCCATAAAACTACTGCTTTCAGGCTTAGTGGCATTTTCCTTATCAGGATCACTGCTTTGGGGGCACTGTAGAGATTCTATCATTTCAGGAAAGAATAAGAGGTTTGGTGCATTCTTCCTTGCTATTCAATTTGGAAAATGTGGAAAAAGGGGAGCAATTGGTACTTTTTCCTTGTCTCCTCTAATAATGAGAATTTTCCTCAGAAGCTCTTGCCAATGCTCAATTCGGATACCCCATATTAGTGAATTCTGAAGAGTTTAGAAAAGTTATTTTATTTAGTATCCCATCTCCCACCTTTGATTCTTTTTGTTTAGCTGACTCAGTTTCCATCTAGAATGTAGGAATTCACTGAGATGGGCTGTCTTTGTAAAACTAAAGCAAAGATCATAATTACCATTAGTGGATATTACATGGGCTTTCCTGGTGGTGGCTCAGTGGTAAAGAATCTGCCTGCCAACATAGGAGACAGGTGTTGGATCCCTGGGTTGGGAAGATCCTCACTCCCCTGTTCTTGCCTGGGAAATCCAATGGACAGAGGAGCCTGGCAGGCTACAGTCCGTGGGGTCGCAGAGTCGGACATGACTTAGCAACTGAGCACACATGTTAGGGTTTTACATAGAAAAACTGCCTCCATTTTGAAATATGACTCTTTCTTGGAGTTAATTTAAGACAAGATAAGCCAGCATACCTGCATATCTGCATATTTTTCTTCTTACATGTATAGAAGAAAAGTAAAACCATTGCAAAGTAGTGACATTTTCAAGAAAATTCTTATGATCAGTAGCTTGCTTTCATTTAAGGTAGATTTTCTCCCAATGATGGTGTTTTGTTTTTGAGGGGAAAAACATAATGATTTTTGATGACAGTCTTTAGTAAAGGGATTATCTGATCTTTCAAGGTTATCTGGGACCTCTGGGCTCTGGCAGAAATTTTTCAGTATTATGCTAGACCGATTCTGATTGTGAGGACTGTCAGAAACCTGCCACTGAGTGAAAGGATGGGAAGCGTTCCTCTGAGCTGCTAGTAGAATAAGATGATTATTTTCGGTTGATTTACATTTTCTTAACAAAAACAATAAAATTGGTTATTTGAATAATTCAACTTATTTAGAAGCCCTTATATATATCATTTATCTAGAGCACATGAATGGATCCTTTTCTTGAGTTTTGTATTTAGTGTTTGAATTCTGATTTCCCCACATATTATATTTGTGACCTGACATCACTAAACTTTAGTTTTCTTGCCTGTAAAATAAGAATGATAATATCACTTACCTCATAATGTTGTTGTGTTATTTATATTTGATAATCTATTATCACAGTACCTAGCACAATAAACACTAGCTAGTATTATTCAGGTTCAAAATAATATATCTGGATTTCTTTTCACCTTTTAGGAACAAACTAAAAATTCATAACTGCTTGTGGTAAAAGAGAGTGACGAAGACATTCTTCTGTCATATAAATTGAGAAGCTTGGGCATAAGGGTCTCAGGAACACAAACTGCCAATTATGTGTCTCCTGTTTCCCTTTTGTTCCCATCATGTACATTCCTCCAGCACTGACCTTGCCAAGATCTCTCCTCTTTGTCTGTTTTCCATTCTTCCCTGTTGCTTGCTATTCCCTGAAAACACCAAATATTTTCCTTCTCTGGTCTTTGAAAATGTTATTTTCTCTGACTGAGATTCTCTTACCCTGCAATCTCTCTAAAATCCATTGAATTTTAAGCTGTTGTTCAAAGTTGCATATTCTTACTTCTATAAATTATCTTCCGATTCACTAACTGAGTGTTCTTTACTCTCCTCTGAGTACTATGGTGCTCTGAGCCTCTCTTAAACTGATTTTCTAACTGCATGATAATAGTCTTATGTGGTTGGTTCTATATGCCCATGAAATTGCATATCCTGAGGGATGACCTACAGGAAGTGATAGGCTGTAGAGAGGGCTTCCAGGTGGTGCTACTGGTAAAGATCCTGCCAGCCAATGCAAGAGACAGAAGAGACACAGGTTCCATCTCTGTGTGGGGTCAATCCCATGAAGGAGGGCATGGTAAGTCACTCTAGTATTTTTGCCTGGAGGATCCCATGGACAGAGGAGTCTATAGGCTACATCCACAGGTTTGCAAAGGGTTAGACACAACACACACTCAGGCCATAGAGAAGGATCCCTCAGTCAGTCAGTTCAGTGGCTCAGTCGTGTCTGACTCTTTGCAACTCCATCGACTGCAGAGCTCCAGGCCTCCCTGGCCATCAACTCCCTGAGTTTACTCAAACTCATGTCCATTGAGTCAGTGATGTCATCCACCATCTCGTCCTCTGTCATCCCCTTCTCCTCCTGCCTTCAATCTTTCCCAGCATCAGGGTCTTTTCAAATAAGTCAGTTTTTTTTGTTTTTTTTTTTTCATCATGTGGCCAAAGTATTGGAGTTTTAGCTTCAGCATCAGTCCTTCCAATGAATATTTAGGGCTGATTTCCTTTAGGACAGGCTGGATGGATATCCTTACAGTCCAAGGGACTCTCAAGAATCTTCTCCAACACCACGGTTCAAAAGCATCAGTTCTTTGGCACTTCTTTATAGTCCAACTCTCACATCCATACATGACTACTGGAAAGACCATAGCTTTCACTAGACAGACCTCTTTTGGCAAAGTAATGTCTCTACTTTTTAACATGATGTCTAGGTTGGTCATAACTTTTCTTCCAAGAGCAAGTGTCTTTTAATTTCATGGCTGAAGTCACCATCTGCAGTGATTTGGGAGTCCAAAAAATAAAGTCTGTCACTGTTTTCACTGTTTCCCCATCTATTTGCCATGAAGTGATTGGACCAGATGCCATGATCTTCATTTTCTGAATGTTGAGCTTTAAGCCAACTTTTTCACTCTCCTCTTTCACTTTCATCAAGAGGCTCTTTAGTTCTTTACTATCTGCCATAAGGGTGGTGTCATCAGTATATCTGAGGTTAATGATATTTCTCCCAGCAATCTTGATACCAGCTTGTGCTTCATCCAGCCCAGCATTTCTCATGATATACTCTACATATAAGTTAAATAAGCAGGGTGATAATATACAGCCTTGATGTACACCTTGCCTGATTTGGAAGCAATCTGTTTTCCATGTCCAGTTCTAACTATTGCTTCCTGACTTGCATACAGATTTTTCAAGAGGCAGGTCAGGTGTTCTGGTATTCCCATCTCTTGAAGAATTTTCCAGAGTTTGTTGTGATTCACACAATCAAAGGCTTTGGCATAGTCAATAAAAAAGAAGTAGATATTTTTCTGGAACTCTCTTGCTTTTTTGATGATCCACCAGATGTTGACCTCTGGTAAACAATTTGATCTCTGGTTCCTCTGCCTTTTCTAAATCCAGCTTGAGCATCTGGAAGTTCACAGTTCATGTTCTGTTGGAGCCTGGCTTAAAGAATTTTGAGCATTAGTTTATTACCCTGTGAGATGAGTGCAATTGTGTGGTAGTTTGAACATTCTTTGGCATTGCCTTTCTTTGGGATTGGAATGAAAACTGACCTTTTCCAGTCCTGTGGCCACTGCTGAGTTTTCCAAATTTTGTGGCATATTGAGTGCAGCACTTTCGCAGCATCATCTTTTAGGATTTGGAATAGCTCAACTGGAATTCCATCACCTCCACTAGCTATGTTCATAGTGATGCTTCTTAAGGCCCACTTGACTTCACATTCCAGGATGTCTGACTCTAGGTGTGTGATCATACCATCATGATTATCTTGGTCATGAAGATCTTTTTATTTATTTATTTACTTTATTTTACTTTACAGTACTGTATTGGTTTTGCCATACATTAATATGAATCCACCACGGGTATACACGTGTTCCCAATCCTGAACCCCCCTCCCACCTCCCTCCCCATACCATCTCTCTGGGTCATCCCAGTGCACCAGCCCCAAGCATCCAGTGTCATGCATCGAACCTAGACTGGTGATTCATTTCTTATATGATAGTATACATGTTTCAATGCCTTTCTCCCAAATCATCCCACCCTCTCCCTCTCCCACAGAGTCCAAAAGACTGTTCTATACATCTGTGTCTCTTTTGCTGTCTTGCATACAAGGTTATTGTTTCCATCTTTCTAAATTCCATATATATGCGTTAGTATACTGTATTGGTGTTTTTCTTTCTGGCTTACTTCACTCTGTATAATCGGCTCCAGTTTCATTCACCTCTTTTTTTGTATAGTTCTTCTGTGTGTTTTTACCACCTCTTCTTAATATCTTCTGCTTCTGTTAGGTCCATATCATTTCTGTCCTTTATTTTGCTCATCTTTGAATGAAATGTTCCCTTGGTATCTCTAATTTTCTCCAAGAGATCTCTAGACTTTCCCATTGATTGCTGAGGAAGGCTCTCTTATCTCTCCTTGCTTTTCTTTGGAACTTTGATCCCTCAGATAACCATTTTAACTCTTCAGGGATTTAACATCTTACAGCACTTGACTTCCTGTATTCTATCACATCTTCCATAACCATGACTTCTATACCTGCCTATCACCACCCCCCGCCCCCCCGGCCCCCTCCCAAACCCTTGATTTCAGTTGCCTCTCTTAACCACATAACAGACCTGAATTCCTCCCAGGGATAATCTCTCACCTGGAAAAAGATGGGGATATACTATATGCAGCCTCAAAATCTATGACTCTCCAGCTGCATCTTGTTACCCACCTTGTCCTCCACTAAATGGCATCCATGACCATGGCACATGTGGACTCTTCCATGATGCAGACAGTGAATGGATAACACATTGCTTCCTGAGGTCTTGGTTAAATAAGCAGGAAGCTAAGAGTGGAATGCATTCTCTTGCCACTCTAAGTCTTAAGTCTTAGTTGACACTTAAGGTATTCCGTATGATAACGTAATATGGCAGGCTTTATCCTACAACTTAACTGGTGCACAAAAATCTGCTCACCAGCATCCAGAGTGGGAAACCATACCTTTATCCTCACACCACCTCTTGCCTCCCCAGTGGTGTTCAGTGTACCTCCTTCTGTCTATCCCATATCCCATACCCTGTGCCAGCTGTCTCTCTAAACTGAGTCATCTCCACACTCCCATCTACCCTTCTAACTAAGGTGGAAATTCTCTAAGATCCAAATGTTATATGCCATATGTCACTGCCAACAGCTCTGACTTTATGACAGGGTTATAATATAACCTCTTTTACAATCTGCAAGATTGTGTTTTCCTATCATCATCCTCCTAAGATCTTCTCTAAGATTCAAGTCTGTATTTTCCTACCATCATCCTCCTAAGATCCTCTCTAAGATTCAAGGTTGTATTTTCCTATCATCATCCTCCTAAGATCCTCTCTAAGATTCTGATCCTAAGATTCCCTTTGTTTGACCACACAGCCATACTCATCGTTCCCCCAGCACTGTCTCTCTTTTCATACCTCTCAACATTTTCATAACTTGTGACCTTCCGGGAATGCTGTGAAGTTGCTTCTTT
Organism: Capra ibex; assembly: GCA_006410555.1. Taxonomy (NCBI): domain Eukaryota; kingdom Metazoa; phylum Chordata; class Mammalia; order Artiodactyla; family Bovidae; genus Capra; species Capra ibex. The sequence continues at coordinate 398,890 of SJYO01013258.1, read as the reverse complement.
TTTACCTGAAAATTCAAGTAAAAGTGTTAGTTGCTCAATCGTGTCCAGCTCTTTGCCACCCCATGGACTGTTCCCCGCTAGGCTCCTCTGTCCATGGAATTATCCAGGCGAGATCCATTCCTTTCTCCAGGGGATCTTCCTGACCCAGGGATCAATCCTGTATTCCCTGCATTGGCAAGTGGATTCTTACTCGCTGAGCCACCTGGGAATCCCTCTGTTTCACTCAGTTGTTACTTATTCTTTTAGACTGGGTTCAAATGAAATCTTCCCCTTCGTAATTCTGTGTACTTACAGCATTTGGCATTTATCCATTACTATGTCTCTCACATTAACTTCTAGCTATTGCGTAATTAATTCTCACTGAAGGTGAAAGCTTCGTTTTTATAATCTCACCTTCCAGTGTATTTCAACAATTCTTTTTCTGACACCTAGTAGGAATCTGTTCTTTACTAGATGCTCAATTTAATAAAAAACTAAGTGAATAAGTGAAATGATTACAATTTAAATGCAGTATTTAAATATTTCAAATGATCAAATTAATTTTAGTATAGAAGTACTCCCAATGCTATTAATGTGAATGCAAAATGATCAGTTCATCTAATAACATTTGGTATAATAATCACAATGCCTTGATGAGTAGATGGACTCTCAGTATTATAGGAAAGAACCTTTTGTGTTCTATTACAAGTTAATCCCTAAAGGGATGTTGCCTGTAAGTTTAAATTATACATAAAACCCATCTCTGGGAACCCTGCTTCCAAGGTAATGAACTGTAAACTAAAATTCCTTTGTTTAGCTTACAGGAAGCATCCTGACCAGGCTCACCTGTGAGTGACTTCAGGGAGGAAGAATTTAGCCCTTCTCCTCTGGAGGCTGCTGGGAACCAGGAAGTGTTAGACTTTACTACCTCCCCTTTTACTATAAAAGGAGCTTGCATTCTAACTCAGGCAAGAGAATTCTTTGGGGCCAGAACCTACCATTTTCTCCATTTGCAGGCTTTACAAATAAAGCTGTTACTTCTAGCACCAACAATTTGTTTCTTGATTATTGGCCTGAACTGCAGTGAGCAGTATGAGCTTAGACTCAGCAATATCAGTATATGTTTTGTTTGTGAGGGGTTGGGGGGTGGCAAAAACAACCCTCCAAAACCCTGTTGTTTTACTGAAATAAACTGTCTAAATAAGAGCAGGTAATTTTTCTTTCTTTTTAAATTATGGAACGGAAGTCCTCAAACTGAAAAACTTGGATTATCAATGATCATATATAAAGCAAAGTTTTAAAAGTGCAAAGTTCATAGATTAATAAAGGCGATCCATTGACCTTTGCTAATGTTCTAGTTAGTGAACTAGACTTTGTAGTTTAATTATAATGGTCCTCCTTTTTTTTTTTAACCCAACCCCTTCAGTGTCTCTTCGGTGCTCACTGATAATGTATGAGTTGTTAAGAAAACATACACACACTGTAACAGTTGGTTAGCCTTTGAGTCTCAAGTTTTCATTTTTAGTCGCATCTTAAACATGATACAGGCTGCAGTGTCCTGCTTCTATTTTCAAGTGTTAATGGGAAAGAAACTTCAAAGACCTAGATCCTTTAATTACTAAAACAAACAAAACAAACAAACAAACAAACAAAAACTGGGAAGTTCTCATAGTTATTTGTGGTTTATCTGGTTTAACTGAAATTATTTGAGTTGTACTCTTATCTTATTGATTTTTTTCCCCCTCTCTTTTGGGCAACATTAGCCATTCCAAGCTAGAACTCCTTGATATCCAATTTTAGTGCCTCATCTTTCCTCTAAGTGCAGAAAGGACTTTAAAAGATGCTGGTTGAGCATTTTTACTTTTCTGAAGATAGTTTTCTGAATATCCAGTATTAGTTTTTCACTGTTCTGTCTTTGGGCAAAAATTATATGAAGAAAACTGCTGAAGAAGAGTTAAATGATCAACACTTTCTGAGCCAAAGAAAGGACCTCTAAGTTTGGGTGAGATCAAGTATCAGCAAAACATTTTCTAATTTGTGTCATTTTAAGAGGGTTCTTTTTAGTACATTGTGAGGAATGTGAGGTTTGGCCTCCTTTTTCACACAGGAATTGCTGAAAGGAGCACTTTATGTCTTTTATGACTATGTTTCACAAAGAATTTTTAACGTTGGTGCAGTATAGGACTAAAGCGGTATTTATTAGCTTTTAGCGCTGCATACGTGTGCACATCCATAGCTGGAAGCACCACTTCTCCTCTCTCCAGGTATTCATACCCTCCATCTTGTCTCCTCTATGCCCTGCATCTGACCAGCTGCCCCTACCATGGATTTTCCCATTTGAAATGCTTCTAAAACACATCCCTTCATCTCATTCATCTTCCCACCTTTTAGTCCTCATGCCAGGCACTCACTGCTTCACTCCATTCTTCACGGAGCCCTCACTCATCCTGGCTCTCCTTCTCCAAAGCTCCCCTCTTTATTATATCAAATGGGAATCATTTTGCCTGACCTCCAAAACGCTCTTCAGTTTGCTCTTACCTTCTATACTTGATCTTATGTTTTTGCTGGTCTTTCCAACATACTCACAAGTTTCCTGTTTCTCAGAGCAGGGACTTAGAGCACATGCTTCAGGATGGGAGCTGTTCAGGAAACAATGTAAAGTGTTGCTTTCAGACTTTCTCTTCCCAACCTGGGAATCTGCATTTTAAGGGGGTTTCCTCCAGGTGGTTCTATGTGTTTAAAACAGAGAGTCTACATACTTGCCTCTTCTGTCCTCACTGACCCAGTGTTTCTGTAAGGTCTATAAAACATACCCCTTCTGCATGGGATGCAGTGTTCAATACATGTTAACATAACTGCTTTCTGATTACATTTCCCTGCCTAGAGGATGAGTCCCCCAGGACAGAGGTCACGTTTATATTACAGAGTAAGGCAGAAAGACCACTGGTTGGGAGTTGGCAGGTTTACTTCTGTCATAAGTTCTAGCTATAGGGAAAAACATGGGCTTGTACAGCCTCAGTTTGCTCATTGACAAGAGTGAGAAACAGCAGAGGTGATGCCTAAACTCTTCTATTTTAAAAGCCTACCGTGTCATTGTCATAGGAAGGTTAAGAGCTTCACTCTCACACCCGGGTTTAAACCTTAGCTCTGCCATTAGCTTTGTAATTATAAGTGAAGGATAATTTCTCTGAGTCTGTATCAGTGGGGGTAATAATGTATACCTCCTGAGGTAGCTATGAAGGTGACATAGTTAAAGTGCTTAACACAGTAGATCTTATATGAAGGTTTTGGCATATTGCTATTAATCTGTGTCCTCCCTTACTTCTCATAATGAGGGACAAAGATGTATTCTTTCCTGAACACTACATTCCAGCAGAGCTTCTTCTCTGTAGACAGTTTAGTTTAATAATAAAATATAAAATTGGTTGGGTTCAAACTTGTCTCCACTTCTTAATAACTCAATTACCCTATGCATATTATTAATACTTTATATTTTTTGAAGTAGAGATCCTAATAATATTATCTTTATCATAAAGTTGTTGTGAGGCTTAAGTGAGGTAACGCATGTAAATGCCCAGCCAATGCCTCATCCAGAGCAAATGTTAGCTATTATTAATCCTTCTGCCTGGGGTTAGCCTGAACCAAATGAAAATGTATTGTCTGAGAGTCAAGAGACCTAACTTAAGAGTTCTGGAACAAATCTTGGGTGGGTTACATCATCTACCTCTTACTTCAGTTTCCTGTTCTACAAAATGGTACTGATAATAACTCATTCCATGGGGCACCACAAGGATTAGATAAGGAAATACATGGGAAAATACATTCAAAAGACAAGGAACTATACCAGGCATGACTTATATTTATTGTTATTATTTTCTTTGTATCCATTAAGTGAAGGAATTAACCCACATAATAGCCAGTGTTTATTTAAAATTTATTGTGTTATAGGCATTTGATCCTCTGATTTAATCCTCTCAAAATCCACTGCATTATATTGTAGAATTTCTCTTTCATAGCATGTGAAAATTGAGGTTCAGAGAAGCCAAGTAACTTGCTCAAGAACTCACACCCTGTAAGTTGCATAACTGGAACATATTGAAAAAGCAAACATTTAACCACTTTCAAAAGACTTCTAAAATCCCTCTGGCCAAGTCTCTTGGTTATAGCTTTATCTATGAAGAGACTGGATGTGATGTTGGAAAAATAAGATGGAGGCTTTCAAAGTGAGTGGGAAGATCCCTAGAGTTTAAAATCAGAAGTAGAAAGCTATTATATGCCTGAACTTGGCTTTCATTAGAAACTCTGGATTCTTCACGGTTGGAAATGGAACCTACATTGGTCCTGTAGCCTTTCTCTTCATCTTCATGTAATAAAGGGGGCTGAAGTATTTAGTTTCTTCATAGAAAGGCAATCACTCCAGTATTCTTGCCGGGAAAATCCCATGGAGGGAGGAGCCTGGCAGGCTACATACCATGGGATTGCAGAGTCAGACATGACTGACTTCACTTCACTTTCTCCTTAATTTTCCCTATATCTTAGATCACGACAACACTGTGAGGTATTATTACCTCTGTTTTGTAGGTAAGGAAACTGAGATTCAAGAATGGTTTAAGAGCTCTGGTCTACAAAGGTAAAACTGTTGGAACTTGAATATATGTCTCTGGATGGTATTCTTTTCATTATACTCTTCTAGGTATGTTTTTGTCTCTAACTGGTCTAACTTGAAAAATATGATTTACATAAATTTTGCAGAAACATCGTACATTGATATCAAACCATATAATACATTCATACCTTATTTGTCCTCACAACCCTTGAGTAAAGCTTTTACCGATGAGGAAACTAAGATCCAAGTAGTATAAATGACTTGCCAAAGTACACAAAACTAATCAGAAGTATAAAATATTGTATTCCTTCATGTTTTGTATACTCTAGTAGACCACTCATAGTGACTTGGATACATTAATAAAATACATTAATCATCATTCATTTTACAGAAAAAGTGAGCAAACCAATGAATAATATCAAGAACCTAAGTGACCAGAAAAATCACATTTGAAATTGTGTTTTTCCTTCTAAAGTAATTGAAGGAATTCTTTTAAAGCTCTTTTTTAAAATTTAAGAATAATGATGGGGATTTCAGTTGATTAAAAAGAAGTCAGTCCTTTATCTTTTGTGCAATGGGAGAATTTCTCTTTTATAATACTCACAAGATAACACAAAAGAGGCTTTTGGTTTTGATTGGGATCTTAGTTAAGCAAATGAGTAAAGGCATCTGAAATGTATATTCTTTCACTAATTAATTAACTCTTTCATTCATTATTCAGCCGTTGCGTTGTGCCAAATGCTATGCAACATTTTCTGTACTAATGATTACAAAAGAAAATTTGAGATACATTTATAAACAAGCCAGAATCAAAAGCAGAATTAAACAGTTTGGTTTCCATGCATAGAGGATTAGACTTTATATCATTCCTTTACTCTTTCATGGAAATGACAATGTAGATTAACATCACTCCAGCTTCATTTCATCTAAGCCAAGAGGGGAAAAGAAAAAGTGTTCAGTTTGTAGCTGAATAGTCCTTATTCTTCTGTTTTGCAGGCTTTATTTTTTTCTTTTCCAAAGTTGTTCTATGTGGGGCTAATTTGTTCTAATTTGGCGCTTATTTTCATTTAAAAAAATCTACATTTTACTTATAAGGATAAAGATAAACTTCAGTGAAATAGCATTTAAAACATTAAGTCCATGTTGTTGCTTTAGATATTTAGAATTTATTTTTCAAGAGCATTAGAATTTGATCTATTGAGGGAATGGAAATGGGTATTTGGCCCCACACTATATTCCAGTCTATGCATGTGGAAAAAACACTATACTAATACAAGTAAACATAAAGAGCCTGACAATGTATGTGATGGTGTTAAGACTGGCCCTATCGGAAGTTAGGCTGTGCCATCAGTCAGGTTCTGCTGGCTTTTGACGTTCTGCTAGCCTTCTACTTTCTCATCCAAGTTCTGTCCTGATCCTGCCTCTTAGAAGCAGGCCACAGTCCAGTGCAAGAGCCTAGTCCATCATCACACAATTTAAATGAGAGACAAACAAAAACCCTAAACAAGTCTTCATTTGTCTAATTTAGGAAAAATCATCTCTGAGGTTCCATATGCACGAGGCCAGAGAGACAATTCTCCATTTCTACCTTGTTTCTTTATTTCTGTATGTATGTATGTGCTGTGAGTGCTAAATCGCTTCAGTCATGTCTGATTCTTGGCGACCTTATGGACTGTAGCCCACCAAGCTCCTCTGTTCATGGAATTCTCCAGGCATGAATACTGGAATGGGTTGCCACGCCCTCCTCCAGAGGATCTTCCTGACTCAGGGATCAAAAGTGTGTTTCCTTCGGCTCCTGCATTGCAGGCGGGTTCTTTACTGTTGAGCCGCCAAGGAAGTCCATGTATATAGGCACTTAAAGTTTACTTCCTCACTCATACTAGCCACATTTCTTTTTTCCTTTCTTTTTAAGACAGATTTATTTTTATTTATTTATTTATTTGGCTGTGCTAGGTCTTCGTTGTGGCACATGAGATCTTTCCACAATGTGGAAAGGCATAGTTGCTACACAGATAGACTCCATTCTGAAGAGAACTGTGACTTCCAGGATCTACTCTACCTATGGAAATACTTGTAAAGCAGTATTTATTTATTTATTTGGTTGTGCCAAGTCTTAGCTGCAACACTCAGGATCTTCACTGCAGCATGCAGGATCTTTAGTTGTGGCATGTGGGATCTAGTTCCCTGACCAGGAATTGAACCTGGGTCCCTGGCATTAGAGGCACAGAGTCTTAGCCACTGGACCACCAGGAAAGTCTCTCACCGTTTCTATTTTATGTCAATCATTTTTGCTCCACGTTTGAATGTGGAATGTAGTAGAATTTTGGTTGGCTTGATATTCTAACAATTTTTGCACAACTACATTGGGGTTTTCTGTAAGAAGTTTTACCTGTGGAAATGGAATACTCCTGAGTTCTCACACATTGTAGTTAATTCATGAGCCTTTGTATGGTAATCCTGAAGACTCCTAATAATCAAAAGCTGTTTCTTTATTCAGAATCAAGAGAAAACGTCCATGACTTCAGAACAACTTTCTTTTTTATGACAGAATATTTCTCTTTTGACTATAACTTTAATTAAGCTCTATTAACTTTAATTTAATTTAAGCTATTTAAATAGTTCAAATGCTATTAAACTCAAAGAGCACATTTTTTTAAAAAAAGGTATTTAGTTCCTGGGCATTTTTCCTCGATCTCACACAGCCTTAATTACTATCCACTTATTGTTAAGTATATCATAAAATAAAATATACTGTATAAATTGCATTAATCTCCATAAAAGTAAACTTGAAGCAGAGCCATAAACTAACCAGAGGTACTAAAATCAGAGGTACAATAAAAAGACAAAGTACATAAAACATCTTCTAACATTGGACCTCCATGGATGGTGAACAAATTTTATTGCATTCTTCTATTATTTCAGTGGAAATGAGAACAGGCATTTTCATGTATGGAGTATTATTACATAATATTTCCACCTATTATGTGATTTTCTTTCTTTTCTCTGTACCCTATTTTAATGTCTTTCCCCCAAAGTAGAGCTTCTCTACATCTATAATAATTGCAATAGATTTGCCAAGGCAGTTTTCTAAAAGGAATAAAGTTAATTTGATTTTGAAGGAATACATTTTCCTTTCATAATTACTCATATAATTACGACAACCTGGCACATACTAGTAAGTAGGGTAAGAAGCCTATTTAATTATATCCTAATGAACATTTGCAATTATACAATTTTTTAAAATCCATATGAAATTTTTAAAAATGCTTCCGTCAGACAGAATATTTCTTGAATTTTATTTTCAAAACCGTGTGCATGCATGCTAAGTCGCTGTAGTCATGTCCAACTCTATGCAACCCTATGGACTGCAGACAGCAGTCCTCTGTCCATGGGATTCTCTAGGCAAGAACACTGGAGTGGGTTGCCATGCCCTCCTCCAGGGGATCTTAGACCACTATCCTTTAAATCACTCAGAGTAAAACTTTTCATTATCAGAGAACTATAGATGTTAACTTCAGAAGATAGAATCATTGATTTAGAAGCAACTTTGGATGTCTTCACATCCTAGTCTTCCGTGGCCTCACTCACAGATGCGCTACTAAACACTTTCTAATTTTCAGTACACAATTGTTAATGAGACGTCATTTAAATACCCCCAGGAGTGTACTGTGTATATCATTAGAAAGGGGAGTTTTTTCCAAGGCCAGCAGTGCTAACCAGGCAGTATCTCTTGGGCACCTAATATGCACAAGATACTCTTCTAGACATTACACAGGATGTAAATTTGAGTCAGATTTTACTTTTGTACATAAAATACACTCAAGTTGAGGATATAATATGTTTACATGAGAAAGTGACACTGTAATAGTGGAGCTGTGTTCACTTGCCCGTTTGGATTTTATATGCTCTGAAAAGACTCTGATGCTGGGAGGGATTGGGGGCAGGAGGAGAAGGGGACAACTGAGGATGAGATGGCTGGATGGCAACACTGACTCATTGGACGTGAGTCTGAGTGAAGTCCGGGAGTTGGTGATGGACAGGGAGGCCTGGCATGCTGCGATTCACGGGATCGCGAAGGGTTGGACACGACTGAGCGACTGAACTGAACTGAACTGACCTCCACTAGAGATTTGAGACACATGTCTGCTTACCAGGACCTCTACTTTGAATATTGTCTTTCCTGGTTCCCCTAAGCTGCATCTTCCTAAATTTGTACCTGAACTTTCCCTTCCTGACCAACAACTTTTATTTGTTAACACATTTGTGTAAACATCTGGGAATTTGGTAGGCGCTTCCTAGAGGCTCTTTGCCTGATTACATTTTCAGTTCCTGTCTCACAATTCAAGGACAAGTAATCCCCACCCTCATATCCAGTGTAAGATTCCAGAACACTTAGCCACATACAGGTTCTGGCCCAAGCTCAGCATGCAGGCCCAGCCCTGTAGACGCTGGTGGAGCCAGGTATGTATGTCATGGAATATACCTGGTCATAGAGACATGGCGAAATAGAATGTTACCCTTTGAAAGGGTCCATCAGAAATTCCATCAGGAATTGGAAAGCCCTAATGGTGAATGCAGAAACTACTCCCCTTTTCAAATATGGAGTCACTTTTAACATTTAAAAATCTCATGTCCTATCATCTGATCCAGTTAATACTCTTAGTCTCTACTGATAAAGAAAATAATTTCTGAATTCAAAATACTTTAGGTTATTTCTTATGGTATCAATTCTAATATTTCAAAAGTCATGGCACTTATGTATGTGAGACATATTATTTACTCCAGCTGTCAGCAGTGCTTGATGTATACATAACTTCATGATGTCCTGGTCAGAATTCCACAGGCACTCAGGGATACATTGTCAGACTGTGAACCATAACAGATGTAGAGAACAAATGGATATAAAGTGGGGAAAAGAGGGCGGGAGGAATTGGGAGATTAGGATTGACATATATACACTACTATTTGTAAAACAGATAACTAATGAGAACCTGCTGTATTGCACAGAGAACTCTACTCAGTGACGTGTGGTGACCTAATTGGGAAAGAAATCCAGAAGGAAGGGGATATATGTATAGGTATGGCTGATTCATTTTGCTGTATAGTAGAAACTAACATACCATGGTAAAGCAACTATACGCCAATAAAAATTAATTTAAAATGAAATGTATAATTATAGAATCTGAGCAAAACAGATTACGCAAGTTATCTCTTTTAGTCCTCAAAACTACACTATGGGGGTCTGCATTGCTAAATTTTATTTTATGGGTAGGGAAACCAAGGCTTCCAGAGAATGAGTAACTGGCCCCAGACATGGAGCTAGAGGTGACAAAGCTGAGATTTGACCCAGGCTTGTCTGCTCTGAGGGCCTGACTCTATGATTTTACCATCAGGCACGAGGAAGGGGGTTTCAAAATAAGGTGAGAGACTCTGAAGTGGATGAGAACAAGAAGTGCATTCAGAAATGCCATTATGCTAAACCCTCCACTTCTGTTGTTAGTTATATATCAGCCATTCTCTGAAACTAATTGAAACTTGACAGTGAAGGTAACATACACACAACAAAGGGATTTTGTTTCAGGTTCCTAGAACAGCCACTGAGTTAATGTTAAAATTTGTCTCTTGGTTGATTGGTGACACTAGTGGTAAAGGACCTGCCTGACAATACAGAAGACACAAGAGATACCTCTTTGGTCTCTGGGTTGGGAAGATCCCCTGGAGAAGGAGATGGCAACCCACTCCAATATTCTTGTCTGGAGAATTCCATGGACAGAGGAACATGAGCTACAGTTTACAGGGTTTCAGAGTCAGACATGACTGAAGCAACTTGGCAGCCAGCCAGTCGATTTCACTGATCCATGCAACTTTGTTTTCTTAGTGCTTTCCAGGTGCATTTCTGCAGTATGATAAACCACCTAGGTCAGCTGAACACATTTCTCAATTTTACATCTAACCAAAGCAAGCTAATTGTATGATTATTCATCTGGGTCCTCCAAGTGAGCACAAGGACAATCAAAAGTTTCAATTATGATAAAATACAGCAAGTGTCATGGATAATAAAGAGAAGCAGCAAATAAAATACAGTAGAAGTTAAGAGGAAGGAGGCATTATTTTGACCTTATTAGGTTGGAGAAGGCTTTATGGAAAAGTAAGTTGGCATTCCTGGATGTTGAGTAATAGTGAAGCTTTGGCAACTTAAAGTTGCTGAGGGGATGGAACTCTAGAAAGAAGGACCATTCCTTTGTTATCTAAATCAGGACATATTAGAGAGTAAAAATGGCACACTTCTAGTCATTGTACTTAAGCAACAGACCAAAATGAGACTGTTCCAGAAAACTGCATGTGTGGTCACTCCAAGTTCAGGGGAAAGGGTAGAGAAATTCTCTGCATTTGAATGGAGCAAGAGAGGAGAGTAGTAAAAAGTCAGATTTGAAAGTGCATCAGGACCATATCATGAAGGACCTTGAGTGCCAAAAAATATTTTGCAGACGGTCTAGTCATGGAAAGTTTGTGAATAGGTGGATATGTGATGTAAACGAAACTGTCTTTCACAAAGATTCATTTGACAGTAGAGAGGAAGATGGATGACAGAGGGCAGACGGGAATATTTACTCGACGTGTCTGTGATTTCTTTTCTCTCTCCAAGTCTTAGAGAATTTGCCTTGTCACAAGGTAAGTAAGGCTAGCCCTAAGTCCCATGGATCCTTATTTTTCTTGTGATCATCTAATACAACCAGGAGTAGACATATGGATTTGCTGGTTCAGTGAGATAGTTTACTCTTAGAAATTTAAAGTTGAGACCAGAAACCAACTTTCTAAACTACAGGAATTCATCCTTTGGGAATACATGAGGTAGACCATGAACAGGAATGCATTTCACAGAGAATTGATGTGCTGTGCAGAGAGACAGAAACACTGAAGCTGTGCAAAATGGTGCAGATATGAAAGGCCATGTGCTCATGTGAGAGATGAGAAGAGAGAGAGAGAGAAAGAGAGACACAGAGAGAAACAGAGACACAGACGGACAGAGGTGAAGCATGAGAAGAAAAGAGTGGGGAGGAGAAGGAAGGGAAGGGGAGAAAGAGACGCTGCCTCATGGCTCTGAGGTTCTGTGTCACCTGCTGTACCTCATACTCCATGATATTACTGTGTTCTCTTCATTAGCTAAGTTAATCCTAGAACAGTATGGGAGTCAGGGGCACTGACCTTCTAGGCTGTTAAAAATATGCATAATCTACTTGTAATTTATAGTTGGCCCTTTGTATATGTTCCTCCATAGAAGCGGTTCCCTTTGTACCTGTGGTTCTGCAACCTCAGATTTAAACAATATTGGATCCTGTAGCACTATAGAATTTGCTATTGAAAAAAAAAATCTGTTAATCTGTAAAAATACTGAATCACTGTGTTGCACACCTGAAATTAATATAATATTGTAAATCAGTTAGACTTGGCAACAATAAAGATCTGCGTGTAAGTGGACCTGGGCAGTTCAAACACATGTTGTTCAAAGGTTAATATTTGATCAGGTTTATTTTCTTGAAAACAAATGAGCTTTAACTAAGGTAAAGTAAGAAATGTTCCCCAGTAAGAACCACCCATTGATTCTGGATCTGTCTTTTTGGACAGCACAAAAGAAGTCTCCTTCTTCTCATAATAGCTCTGCAAATATTTTAAGACAGGCATTGTTATTTTATAGTTTCCTGTTCTTCAGGCTGAATATTTCTCTCTTCAGCAAGAGAGAAATTATGTGTCATCTGTTTCTTGTTAAAGATGATACTCAAAATTGAGCACCTTATTTTAGATATGTTTAGACCGCTACAAAAACTAGTCAGCCTCTTGCTTCACAACCTTCTGTTCTCCTGTATTTTCTTTCAAGGCAAAAAAAAATTAAGCACTCAACGTCCCTGACTTTCTTTCAGTTATGGGGAGATGGAAAGGACTTGAAGAATATTCTTAGGTAGTGACATGTAATGACAAGTAGGTAGAAGTCTTATTAACAAGCCAAATTTGTGTCTGCTCACCTGTGTGCAGTAGAGCCAATTCACTGACATCAGGTTGTGGGAAAGGAAACTGCAGCATTTATTGCAAGAGCCAGGCAGGGAGTCCAGGAAGCTAATGCTCAAAAGGCCTGAATTCCTTGATGGCTTTCAGGAAAAGGATTTTAAAACAGAGTGAGGGAGAGGGTTTATGGAGTGTGTGACCAGCTTCTGATTGGTTGGCGGTGAGGTAACAGAGTGGTATTTCAGGAGTCAACATCATCAACCTTCTGGCTTCAACTGGTTTGGGGTCTACTTGCTTTTGGTTAATACACAGTTAACTTCTTCCATCTAGGGAGGTTTGGCATCTGAAAAACAGCTTAAGGATATAGCTCAGAATATTATCTATAGCCCTTGAGAAGGCACTAAATTCTCTGACTTTGTTTAATGGCAAAGCTGTTATTATTTTGTCTTGTTGACTGTTTTCCTTTGTTTCTGTGTTTTCTCACTTCTCTGATTAAATTTGCAAGTCAGGGAAGGCCTAGGAGGCTAAACATTTTCTACAAAGAAAAGGCTTGTGGGGACTTCTCTGGTTATCAGTCCAGTGGTTAAGAATCTGCCTTGCAGTGCAGGGGACTTTGGTTCAATCCCTGGTTGGGGAACCAAGATCCCACAAGCCACAGGGCAACTAAGCCTATGCGTACCAACCAGAGAGTCTGTGCACTGCAACAAAGATCCCATGTGCTGCAACTAAGACTGGATACAGCCAATTGATAGACAAATAAATAAACAACAACAAAAATAGAGGCAAGAGGGAGATATGGGAGTGTGCCTGTCCTGGGAAGGCCCCAGAGAGTTCTGCTCAGTTGCAATCTAGGAAGAACCATTTTTTCCTGGATAAAAATGTGAATATTTTCTAGGGGGAGAATCCTTTATCCTTTTTTTGTTTAGGATGAAGAAAAGATGCCTGAAAGTGTAGCATCCCTGATGCAACTATGAGGAGGTAACAAGGATGCTGATGTTGGAGAATAAAAACACCTGGTTCCTAGTTTCTATCCCTGAGCTGGCATATCCTCCATGGACTGCCATCACAATACTGCTTGTTGCATGAGACAATAAGAGCCATTTTGTACAAAACTATGTAGCACATTTTTCTGTAACTAGCATACAAATAATAACTGATAAACCTTCTCAGGCTTGGATATGATACTTTTGTAAATATGATGTAAGGCTTTTAAATCCCACATATAATGTAAACATTGTAATTCATTCAGGTTAGTGAAATTTCTTCTAATTTTCAGATTGGTCTTCTGTGGTAAATAGTCACAATTCCTAGCTGTAAAGCATAGAAAGAATTTAACTCCATTTTCTTAATCCTGCTGTCTTTGAGAAATCAACATCTAATAGATTGATTGAATAATTTGCAGATAATTTGCAAATTTCTAAGGCTAATTTATAGAGTAGCATAAAGAGAAGAGTAAATTTGAACACAGGTTTCTTCTAGTAGGGAGAATAAAGCATAGTCTCAAATAAGTAAGCATAAAGGAGAATGAGTGGAGTAATCAGATAATTTTTATGTCTATGAATTTTTGCTGCTCTGCAACTCTTATCCCACAGTGATGTGGAACAAATCCAATAGAGCAGAAATGATTGTGTGTGTGTGTGTGTGTGTGTGTGTGTGTGTTCAGTCTATAGAGTCCTTGAGATGGAGCCCCTCCCACCTCTAGTTGCCTGCAGCCTGCAGCCCATGTGTGCCATGGGGAGATGCAGAAATGCCCAGTTTCAGGAAGGGGAACCACGGAGAACTAATGTCAGGGCTGCGCAAGGTCAAACGGGCAATGTTAAAGGGCCAGGGTCCATGGTGGGCACTGTGGGCCTCAGTAGCAGATGCGTCTAGGCCAACTGAGTGCCATGAGGCGCAGAGGGGAAAGAGGACTTCATCCAGTGGTCAGGTGAGGTGACGTGGCTCAGTGACGAGGGAGAACTGCGCAAGTGGCTCTCCCATCCCTGCTGCTGTGCTGTTTCCTAGGAATCTCTTGTTGCTCAGAAGATCTGAGGGGAGAAAGGAGAAGATATAGTGGTATGAGATGACTGTGAAAACATGTACCCCAAATAGACCTAGTTAAATTGCAAGAGAATAGCCTTAAACAAAAATTGACTCTCTTACCCAGATTAGGTATTTTTTCCATTGTTATTCAGAGACTTAGAGGCTTGTGATGAGGTTGCATTTCTTTATATATGACTTATAGTGTGTGAATTTTGAAGTCACTTCAAGTACAGGATATTTGATTTAAGAAAGGTGTGTGTAATGTTATAGGAGTTTCAAATGAAGATCTTACACCTAGTCAATGAATTGAAAGGTGATAGTCAAACAAACCTATAAAGGATGCTCATGGCTTTTAATGGGGTAGAAGAGGGAGAGTAAAGATGGGTATTTGAGTCAGGACACTGGGGCAGAGGAACAGACCTGTGTGGGAAAAGCAGGATGTCTGTTAGCTGGAGTACATCTTATCGACTGAATCTCAATGTTTCAGAAGTCGAAAGGAAAGGATTTTAGACATGAATATGTTTTTAATCTGATCCTCTCATTTACAAGTGACGTGACTGAGGTACAGGGGTGGTGAATAGCTCTGTCACCCTTGCATTAGCAGTGGGGGCCAGTCTTGAACCCTGGTCTCCACACTCAGGGGAAGACTCTGTTCTCTACAACATTTTGCCTGGATTGCCAAGGACCCTGATGTGGGCTGTTTCATTGGCTATGGGAATTCACAGACTGCTTTTGATAAGAGAATTTTAAGAAAAGTAATCTGGCTATAAAGCTATAGGCTAGATTAAAGGGGAGGAATAGGATAGATATAGATCTGGGGGAGAAGGAAAGGGACCTGGGAAGGATTTTGGCATATGTTTAAGCAAGAGGTAAAGGAGTTAGGTCGTAGCACTGTAATAATTATAATCAGAAAGTTATAACTATAATTGTTCATTAAGTAATTCCCTAAGGGTCTCTGGTTTCCTACTGCCAAAGCCTTTGACTGTGTGGATCACAATAAAACTGTGGAAAATTCTGAGAGAGATGGGAATACCAGACCACCTAACCTGCCTCGTGAGAAATCTGTATGCAGGTCAGGAAGCAACAGTTAGAACTGGACATGGAACAACAGACTGGTTCCAAATAAGAAAAGGAGTACACCAAGGCTGTATATTGTCACCCTGCTTATTTAACTTCTATGCAGAGTACATCATGAGAAACACTGGACTGGAAGAAACACAAGCTGGAATCAAGATTGCCGGGAGAAATATCAATAACCTCAGATATGCAGATGACACCACCCTTNTGAAGAGGAACTAAAAAGCCTCTTGATGAAAGTGAAAGAGGAGAGTGAAAAAGTTGGCTTAAAGCTCAACATTCAGAAAACGAAGATCATGGAATCTGGTCCCATCACTTCATGGGAAATAGATGGGGAAACAGTAGAAACAGTGTCAGACTTTATTTTTTGGGGCTCCAAAATCACTGCAGATGGTGATTGCAGCCATGAAATTAAAAGACGCTTACTCCTTGGAAGAAAAGTTATGACCAACCTAGATAGCATATTCAAAAGCAGAGACATTACTTTGCCAACTAAGGTCCGTCTAGTCTACGCTATGGTTTTTCCTGTGGTCATGTATGGATGTGAGAATTGGACTGTGAAGAAAGCTGAGTGACGAAGAATTGATGCTTTTGAACTGTGGTGTTGGAGAAGACTCTTGAGGGTCCCTTGGACTGCAAGGAGATCCAACCAGCCCATTCTGGAGATCAACCCTGGGATTTCTATGGAAGGAATGATGTTGAAGCCGAAACTCCAGTACTTTGGACACCTCATGCGAGGAGTTGACTCATTGGAAAAGACTCTGATGCTGGGAGGGATTGGACACAGGAGGAGAAGGGGATGACAGAGGATGAGATGGCTGGATGGCATCACTGACTTGATGGACGTGAGTCTGAGTGAACTCCGGGAGATGGTGATGGACAGGGAGGCCTGGCATGCTGCAATTCGTGGGGTCGCAAAGAGTTGGACATGACTGAGCGACTGAACTGAACTGAAAGAGCTATTGAATGAATGAGTCAACAAATGAAAGTTAGAAATTGTAGAGAAGCAGAAGGAGGTTTTCCTGAAAGGAAGTTTTTTTTTTTTTTTTTTTTTTTTTGAGGCTCAAGACATAAATTGGAGAATTTTGGAAAAATGTTGATTTGATTTGGACTATGGAGTTTGATGTAGAGAAGTGGACTCCACATGGATTTTGCAATCAGGTAATTAGAAAGTGAGCCTGGAGCTCTGAGAAAGTTTAGGGCTGCAAATGAAAAATCTGGGGAAACAGTCAGAAATATGGTGCTAGTGATTACAAGGCTCTACTCAGGGCACTTTACAGAATGAGAAAAATGAAAACTTGGTTCCATTCTCCTCTCAACAGAGTAGACAGTGCCTTCCAGTGAAAAGGGAAAAATTAGAACTTTCCCTTGTATGTGCTGATCAGTCTCTGGTGTGGTGTGTGTGTGTGTGTGTGTGTTTAGCACTTTTATAGCACACATATGAAAGTTGAGTGGTCTCTGAATTCAGCAGTTACAGTCAGCTGAATTCTGAACCTGAATAATATATGGGCGTGGCACTGTTTACTGGGAGCAAGTGATTTGTTTTATTGCTTACATTTCAAATTCTTTCATGTATTTCCCAAGAAGTTTTTGGGCTCCAAAATCACTGCAGATGGTGATTGCAGCCATGAAATTAAAAGACGCTTACTCCTTGGAAGAAAAGTTATGACCAACCAAGATAACATATTCAAAACCAGAGACATTACTTTGCCGACTAAGGTCCAGCTAGTCAAGGCTATGGCTTTTCCAGTAGTCATGTATGGATGTGAGAGTTGGACTGTGAAGAAGGCTGAGCACAGAAGAATTGATGCTTTTGAACTGTGGTGTTGGAGAAGACTCTTGAGAGTCCCTTGGACCGCAAGGAGATTCAACCAGTCCATTCTGAAGGAGATCAGCCCCGGGTGTTCTTTGGAAGGAATGATGCTAAAGCTGAAACTCCAGGACTTTGGCCACCTCATGCGAAGAGTTGACTCATTGGAAAAGACCTTGATGCTGGGAGGGATTGGGGGCAGGAGACGAAGGGGACGACTGAGGATGAGATGGCTGGATGGCATCATTGACTCGACGGATGCGAGTTTGAATGAACTCCGGGAGTTGTTGATGGACAGGGAGGCCTGGAGTGCTGTGATTCATGGGGTCACAAAGAGATGGATATGACTGAGTGACTGAACTGAGCTGAATTTGATTTGGAAAATTATTAGAAAAATAGGACCAGAGCACAAGAATGAAACCAATGTCAGTTGATGTGAATTATTAATTGTATCTGTTTTTCTAGAGTATTTTTAGTAATAAAAAAAATCAGTGTCTCTCATTTCACACTAAAATATTGAATAAAGATTTAAATTATTAGTTTGAAGATGTGCCAGGATTGCAGCCTGTGTGTCTCAGTCCTGTTCTTGATGGGGAACAAAAAGGAAGGAAGGAGGGAAGGAAAGAAGGGGAAAGGAGTGAAACTGATTATTAGGATAGCAGCCCAAGAAGAAGGGTTCAGTGAGAGGACTGTTTTATGTTTTTCTAAAGACAGGAGTCCTCACACCAATGACCGCATTTCAGCTATTGTCACATCCCAGACGTTCATTATATAGAGTTGATAGCGAGTGCAGATGTTTCTGACTTCATAGCCCCCAGCCTGTGAATAAGCTGAGAGCCTTCACAGATCCTTTGAGAACCAGCACTCCAATGGCATCCATGCTGACCTTGATGTCAGGGGACTCGCATTCTTGTTACGGCTCTGTCTGTGGCTAACCATGTGTCCTGGGGAAAGTCATTTAGCGTCTGCTTTGGTTTCCTGTCTGAATACCTGGCCCTTCCTGCTTTATGGGGATGCTGCAAAATGAATTAGAGAAGGTATGAGAGAATGCTTTGTATTCTCTAAGAAAGGTTCTCTGTGATTCTAAAGGATTACTATTAATTCACCCAGAATAAAGACTATGAACCAAGCTGAACAATAAATAGATTTGATGGGAGTGCTCACAGTTTCCTGCTTTGCAGAACAAACTTCTGCCTTGGCTGCTATTAGCACCAAATGACCCCAGCTACTTGTTCCAAAAGTTTAATCCATTATTTATGTGATTGCTCATTTGGTAACATTTTAAAGAATGTGCATAAAGATGAAAATAATATTATCTGGAGACAGATTGATCCAAAGTTAGGATTTTTATAATTAAGAACAGTATTTTACACATTACCACTGCAATAAGCACCCAAATAACTGTTTAAACAATGGCATAGAAACCAAGTGCCACTTGATGTTAGATTGTTGAGATAAAGATTAATCCCATAAATAGCCGGCAATAGAATTTTAGCCTACAAAGGACTGAGGTATCTGTGGCGAGTCTTTAATTTGTGGCTAATGACTGAATCTATCTCACGTACTTTTTAAATCAAGAAATCTGAGGAAATAAATATAAGAGAGATTGAAGACCTGAAAATAAAAGCTATGCAACTTAAGCCATCAGCAGTTACATTTACATTTAACAGTGATTAAGTACTGGGATCATCTAAGGGGCTGTAATTTCATCAGGGGACATGTTCATTCTTAACTGAACAAAGCAGATTTAGTGCTTTCCTACGAAAGGACAAAGAAATTGAACTGTTGCTGCTGCTGCTACTGCTGCTAAGTCGCGTCAGTCATGTCTGACTGTGCGACCCCATACTGTTAGCACACCACAAATAATTCTAGCTGACTTATGGTAGGGTAAATAGAAACTAATTTTTGAAGCAGTCAATAAAAATTATCTTTATTTGGATAGTTTCTATAATGTCCTTGAGTCTATATAAGTTTATGATTTGTAGATCAGCTATCCATAGAATGTAAACGGGAACATTTTCTCTCTGTATCTACTCCATTAAGGAGTTAAGAGGAAAATAACATTTGTCTGACTCCTGTCTTCCAGTTTAACCTCGTCTTCTGCAGCTGCTCCATAGAAGCCTAGCCATCAAGCCAACTGGGACAAGGTCTCAGAAACAGCTATGTCTCTCTTGGGGTGGAAGTGGGGTTGTCTCTCCCTGGCATGTTCTTTTCTTCCTGCATCTGGTTAACTCTTGCTCATTCTTAGAAAATCACATCACCATCCTTCCTTCTGTTAATTCCTCCACAAACCCACTCTCCCCATCTCTGCTGCACCACAGATGAGACCCCCTGCTCACCCTCTCTGTTCTCGGGGCTTTGTGCATTTGCCTTTTATATTATCCTGCTTTGACTTTCTGAAACTTGCTTAGCCTCCTTCCCCATCTAAAGCCAGATCAATGGGCCACATTCTCATTTTTGGAGCAGCTGCTTTCTCTTTGTAGTATCATATAGAATTCTCTCTTTCAGCCCCGACTTCATTCTAGGTCCACCCAGTAGTGCAGGCTTTGGACTTCTTGCCGCCACATTAGCATTTTGCCTCTGAAGTGGACCTTTCTGCTTCATTTCATCTCTACTATAGTAATTTCCTGGCACTGAGCTCTCGATGACCCAAATTCCATCCCAGGTCCACTGGACCAGAATCCTAGTAAGGTGCAGGTGAAGGCATAAGAGGCAGTTAAGGCATTCACATTATTGTTTCATGACAGCTGGTTTACTTGTCTGTCCTCTCCAATTAACTGCAAGTTTCTTGAGGGCAGGATTTGTATTATCTGTATTTTGGCATGTGAGGACCTGACATAGTACTTTGTACATAGTAAATGATTAATTCATAAATAACATATCAGTTCATTCAGTTCAGTTGCTCAGTTGTGTCCAACTCTTTGTGACCCCATGGACTGCAGGAGGCCAGGCTTCCCTGTTGATCACCAGCTCCCGGAGTTTGGACTCAACTCTGGGACTCAAACTCATGTCCATTGTGTCGGTGATGTCATCTAACCATCTTATCCTCTGTCATCCCCTTCTCCTCCTGCCTTCAATCTTTCCCAGCATCAGAGTCTTTTCAGATGAGTCAGTTCTTCACATCAGGTGAACAAATTATTGGAGTTTCAGCTTCAGCATTAGTCCTTCCAATGAATATTCAGAGCTGATTCCCTTCTGGATAGACTGGTTGGATCTCCTTTCAGTTCAAGGAACAGCCAAGATTCTTCTGCAACACCACAGTTCAAAAGCATCAATTCTTTCACGCTCAGCTTTCTTTATAGTCCAACTCTCACATCCATACATGACTACTGGAAAAACCATAGCTTTGACTAAGACCTTTGTTGGCAAAGTAATGTCTCTACTTTTTAATATGCTGTCTAGGTTGGTCAAACTTTTCTTCCAAGGAGCAAGCGTCTTTTAATTTCATGGCTGCAGTCACCATCTGCAGTGATTTTGGAACCCCCCAAAATAAAGTCTCTCACTGTTTCCATTGTTTCCCCATCTTCCATTTGCCATGAAGTGGTGAGATCAGAAGCCATGATCTTCGTTTTCTGAATGTTGAGCTTTAAGCCAACTTTTTCACTCTCCTCTTTCACTTTCATCAAGAGGCTCTTTAGTTCTTCTTCACTTTCTGCCATAAGGGTGGTGTCATCTGCATATCTGAGGTTATTGATATTTCTCCCAGCAATCTTGATTCCAGCATGCGCTTCATCTAGCCCAGTGTTTCTCATGATGTACTCTAGGTTAAAGCGTCTGCCTGCAATGCAGGAGACCTGGGTTCAATCCCTGAGTTGGGAAGATCCCCTGGAGAAGGAAATGGCAACCCACTCCAGTATTCTTGCCTGGAGAATCCCATGGACGGAGGAGCCTGGAGGGCCACAGTCCACGGGGTCGCAAAGAGTTGGACATGACTGAGCGACTTCACTTTCACTTTCTTTCACTCTGCATATAAGTTAAATAAGCAGGGTGACAATATACAGCCTTGACATACTCCTTTCCCGGTTTGGAACCAGTCTATTGTTCCATGTCCAATTCTAACTTGCTTTTTGACCTGCATACAGATTTCTCAAGAGGCAGGTCAGGTGGTCTGGTATTCCCATCTCTTTCAGAATTTTCCACAGTTTATTGTGAGCCACACAATCAAAGGCTTTAGCGTAGTCAGTAAAGCAGAAGTAGATGTTTGTGAAAGGTCAACTTAGGGCATATTCTTTTTATATCTTAATCCCTACATGAGACAGTTTATTCTTCAACCAGGACAAAATAGATTTGTTGACAAGGAGACCAAATGGAATCACATAAGTTCATGGGACAAAATAAAGATTTTTCCTTTCGCCTCTTTGCCTGTGCAAAGGTATTGGATGGTTCTGTAAAACCTACTTAGAAAAATATATGTCTACAGACTCTGATTTTCATATTTCCTAGGTACTTATTTGTAAGCTCTCACTGTTTAGAATGGGGACCTCTCATCTGAAAGGTGGCCTCTACTTCTCCTGCTAAGAAGAACTAGCTTTTGGCCCAAGAAGCTAGATCCCTCGCTGATTGACTGTCACCTGTGACTTCCCAGATGGCTCTGTCAGATTGAGCCCTTAAACCCACCACATCAAGCACAGCATCTGTAACATAGTAGATGCCCAATATGTATTTGTTGAAAGACTGAATGATGACCTCCAGCGTTCTTGCCTGCTAACTATCTCCAGCCCCAGATCTTGTGCCATAGGTGATGACCACCCACTGGGAAGTCAGTCTACCACTTGGCAGATATTGTGTCCTGCCCAGCTCTAAACACCATTTCTGAACTTTGTGTGCTGTGTCTGGTGCATTTGGCTGTGCTTTCCGAGCCCACTTCTTTTTCTTTAAAGCTTGGTATTTTATATTGGAGTATAGTTGATTAACAATGTTGTGATAACTTCAGGTGGACAGCAGAGGGACTCAGCCATATACATATATCCATTCTCCCCACCCCTCAACTCCTCTCCCATCTAGGCTGCCACTTAACACTGAGCGGAGTTCCCTGTGTTCCCAGCAGTACCTTGTTGGTTACCCATTTTAAATATAAGAGTGTGTACATGTCCATCCCAAACTCTAACTGTCCCTTCCCCTCATTCTTCCCTTGCTGATAACCTTAAGCTCGGAGCCCATTTCTTTAAAGCAGTCACTGCTCTCAGCATTGGTCCCCTCTCATACTCTGGATTTCAAGTCAAAGACCAGCTGTGTCTCTTCTTTTCACCTCCTCCAAGCTCAGAGTGGCACATTCACATCTTTTGTCTGTGATACTTGTGATGTCTTGCAACTCTTAGCTCCCACTACCGCTTGCCCCCAGATATTGGCTGAATTGAGTTGAATTTGAATGTCCATGGCTGGGGGCCCCCTTCCCTGGCTTTTCATGTGCCACACACAGTGCGACTCTGAGAATAGGTGAGGAGAACCTGGTGAGGACTGGGGATCAGGCCCTTGAGTGCCTCTCTGCATAAGCTTTGGAATAGAACACTTACATAGGAACTCATGTTCTTAATAAGAGTGTATCCATTTTTACTGGGGCTTCCCAGGTGGCTCAATGGTAAGGAATCCACCTGCCAAAGCAGGAGATGCTGGTTTGATCCCTGATTCAAGGAGATTCCCTGGAGAAGAAAATGGCCAATCCACTCCAGTATTCTTGCCTGGAAAGTTCCATGGACAGAGAAGCCTGACAAGCTACAGTCCATGGGGTTGCAAAAAGTTGGACACGACTTAGTGACTGATCATATATGCACGTATTTTACTGAGGTTAAGGTTAAAAAAATAATAAAATCAAGCCAGATTTTCTCCTTAATTATCATTCTGGTGTGAGGCAAGTTCTTAGAAGTGGGGCAAAATCATTTTAGTAATTTTATTCACACTCTGGAGAGCCAGAATTGCCAGAGACTCAGCTCTCATTCTTCTTTTGTCCCATCCAAGTTATGCCCTGCTGCAGTGTCATGATGAGATATATTTTATTGTCTGTTTTGATATAATTTTTAGATCTCTTCTTTCTAAGTTCATTAAAGCCTTTTCTTTCCTCCCCTATAAGTGTGCATTGTTAGCCCTTGGGGTTCTGGCCAAATTCCAATTTGAGCAATTAATTACATTTCAATGCTCAGCCCTTCCTGCAGTTTCAGATGGAAAAGATGTGTTCTTTGTCTTCCTTGGCAAGGAACTGCCGAGGGTGAAGCAGCTGTTGCTGCCTCCCTAGAGGAGAGTCGTTTGAGAAGTGGCGAGAAAGCTTCTTGCTTCTTTGAGGGAGCTGCCTGCTAAGTGTGTTGGGACAAAAGGCCTCCCTGTGAACGTGGGGCGTTTTTACGACAGTGACAACAGTCTCTGAGCCATCCATCACTCCTCTTTTGAACCACCGGCTGAGCCCAAAACAAAATGGGAAGTGA
The DNA here is from genome assembly GCA_006410555.1 of Capra ibex. Taxonomy (NCBI): domain Eukaryota; kingdom Metazoa; phylum Chordata; class Mammalia; order Artiodactyla; family Bovidae; genus Capra; species Capra ibex. The sequence continues at coordinate 374,979 of SJYO01013258.1, read as the reverse complement.
TTGTGCTTTTTCTTTTTTTTTTTTCCCGAAGAGCTGTTCCTGAATGTGATGGCCTCCTTTGAAGCCCTGTCAAAGGGATGTTTTTATTTTGCTTTTGTTTTTCTGAAATCCCTTCAGTTTGCCGCACCTCCTGCGAGACCTCACACCACAGCCTGACATCATGTTCGATACCTAAGTGGCTGCCTTCACAGCTAACAAAAGACAAAGAATGCACAGATGCAGGTTGTTCTAATGGAATAAGTCAAATAAATGAAAGGTGTTCTCCTTTTAACTTCAAATAGCAAAAGCAATTAATATTCTTTGGAAACCTCAGGTGATAACACAACATCCAAACTCACTCGCCGAGGTTCCCTGTGACATGATCTAACAAGTCAGAAATGCAGTAAGTGTAGCTATATCCTGCAAGTTATTTTGAAAAGGTATGGAGAATAACCTTTTCTAGATGTGTACTCAGTGTTTTCCTTGGCCCGGGCAACAGGGCTTGATGGAATGATAATTGGATGTTGATGAAAAACATCAATCATCATTGCATTGTGACTTGAGGTGTATTTGTTTAATGTTAAACTTTAAGTTGTGAAATAAACCATTCGAGTTGGGGAATGATGATTGCATTTCTAAAACTTCATTCTTTCACTTATTTGGCAAGAGTGAGTCATTCCTTATATCAACAGGGCTTATTGAAAATTCCAGGATTATTCACACAGGTTTGAAGTATTTGTCCTGTTTTAGAAAAATCTTTTTTCAGGCTGTTGTCTATAAACTGTCCTTCCTAACTTGGGTTTTGGTGCAGGTCTATGGCTAACATTCTTGCTGCCCTGGCAAGCTGCATTCATTCTACATTTTCCAAAGCAGGTCATCTCTGTTGTTCTGGGATCAACCACCTTTGAATTCCTTTTTCAGCGGCTGACCTCAGTGTCACAGATATGGCTCTACATGAAAACAGCTGGTTGCACTCAGTCTCCTCACATATTTAGCCACTTCGCAGGGAAAACCACATCTCCTCTCTGCTCTTTCATTCTTTCCCTTCATTGCTCGTCCCCTCGTGGGGCCCAGGAACAAGTCCTCTCTCCCTGGTTTACACTAAGCACAGCTCAGTTGACATTTCATCATAGGTAAACACTGCCTATATAAGTTAGTCCCTGATTCCCTACCCTGACACTCCTCCTTTTCCATCATTTTTGTTCCTTTCCCATTATCCAGGGAAATCATTGTATCTATCATGGAAATCCTTGTCACCATCACTCCACTCATTACATCTTCAGGGGCCTTATCTCAGCCTCAAATTGTGCATTTGTTCCTAAATATCTCCCTCACTAGTTTGTAAGCAACAAGGAGACAGTTTCCTTATCTTTATTTTTTCACTGTTTTTTTTTTGTGTGTGTGCAAGCACCCATGTGTGTAGTTGTTTTGTTTTTTCCCTATTTCCAGTGGCCAGCAAAATGCCTGGGAAAGGAGACACTTGTTAGATATATAAACAAAAAAATCACTTTTGTTACTAAATGGATTTTTTTCAACTGCCAATAATCAAGATATTTAGATTGCATGGAAGAGAACAAATTTAATTCCTCATTTAAAAGAATTTCCTATGTTTCATTAACTAGGAATGTGGCAACAATGTTTTCTATTAATTAATTATTTTAATGAGACAGATACATTTCTGTTACGTAGTGTAGCTATCTAGTTTTTTGCTAGCAACTTGGAACATAATCACTCTCTCTAACATTTTCATGTTGAAAGGGAATTTATTGAGTCAGGCATCATACTAAGTACTTTTACATATTTAAATCTATTCAGTCTTCAGAGATAATGTGAGATTGGTTTTTATATTATCATTTTATGGAAAAAGAAATTGTGATCAGAGAGGCTAACTGGCTTCCCAAGGTCACACAGCTAGTTAATAAAGTTATCAGGAATATCTGTATAACCTAAAGCCCATGCTTAACCTGCTGTTCTAACTGACTTATAGATATTTTCAAACCAAGAGAAGAAAGCTTCCCAATTTATTTCTATTTTGGATTATTTGGCATCAACCTTCTGCTGAAACCAATAACAAAAGCTGGACAAATGAGTCAATAATGGACCTGAAACTTTTGTTCACCAGGTTGACACTCAGTTTGCACTGACAAAATCAAATTAGTAGTTTGGGCATGGGTGTAACTTCAGGCTTTGTTTAACCAAGTATCAGACATGCCAATCTGCTTCAAGTTTATTCATCAATGAAAACCAAAATTGTGAGCCTGCTGATGTGCAAGGTCAAAAGCTGGGACCAAAGCTGGTAGGCAGGTGTGGAGTCTCCACCATGCAGAGAAAGTAGGAGAGAGATCCCCTGTTAAATACCATCCACTGAATACCCTGAGTATTAGAGGTTGAGAAACCTGTCAAAAACTGTGGAACTCTAATGAAGGCAACTCAGCCACTCCAGCTGAATTGCATCATTTCTTCAGAGGGGTATATTTGGTGGACCACTAGCTATGTGATGGCTCTCATCTCATAATATATTAAAAGTGCTTCCTGTTGTGCTCCCATGGACAGGGAAATGCCTTTCTGTGTCCCGTGCAGTCTAAATTTCACTACTTTAAAAAGCAAACTCATAGATGAAATCAGCAAGAAAAATTCCTCTTATTTTTGCCTGAGGTTGTGTGATGCAGGATGTTAATAATCAAGTTGATTGGAGTTTTCCATTTTCTGTCGGTCTTTTCTGCATTATGCACTCAAAAGTATAAGCAGAATGAATTTGGATTAGAGAAAACAGCTTACAAAGATTCATCTCTTACTTAGGCTTCCCATATCTAGGAACATTTCTGAATGGCCAAACGAAGACTTCATTTACATACTTATATATAATTTTCTTTCATCTTGGCAATTCAAAGAGCTTTACAATGTTGCTTTTTGAGTTGATTAAACCTCACAACTTCACTAAACACTCTATTATGATATTACAGAGGAAGGAGCAAGATTTCAGCTTCTTTGGTACATTTTCCTTGTGTTTGAAATTATTTAATGAGAATGATACCACATATGAAAGTTTCATTTTTTTAATAAAATATTTATTTTGGAATAATTTTAGGTTTACAGAAAAGTTGCAAATATAATGCTGAATTTCTATACCCTTTGCTCAGATTCTAACGGTAACACCTTATAGAACTGGGGCACACTTACAAAAAGGAAGAAATTAGCATTGGTGTATTACTGTTAAGCAATTTACAGATTATCAGGATTATTGGGATTTCACCAGCTTTTCCATTAATGTCCTTTTTACATTCCTGTTTCTAATCCAAGACACCATGTTGCATTTGGTTGTCATATCTTCTCAGTATTCTCTGGATTGTGACAAATTTCTCTACCTTTCCTTGTTTTCATGACCTTGGCAGTTTTGAAGAATATTTATTAGTCCAGCATTTTGAAAAGCATCCCTCATATTTTTTTCATGGTCAGAACCACCATGGCGTTATGATTTTTGTGATGAACCACAGATGTGATGTGTCCTTCTCACCACATCAGGGGACCTGTGATATCAGTGTGATGACTTAATCACTGGTGAGATTGACTTTGATCACTTGGTTAAGGTAGGGTGTCTCAGGTTTCCCTACTGTAACATTACTGTTTTACCCCTTTCCCCACTATATTCTTTGTAAAGGAGTCAGTAAGTCCTAAACCCAACCCATACCCAAGACAGGAGGGAGGATGAAACAGTGGGAGGCAGAATATCGACATAAATTACCTGGAGTTTTTTCATAATGAAGATCTGTCCCTTCTCCTCCTTTCATTTATTTACTCAGTCATTATTTCAGTATAGATGTGTCTATTTTATCTTTGGTTTATCATCCAATATCACATTATTTTATGGCTCAGATTGTTCTATATTTGACTTCAAGAGTTCTTTCAGATTAACTCTTATATAAAGGCTTGTCCTTAAATATTCTTTAAAAAAGTATATTTTTAATCAGTGGTACATTTCACCAGTATTTCGAAGGTTTTTCAGTACCAAAGATACTATGCCAAAAAAATGTTACCCGTATTTATTGAACTCCTGTTACCTGCCAGTGCTTACAGACACTACCTTGTTTGATTTTTTAAAGTGTTTCTAGAAGGTTCGGCTGCTCCCCTGTAAGGGATGAAATAACTGAAGTTCACTGACTCTAACCTAGATTCCCCAAATTAGTAAGTAGCAGAGAATCACAAAAGTGTTATATCCTTTGCAGATGATAACTAGCATTTCTGATGGGAGACAATACTTTTCAAAGATTAAGGATATGATAATTCCCAGCAAATATAGTGGGAAAGCAGATCTTGACCTCAAGCAAATCTAGGTCTTTCTAGTTTTCAGGAACTTCCAGTTCTCCACCCATCACCCCCCNNNNCTCACAAATGATTCCTGGTATACGTTCCTCAGTTCAGTTCAGTTCAGTCACTCAGTTGTGTCCGACGCTTTGCGACCCCATGAATGGCAGCACGCCAGGCCTCCGTGTCCATCACCAACTCCCAGATTTCACTCAGACTCACGTCCATCGAGTCAGTGATGCCATCCAGCCATCTTATCGTCTGTCGTCCCCTTCTCCTCCTGCCCCCAATCCCTCCCATAATCAGAGTCTTTTCCAATAAGTCAACTCTTTGCGTGAGGTGGCCAAAGTACTGGAGTTTCAGCTTTAGCATCATTCCTTCTAAAGAACACCCGGGGCTCTCCTTTAGAATAGACTGGTTGTATCTCCTTGCAGTCCAAGGGACTCTCAAGAGTCTTCTCCAACACCACAGTTCAAAAGCATCAATTCTTCTGTGCTCAGCCTTCTTCACAGTCCAACTCTCACATCCATACATGACCACTGGAAAAACCATAGCCTAGACTGGACAGACCTTTGTTGGCAAAGTAATGTCTCTGCTTTTGAATATGCTATCTAGGTTGGTCATAACTTTTCTTCCAAGGAGTAAGCGTTTTTTAATTTCATGGCTGCAGTCACTATCTGCAGTAATTTTGGAGCCCCCAAAAATAAAGTCTGACACTGTTTCCACTGTTTCCTTATCTATTTCCCATGAAGTGATGGGACCGGATATCATGATGTTAGTTTTCTGAATGTTGAGCTTTAAGCCAACTTTTTCACTCTCCTCTTCCACTTTCATCAAGAGGCTCTTTAGTTCCTCTTCACTTTCTGCCATAAGGGTGGTATCATCTGCATATCTGAGGTTATTGCTATTTCTCCCGGCAATCTTGATTCCAGCTTGTGCTTCTTCCAGTCCAGCATTTCTCATGATGTACTATGCATATAATTTAAATAAGCAGGGTGACAATATACAGCCTTGATGTACTCCTTTTCCTATTTGGAACCAGTCTGTAGATGGGAATACCGGACCACCTGACCTGCCTCTTGAGAAACCTATATGCAGGTCAGGAAGCAACAGTTAGAACTGGACATGGAACAACAGACTGGTTCCAAATAGGAAAAGGAGTACGGCAAGGCTGTATACGTTCCTAGCATCCAGCAATAGTAAATACAAAAAACCAAAATCAGTTGCTCATATTTCTTTGGTTTATAGTTCAGTAAATTGCTGTTAAACTTGTAGGAATTTTTGTCTAATTTTTGTTTTGTACCCCCTGTTGTTGTTTTTTTTTAACTGTTTTAGCTGCTGGTTTTCAAAACAGTTTACTAAAAGGTACTGTGATTTGTTAGCATTCTCTTCTCTGTTTCTAAGAACAGTCTTTGCTTAGGCTAGGCATGGAACAATGATGATTCACTCATGGGTTTCTTGAGTAGAATTAGATAATAATCAATTTGCTGTCTCCATTTAAGACAGCCATCCCTACTACACACACACAGACACACACATACACAATTGCAATTGAATCTATGTTTTGGTAATCACAGATGGCAGAGTTATGAAGGGAAGGTCAAACTCTAGAAGTGAAAATTGATAGTTAAAGAGTATTATGCATTAATAGGGATGATATATCAACATTTCATTTTTCAGAAATAGGTGAAAAAACAGTAGTTTATGTTAAAGAATTTCCAGTTGGATATAAACAAAGAAGAAGCTCTTACAAAACAAGGAAACTAGAATGTAAAGCCCTCATAGTAAGAAGATAAAATAGCCATCGTGAGGTGTCGTTAAGAACATCATTTTTTAAGAATTGCCAAACTCAGATAGATACACATCTCCAGCCGTTATGTGCCAGATCTTTTTCTGGGACTCTGGAAATCAGCTGGAGAATAGTCTTTGTTCTTAAGGACACATGAAAGTATTTAGCAGAATCACAAGCGTATAGAAAATGGACACACACACACATACAATTTTAACCTGATTCTGAATATCTGCATGTATTTCTCAATCAGCATGAGCTCATGGTAATATTCAGTAATTATAATGAAAGTAAGTGAAGTGAGAAGAGCACTTTCAATATTTTAATTTCAAACCATGCTGGAGATTCAAGTACCCATTGACATTACATTTCTGAAAACTAGGTGGGTATTAGGGTTTCCATATGGGGTGGGGACCAAATGATAGAGAACTGATACCTAACTACCAACTCTGTTTTCCAGCTGTAAGAGAAATACGTACTGACGCACTTGTGGCTGGAGTGATGTCACCATTGAGAGACAGTTTAACATTAGCAACTGGCTTATGTGTTAAATTTTTTTTTTTAGGTTCAGAGCCCTTCTCTGGCATGTGTTTTGGGTTGCAGGGGATTTTTGTCACTTATATGGACATTCAGTTACCTGAAAATGGGGAATTCTGCAAGTTGACTGCTTGGAGACCCTTTTCATTCTCTAATTTTAGAATTTTAAATTCATTTTTATTCTATTCCTATTTCATAAGTTTGTAACATTATGGCTGTTTATTTTAAAATTAAAAGAATTAGAAAGAATGTTTCTGGTCTATAGTGATTTTCAATAAATAGGGGAGGTAGATAGGTACATAATAAAATATAACATGGAAAAATTATGATTTGAGGAACAGTTATGCAGACTGTTTGGTAGAAGTATAAAAGACCCTAGAGGATGCCCTTACAAAAACGATTTCATTCTGTAGACTAAATGTCTTGCTTCCAGAATTGTCAGTCTCCTATTTAGGTCCTAGGTAGAACCCCTAAGTAGTTCAATCACTTACTTGATTACTTGGGATAGAACAGTTCTTCAGAAGAGAAAACAGACAGAATTATCCGATTTAGTTCAGACTGTACTCTCCTGGATTTCTTCCAGAAACAGTTAGATGGCATCTTTGCAGGCATGCATATTCTTGCTGCCTTGTTTCCTATTTACCTTTTCCAAGCTGAAAGTATATTCAATTAAGTTATGTTACACCATCGAATCATTAGCAGTTATATCCTGGATGGTGTGTAGTTTGTTTTAACAACCGGTGTTAGAGGCCAGACCATTACACCAGGCCAGCACAGACATGCTTCTCATTAGCCCATCTGTTTTAAAAAGAAACACACGGGATGCTGAGCGAACTAAATTTCCACTCACTGGTTTCAGCAAAAGCTGCCTGAAAATGGCCTCGAGGGGACCTCACTTCAGATTTTATTAAAGTTCATCAACTACATATTATGCAGATACATAAAAATAGATTAGCAATCGTAAAAGAATGACTCATGTTTATTACCTTGAAGAGTAATTGCCTAGGACTCAAAAAAATGAAACATTGCTAAAACTCAATAAAGTTGAGAACTCCTTCTGTCAAGCACAGCACAAATAAATTTGGGAGAGAATGCCACATTGTATCTATTAGCTAAGCTATTATCATATAAAATTTTGTCTCATTTAAGGAAATGAGAGTCAAAATTAAATCCAGAAAACTGATTATAATTATAGAAGTTTTTGTCATCTGTGGCCAAAAACCACTTGACATGTGTTAATGGTCTTGTGGAAAATGCACAGGTATTTATGGACAGTGGTTCAGTCCAATAGGACAAAAAGACAAAAGACCAAATTTTCATGTCCGGTGTAGATGTTATGGGCAGAATTGTGTCCTCCCCAAAAATTCATATGTTAAAGTCATAACCCCTAGTACCTTAGAATGTGTGTGTGTGCGTGTGTGCTTAGTTGCTCAGTCATGTCTGAGTCTTTGCAACCCCATGGACTGGTGCCCACCAGCCTCCTCTGTCCATGAGATTTCCCAGGCAAGAATACTGGAGTGGGTTGCCATTTCCTACTCCAGGGGATCTTCCCGACCTAGAGACTGAACCGGAGTCTCTTACGTTTCTTGCATTGGCAGGCAGGTTCTTTACCACTCAGCCACCTGGGAAGCCCAGTACCTCTGAATGTGACTGTATTTGGAGATAAGGTCTTTATAGAGATACTTGAATTAAAATGAAGCTTTTAGGGTGAGCCCTGAGTAGTGTAATTAGTCGTAATCCAATCAGAACAGGAGATTTGAACACAGACACCTATGGGGAAGATGATGTAAAGACACAGGAAAAGATGGCCATCTACATGCCCAGGAAAAAGGCCCAAGGCAGGTCCTTCCTTCACAGCCCTTAGAAGAAATCAACCCTGCTGATAGATACTGATCTTGGAGTTTTAGCCTCCAGAAAGTGAAGTCGCTCAGTCTTGTCAGACTCTTTGCGACTCCATGGACTATAGCCTACCATGCTCCTTCATCCATGGGATTTTCCAGGCAAGAGTACTGGAGTGGGTTGCCATTTCCTTCTCCAGAGGATCTTCCCAACCCAGGGATCAAACCTGGGTCTCCCACATTGCAGGCAGAGACGCTTTACCGTATGAGCCACCAAGGAAGTCCTTAGCCTCCAGAACTGTGAGACAGTTTCTTTTGTTTAAGCCCATTCTGTACTACTTTTTTTTTTTCTAGGCAAACGTAGAAAATGAAAACAATAGTAGTAATTGAAAATTAGCCGTCCACCAGCCAGTCACCCATTCTATGTATTTTGAAAGCAAGTGTGGGTCCTGCCCACTGCTGAGGTTGTAGGGCCAGAAGACAGAGAACAGGGGCCCACAGATCACTAAAGAAAGTGAAAATACTAATTAATTAATCAAATCATTCTCTCATACAGCATGAGTGAAATAGATTGTTGCAAAATAAAATATTTTTCCCAGTAATTTAAATATTTAACAATCATGAATCAAGCTATCAAACTGTTTAATACAAATGTTTTCTCCTTTTTCACTGACATAGTTTTACAATTATAATAATTTAAAAATATGTTTCATGTATGGTTTTAATATGATTGAAAGCAGCCAAAATGTCAGACAAATGAATTTAATTATTATTGTGAAGACATGGATATTCTGTTGATGAGCTGGCAAAGTTTGGGATAATAAAATAGAGACATACATAATTTGTAAATTATTGTCTATTTATTGTATCAAATTTATTTTTGTCTTCATTTCAACACAACCACTAATTACTTAACTATAATCAACATTTTTTTTCTGATTTATGTTCTGTTGTAATTAATTTTACAGTGCACATAATTTGAATATATCTTCATCAGAATATGAATTAAAGTGTAATTATTTTCAAAATATATATTATTTGAATGCATTAGCTTCAGATAGGAGAAGGAAATGGCAACCCACTCCAGTGTTCTTGCCTGGAGAATCCCAGGGACAGGGGAGCCTGGTGGGCTGCCGTCTATGGGATCACACAGAGTTGGACACGACTGAAGTGACTTAGCAGTAGCAGCAGCTTCAGAAATATAAACTGAATAGGATGTAAAATATTAGAATTATTTTTCATGGAGCTCTTCCCTAAAATACACAATATTATCTAATAAAATTAAAATATAGACTTCAAGTTAAAATTATAAAAAATAAAAAAACTGAATCTAAAATAATTATATAAGCTAACATTTAAAAATTTGATTAATTAAATACAAGATAAAACTCTTCACCATTATCATGTTTAGTGACCACCTAGTTGACAAAGTAAAGAGTATTGTACTTCAATGCATATCAGATTTTGACATAGATAGGTATATAGATAATAGTTTTAAATAGGTATGCAAGTTTAAGTGTGATGTTAGTATTCTAATATTACAGAATGTTTCTCAGCTGTCAAGTAAACCTCTGGTAAATACTGCACTGATTCGTACACATTTTGGATCACAAATTGTGGGTTGCCATTCCCTTCTCCAGAGGATCTTCCTGACCCAGGGATCGAACCTGGGTTTCCCGCATTGCAGGCAGATTCTTTACCATCTGAGCCAACAGGGAAACCTTGCTACTATTACAGAATGTTTCTTAGCTGCCAAGTAAAACTATGTTGCACTGATTCATATATATTTTGGATCACAAATTGGATCCACAGATTAGAGCAGGGAGAGAAAAAAAATAATGGACATTCAGCACTCTGGGGAATAATAGTTATGCAATAATCTGTTTCATTCATGCTATTTGAGAGCAAATATTTAGCAAATGAATTAGTTTTCTCTCTTTCTGAAGTGCTTCTACCACTTGTATTTTCTTATACCTGGAAGCACTGCTATCCATCCACATATTCATGATATTCATCTGTAGATGCTTTTTATTCTAAGGGAACACAGGTTAGACAAGGAGAAGTACTTCCAGGGGCTTGATTTGTGTTAGCCACAGAGGAGATGTCTAGGCTTACAGGTCGGGCTGTGGTGGTGCTGATGGCCAGACTTCAAGTTACAGAGACACACCTGTATTGTTTAATAAACGTATTTTTCCATGTGTCTGTGGTACATGTGGCCATCCTTTTTAATTTGTTATATGTGAAGCCCTCTGAAGACTGAGAACCAGGGTAGGGGCCCACCTTTCCTGCTCATGTGAGAGTCTGCTATGAGTTGAATAGTGAGCCCACCTCCCAATATTCAAGTCCACCCTGAATCTTAGAGTGTAACATTATTTGGAAATAGAGTATTTGCAAATGTAATTAAAGGATCTTGAGATGAAATCATTCTGTATTTAGAATAGGCCCTAAATCCTGTGAGTGGTGCCCTACATAGGGAGGAAGGCCTCCTGAAGATAGGGACAGAGATTGGAATTATGTTGCCAAAAGCCAAGGAGTATCTGAGGCTACCACAAACTGAAAGAGGCAAGAAAGGACTCTTCTCTAGAATGTTCAGGAGTAAGGTCCTGCTGGCACCTTGATTTTGAACTTCAAGCCTCCAGAACCGTGAGAGAAAACATCTCTGTTGTTATCAGGCACCTCGTTGTGGTGCTTGTCCTCACGGGCCTGCTTGTGATAGACAGACTCTAGGCACTGATTCTTGTCTTTCTATAACCAGTAAGAATAACCCAAGAAATGTTAGCTCTCCATGTATTCTAGTAGTTATTATATCAGTGTGATGGAATCCCATTATGGATTCATTTGACTTAGATTCAACTTTTCAAAAGTAAAGAGGAAAACGATCAACAGTGTTGGCAAGGGATATGAGCATGTGTCCTTTCAGTGTGAACTTTGCATCTGAAATTTGAATCTGTGGGCTAGCAGTCTCATTTTCCCCATGCTTCTCATTGTATTAGCATCTACCTACCTACCTATGTATCTATGTATTTACTCATCTTTATTTCTATCTAATAAAGCATAAGTCCTAAATAAAAGCAAATTAATACAGCTTTTCTCAACTACAGAGACAGTGATCTGTTCCAGTAGCAGGGGAAAAATCCATGCTGCACTGTATTTAGTCACTGTTATGTAATCTAGGGCTTCCCTGGTGGCTTAGACGGTAAATAATTTGCCTGCAATGCAGGAGACCTGGTTTGATCCCTGGGTTGGGAAGATCCCCTGGAGGAGGGCATGGCAACCCACTCTAGTATTCTTGCCTGGAGAATCCAATGGACAGAGGGGACTGGCGGGCTACTGTCCATGGAGTCTCAAAGAGTCAGACACGACTGAGTGACTAAGCACACAGCATGTAATCTGGGAAGGCTTCCTTGGTGGCTCAGAGGTAAAGAATCCACCTGCTAATACAGGAGATGCGAGTTCCATACCTGGGTCAGGAAGATCCCATGGAAAAGGGAATGGCAATCCACACAGTATTCTTGCCTGGGAAATATCATGGACAAAGGGGACTACAGTCCACGGGGTCACAATTAAGCAAATAAACAACAATTTGTAATCTGGAAACAGACTGTTTTAACTCTGTCGTTCATATTGTATTCTTGTTCCACTCTGTGAACATTTAAACACTTATTTCTAAACTGACTAAAATGATATAATCCTAGAGATCCAGGGCATTCTTGACCCTGCCGTTGAATTTGGTCAAGTTGGTTAACAGTTATTTCCATATTCTCACAGTATTGTGAAAATAAATGAAATAGATAGGTGTGGATCTCAAAAGTTTCCTTCTTTAAACTATTCTTAGGCCACAATGTGTAAAGGGAAAAAATTATGAGGAAAAGGAAAAAGCACTCATAAATGGCTGAAAAATCTTGCACCATATAAAACTTTATAAAACTGCCTTGTAACATGCAACCTATGTTTTAACTACATTTCATTTTGAAAGTGGGAAAGGAAATGCTCTTTGAAGAAATCTTTATGATGGACTGGTGAAGCTAACTGGCAAGATTATGGTTTTTGAGCAGTTTTCTGCCTTTTAAGTTCAGTAAACACACTTTGAAGAATTAGATAAGTGCAGATATGGGAACCACAAGAGAGAGGAGAAGGGAACCTTTCCTCATGTTTTTGGCAGAGTCATCAGTATCGTTAATAGGTTTTTTAAAAGGTTATTTGACATTAAAATAGTATATTATTAATCTCTGAAATGTAAGTAACATTGTGCTTTAAGATCAGAGTTTGAAATCTAAGAACCGTAAATCTGAATATGTTCCAAAGCCTACTGGATGCTCGATGTTGGGAAACATTTAATATCTTGGAGTTTCAGGTTCATCACTTATAAAAATGGGCAAAATAACAGTTGCTCATGAAATTCTCACAAGGACTAATAAGAGAGCTTCTATAAAGTTACTAATATACTGCCTAATGCAGAATAGCCAGAGATCAAATGGAACCTGCTGTTCTTTATCTTATTTCACAGAAACTTGCACATATATATTACTTTAATTAAAATTTTAAAATGAGAATTATCCATTAGTAACAAGTATATTTTGAAATGATAAAAATATCATTCTGTTTGGTGCTGGTGATGGCTGCTTCTCCTTTCTGACGATTTTGTTACATTTACCATATTTGGGGGACACAGAGGAAAATCAGTCAAATGGATTCATTCCTTGTCACTAGTACTTTATGATTTCTCCTGAATGACCAAGATGTAAGTCCATGGGAAACATAACCAAATGAGAGAGGCCGCTGTGGACACCCCTGCTGGCTGTACACGCCCCACTCTTCCTCTTGAATGCAGTCTATGTGAGTTCACCCACAGTGGAGAGCTTAAATATTATGCTGTCTCGAGAGAGGCGAGATGGAGTGTATGTGCAGTAAGGCCAACTGTATGATAGATTCTCATCTATATTTTTTACTTTTCATTAATAATCACCACCGCTTGCTGATTGTCCCTCTCATCTTGGCCAGGATAGGATGAATTTTACAGATCGTGTTGGGAGAGCAGTCTCATCATGTTCTCTTGTGAGGAGACAGCCACAGTGTTTAGAAGGCTTACAGCAAATTATTTTCCACTTAGTAGTCCTAATATTTAGCGTTCAGAAAACCAATTAATACAGTTTACTGGTAAAGAAAGGGAATTAGGCTGGATTAGGATACAAATTCAGTGCAATTTTCTCTCTTCTGCTGGTGGTGAGAAAAAATTTTCGAAATAAAGTCAAAGCTTACACTGTGGCCACTGATGTACCCACAGCCCATCCACATATTACATCAATATTCTATTTTTCTGAGGTGTTAAAGATCTAGTGAATATTATGAAATGGTTGATAGTCTATTGGTTTTACTGAGAAGTCAAACTAGGATATGTTAATATTTTTGTTTCTTTTTTTTTTTCTTTTCATTTAAGTAAGCCCTGTTGGTCTTAGAATGTTTCTGAGGACTACATCTTTTAAGGACTTTAAATGATATTTTACCTTGATCTCTTTTATATTGCTAAATTCATATTTCACAAAAAGTAGGAATTACTAAGAATATAGGGCTTCCCAGATCGCTTAGTGGTAAAGAATGTACCTGCCCATTCGGAGGACCTGGGTTGGATCCCTGGGTTGCAAAGATCCCCTGGAGGAGGAAGTGGCAACCCACTTCAGTCTTCTTGCCTGGAGAATCCCGTGAGTAGGGAAGCCTGGCAAACTACAGTCCATGGGGTTGCAAAGAACTGGACATGACTAAGAATATGAAAACTAAAAGCCAGATTATTTTATCTTTATTGATTTTCAAATCAAGTGACTGAAAAATAGGCATGCTTTTTCATGACATAATTTGAGGGCTGTGACACACACCAGGACCTACGTGTACATGGTGAAACTGAAATTCTAGCATGTCATCCCTGCCTTCGGCTGCTTCTGAAAAGCGCATGTGCAAACGTGTCACAGGCATCCCAGGGAGGAAAGAGCAGGGTTGAGAGGACAGCCGTGGTACTTCGTCAGCTCAGTCTTGTCTCCAGCAGCCTAGGTGCCCTTTCTCTTTTATAAAATAATACCTTTGCTCCCTGAATGACTTATCATTTATATAGCATACTCTTTTTTTTAAAATTTAATTTAATTTTTTTTTTTACTTTATTTTACTTTACAATACTGTATTGGTTTCGCGTGATAAAATATTGCAAATATCTAGCTCATTTCTCTTAAGTGCTTTAGTCATTTCATGCACCCAGTACAGAAAACATACACAGCAGGGCAACAGGTGCTTAAAAGTGCCTTGAGGGAAGTACATCCATCATGTCATTCTATGCTTTCTACACATAATTTATTTTTCCTTCCTGGTCCTGAGGTAGAGAAAGCATCTGCAACCCACAGCAGTGTGTTTTTATAGAATGCTTTCACATTCTTGGTGGTTTGTTCATCAAAGCACCGAAACTTTGGGGCTGTTACCTTCTTTATATATGTCATATACAGTATACTCCTCAGCTAATATGAAATAAAGCAATAGCACTACAGAAATTCACTTTCTTCACTACTTCCCCCACACCTAAACACCCATTCAGAAAGAATATCCCTATGTCCTGGAATATGCCTTCACCACTGCTGCTTGTACCTTTCTGTCTCCCTAGTACCAGGTTGGAACACCACTTACTACATTCTTTTTCAATGCAACATAATAACAGAAAGACTTGTGCCATATAACTTTATGCAAGTTTTCCTTGTGATAAAAATTCAATGTGCTAACAGCCCTTAAAATATCTCATTTCCTCCATCAAATATAATGGTTTGTGATTTTACACAGGGGGCTGCAGCATAAAGAAGGTAAGACCATTTTGAATGGTTTATAAAATAATTCTCTATGGTAACTAAAATCCATATGATTCTTTCTTTCCTCGTCATGAGACTTCTTGTGTGTGAACACTCATGAAAAAGATGCTGTCACATAGTGATGCTCTTTCGCTTTAGTGTGAGAGCTGACGTGGATAGAATTTTTTTTTTCAGGATGCAAAGTTGATAAGGGGGATCATGGAGCCAAAAACTGTTGCATGCTGATGATGCAGGCCCCAGAGATAAATCTCTGTGTTTCCATTTCCTTCTACATGATGTACTTTGACTTATTCTATTTTATTACCAGTAAGGAAATACCAGCAAGTATTCAGCAAAGGTGAATGCATATCTGTACCAGCACAGTTTGGCTCTAAAGGATGTTCTTATTAGATCACCAGTGTGCTGGGCCATGGAGTAGGCTGCTGAAAGAGTACAGAGGAAGTGGTCAGTAGTCTTGAGAAGCAGTCAATGACTGTATTGACCAGAATTTTTTTTCCCAATCGCTGATGTCAAAAACTTCAACCTGGGACTTCCCTGGTGGTCTAATGGTTAAGAATCCACCTTGCAATGCAAGGGACATGAGTTTGATCCTTGGTTTGAGAACAATGCTAGGGGGCAACTAAGCCTATGCACCACAACTGCACGCTCTGGAGTCCACCTATCACAATGAAGATCCCACATGCCACAACTAAGACTCAATAAAGCCAAATAAATAAATTTTAAGGTAAGAATAATCTTAAAAAAAAAAAAAGGCTAACTCAAGTTGGCATGAGGATCTAACAGGTCTATTGGTTCTTATAATGTGCATACTATTAAGAATAGGCATGGAGCTGGCCTTAGGAATGATGGGACCATCGCTTCTGAGACTCCCTGCCTCTGTGTGTGGACTGGATTTATTTTTTACTGATGCAGGCGGATTTCCTCCACATGTGGTAGGAACTCCAGACTTGCATTCCTTCAGCTTCATAATCTGAGAAGAAAGTAGCTCCTACTCTCCCAGATCTAGTTACTCAATTCTCTGATGCTGGAAGTTTATGGAGCCAGTTACTCACACTTCCTATATTCCTGGGTTCTAACTGGTAAAGAACAAACAGGACAACTTGGATGAGTACCTAAAGCTAACCACCCCAAAACACTAGATTAACTAGGGAATAGGTTTACTCCTTTTTTCAACTCTAATTCTTGTATGCTGCCACAGAATCAACTCAGCCCACACATCTGACCAACTTCACAGAGGACGGGAGGCCGACCTCAGACATTCTTTGGCTGTCAGAAATGGGAGACACTGTGGTCAGACTTGTCTCAGAAAAAAAAAAAAAAAGAAAGTAGATCTATGGACCCCAACTCTGCATGGCAGCAAGAAATAAAAGAGACCATTATGTTTCTTTGGGATCAGTTAAACAGGCAACATGATGAGGTGGGTGAATCTATTCCTGGTTTTTAAGAGTAGTCATCACACCACAAGGCCGATGAATGTCTAGCTCTGACCAATTAGATTAGCCATGCCTCCTGAGGTGTGTTTAACATGGTTTCACTTCCCCCTTCTCCACTGCCTTCTTATGGGGAGTGTTAATACATGTTCTGTCTCCTTTAGACATCTGAGGAAGGGGAGAAACATTTCTCCTTTCCCTCCTACAAGGAAGACCCTGAATGTTTCAGGTCAGGTCACATGCTGATCCCTCAGTCACATGTTGAAACCAGGGGAATCAGGTATCTTGATGGTCCCAATCTTGGACAGATGTCCACACTAGTGGCTGAATGTGGCCTCAGGAATTTTACCAGAAAGAGAATGGACAGGAGTTTTGCAGTTCACACATGATCATCAAGGACTTCTCTGATGGTACAGTGGTTAAGAATCCATCTTCCAGTGCAGGAGACATGGGTTTAGTCCCTTGTCAGGGAACTAAGATCCCATATGCTGCAGAGCTACTAAGCCTGTATGCCTTAACAAAAATTCCACATGCAGCAACAAAGAGTCAACACAGCGAAGCAAATAAATAAACAAACTTAGTAATCATTTTCAGCCAGACAGCCCTGATAATGAGGATAAAAGATAGAGTGGAGTGTTAATATGGAAATTTTTAATAGAATAGTCAAGGTATCAGATACCAAAGTGAGAGAGACAGATTTTATATAAAATTGTCAATGAAAATTGCCAAGAACTGGTTCCACAATTTTAAATCCTCTCAAATGCTTTAAGAGTACAAACGTCTAGACAAAGTAGAAAGACAAGGACAATTTGTGAAAAGATTTTGGGGAGAGCTATTGCCTCACTGTAAATCTGTACCTCCCACCTGAAGGTGGGAATATGAACCTGAATATGTGACTCCTGAAATTGTGGGGATATTTGTGCCACCAGCTTCCTGGTGAGCTGTGCTGGTATAAGGATACATTGAAGAGAATGTGGCTGCTATTTTGGAAATTAATGCTGGTCCTCTAGGATGGCTAGTTAAAGGTCCATGAAATCCAAGGGACAGATACAGAGTTCATGATAGGAATTTATGCCTGGAGATGTTTCTGCCATAGGATGAAAGGCCACAAAAGACAGAGCATGTGTGGGATAAGCATCAGGTAATCAGAAGTGTAGGGAGGATTGGGGATGCCTTGCTGAAGACCTGCCCCCATAGCATGGGAGTTGATGCCAGACTAGGTGATGGTCTATAGTTCTCTTCTCCCATATTCAGTACCTCCTCTTGAAGGAGGATTATAAATCTCTGCCCTAAAATATTTTCTTTGTGTCCCTGCCCTAATGAACTCAATGTGACCAATGAAGGTAACTAGACATATCATGCATCTCCTATGGACAGACATATGAAGAGACAGCACTTGCTCCCTGTGCTCTTTCCTCTGGTGCCTTAATCTTAGAAGAATGTGCTGTGATATGGAGCCTCATTAACTTAAGTTTCTGAATGTGCTATAATAAATAGGGTCTGCTTGCCCACCTACTCTTGAGGCACATGGTAAGTGAGCAGAAACTAAACTTTGTTGTCTTGGGCCAATGATTGTGGGGGGTTAGCTGTTGACATAGCATCATCAATTCTGTTTTAACTGACACAAGGGACCTAGTATGGGAGCCTCCAAAGAGTTCTGAGAATAACTCCTGAGAACCAGCTTTACCATCTCACCAATTCCAGAGAGTGAGTCAGGTACTAGCCAAGTAAGAACTCTCTCCTATTGCTTCATTGCCCCACCTCTACCCACATGTTTGTAAATCCTGGCTGGAAAGAGGGAGATGATGGACATCTAATGATGTCCATATTTTATTTTATTTTTAAAAATGTATTTATTTATTTGTTTTTGACTGTGCTGGGTCTTTGTTGCTGTGCCTGGATTTTCTCTAGTTGTAGTGATTGGGGACTACTCTCTAGCTGTGTTGTGGGGGCTTCTTATTATGGTGGCTTCACTTGTTGCAGGGTACAGGCTCTAGGGCACTTGAGCTCAATAGGTGTAGTGCTCTAGCTTAGTTGCCTCGTGGTATATGGGATCTTCCCAGATCAAAGACTGAACTCATGTCCCCTGCATTGGCAGGTGGATTCTTAACCCCTCGACCACCAGGGAAGTTCCATATTTTAGAGTATTGTCTAGGACTACATGACCTAATAACTGAACTGAGATGGTGTTGGCATCTTAATGTCTTCAGAGGGCTATCTATTGCCTGAAAGTGACCAGAAAAGAAGTGACCTTGGTAGAATGTTGATCTACTAACAAGGCAAAAATTTTTCCTTACCCCACCCTCACCCATTAAAAAAGAAAACTAAGGTAAAATCAAAACAAAATAAAGCCACACAAAACTTTCCTCCAGAGAACAAAATTACAGTAGAATAGTAGACTATTTTTTAAAAATTAGAACTTAAACATATCTTGTGCATTATGCTTGTTTAACATACCAGCTACATAAATAAATCAAGAGTGCTGATTTTAAAGTTTTAAATTTTCTTCAGAACTAAAATGTATTTTTAAATGCAAATGAATGGCTGGCACTTATATCTTACATTTATATATATATATATATAAACAAAATTAGATATTAACATTTAAACATTAATGTGTGGGTTTGTTTGTTTTTGCTACAGTGTGTATCAAGTAGTGGAAAGAAGCTGAAATATAGAAAGAAATTTGTGGTGAGATGAATTGACTCAGTCAGATTTAAGCACAGCACTGAGTCTGACATCCTTTTGCAGTTTTGTCTTTCTCTGATGTGCCTTATGATATTGTACAATTCATTTAACTTTCTGTATTATGGATTCCTTATTTATAAATTGAAGGTGAGAGCTGATTTCTCAGGTTTCTGTGAGGAGTATCTAATTAATGCCTTAAGATTTTGAAAATATAAAGTGCTCTGTAAATATTAAAAGGAACTAGGTGTACATCTGCTCAGTGAAGATTATAGGATTGCTGAAAGATCTTCATTGCTCCAAAATGGGAAGGACCATACTCTAAGAAGAGAATCTCAGAATATTTTTCAAAAATATGCTTTGAAAGCTGAAAACTTGGTTTCACAGTCACATAGATGATTTCTCAGATATTTAGTCAATTCAAAATAAAAACATGCTGTGCATATTTGTAGTAATACTGGTATACATTTCAAAGAGCTTACATATTCATTACTTTAATTGAAGCACATAATTGTAGGTTAGGAAGAAATCTTGGCCAACATCTAGTGCATTTCCTTGCTTCTCCTTTCCCAAATTTGTGATCTGAGGTCATGAGAGACTCAACAACTTTATTAGTTATCACACAGCTAATTTATCAGATAACCCCATCAGTCAGTTCAGTTCAGTTCACTTCAGCCGCTCAGTCATATCTGATTCTTTGCAACCCCATGAATCATAGCACGTCAGGCCTCCCTCTCCATCATAACTCACGGAGATCACTCAAACTCATGTCCATTGAGTCGGTGATGCCATCCAGCCATCTCATCCTCTGTCGTCCTGCCCCCAATCCCTACCAGCATCAGAGTCTTTTCCAATGAGTCAACTCTTTGCACGAGGTGGCCAAAGTATTGGAGTTTCAACTTCAGCATCAGTCCTTCCAATGAACACCCAGGACTGATATCCTTCAGAATGGACTGGTTGGAACTCCTTGCAGTCCAAGAGACTCTTAAGAGTCTACTCCAACACCACAGTTCAAAACCATCGATTCTTCAGTGCTCAGCTTTCTTCACAGTCCAACTCTCACATCCATACATGACTACTAGAAAAACCATAGCCTTGACTAGATGGATCATTGGTGGCAAAGTAATGTCTCTGCTTTTCAATGTACTATCTAGATTGGTCATAGCTTTCCTTCCAAGGAGTAAGCGTCTTTTAATTTCATGGCTGTAATCACCATCTGCAGTGATTTTGGAGCCCTCCCCCCCCCCACACACAAAATAAAGTCTGACACTGTTTCCATTGTTTCCCCATCTATTTCCCATGAAGTGATGGGACCAGATGCCATGATCTTAGTTTTCTGAATGCTGAGCTTTAAGCCAACTTTTTCACTCTCCTCTTTCACTTTCATCAAGAGGCTGTTTAGTTCCTCTTCACTTTCTACCCTAAGGGTGTTGTCATCTGCATATCAGAGGTTATTGATATTTCTCCCCGCAATCTTGATTCTAGCTTGTGTTTCTTCCAGTCCAGCGTTTCTCATGATGTACTCTGCATAAAAGTTAAATAAGCAGGGTGACAATATACAGCCTTGATGTACTCCTTTTCCTATTTGGAACCAGTCTGTTTTTCCACGTCCAGTTCTAACTGG
The DNA here is from genome assembly GCA_006410555.1 of Capra ibex. Lineage (NCBI taxonomy): Eukaryota > Metazoa > Chordata > Mammalia > Artiodactyla > Bovidae > Capra > Capra ibex. Next base: position 353,956 of record SJYO01013258.1, on the reverse strand, counting down.
TGCTTCCTGACCTGAATATAGGTTTCTCAAGAGGCAGGTCAGGTGGTCTGGTATTCCCATCTCTTTCAGAATTTTCCACAGTTTATTGTGATCCACACAGTCAAAGGCTTTGGCACAGTCAATAAAGTAGAAATAGATGTTTTTCTGGAACTCTTGATTTTTTCAATGATCCAGAAGATGTTGGCAATTTGATCTCTGGTTCCTCTGCCTTTTCTAAAACCAGCTTGAACATTTGGAAGTTCACAGTTTACGTATTGCTGAAGCCTGGTTTGCAGAATTTTGAGTATTACTTTACTAGCGTGTGAGATGAGTGCAATTGTGCAGTAGTTTAAGTTTCTTTGGCATTGCCTTTCATTGAGATTGGAGTGAAAACTGACCTTTCCCAGTCCTGTGGCCACTGCTGAGTTTTCCAAATTTCCTGGCATATTGAGTGCAGCACTTTCACAGCATCATCTTTCACAATTTGAAATAGCTCAACTGGAATTCCATCCCCTGTTCATAGTGATGCTTTCTAAGGCCCACTTGACTTCACATTCCAGGATGTCTGGCTCTAGGTGAGTGATCACACCATTGTGATTATCTGGGTCGTGAAGATTTTTTTTCTACAGTTATTCTATGTATTGTTGCCACCTCTTCTTAGTATCTTCTGCTTCTGTTAGGTCCATACCATTTCTGTCCTTTATTGAGCCCATCTTTGCATGAAATGTTCCCTTGGTATCTCTAATTTTCTTGAAGATCTTTAGTCTTTCCCATTCTGTTGTTTTCCTCTATTTCTTTGCATTGATCACTGAGGAAGGCTTTCTTGTCTCTCCTTGCTATTCTTTGGAACTCTGCATTCAGATGCTTATGTTTCCTTTTCTCCTTTGTTTTTCGCTTCTCCTCCATTCACAGCTATTTGTAAGGCCTCCTCAGACAGCCATTTTGCTTTTTTGCATTTCTTTTCCATGCGGATGGTCTTGATCCCTGTCTCCTGTGCAATGTCATGAACCTCAGTCCATAGTTCATCAGGCACTCTATCTATCGGATCTAGGCCCTTAAATCTATTTCTCACTTCCACTGTGTAATCATAAGGGATTTGATTAGGTCCTACCTGAATGGTCTAGTGGTTTTCCCCACTTTCTTCAATTTAAGCCTGAATTTGGCAATAAGGAGCTCATGATCTGAGCCACAGTCAGCTCCTGGTCTTGTTTTTGCTGACTGTATAGAGTTTCTCCATCTTTGGCTGCAAAGAATATAATCAATCTGATTTCGGTGTTGACCATCTGGTGATGTCCATGTGTAGAGTCTTCTCTTGTGTTGTTGGAAGAGGGTGTTTGCTATGACCTGTGTGTTCCCTTGGTAAAACTCTATTAGCCTTTGCTCTGCTTCATTTCATACTCCATGGCCAAATTTGCCTGTTACTCCAGGTATTTCTAACACGACTGAGTGACTTCACTCTTACTTTTCACTTTCATGCATTGGAGAAGGAAATGGCACCCCACTCCAGTGTTCTTGCCTGGAAAATCCCAGGGATGGGGGAGCCTGGTGGGCTGCCGTCTATGGGGTCACACAGAGTCGGACACGACTGAAGTGACTTAGCAGCAGCCAGGTATTTCTTGACTTCCTACTTTTGCATTCCAGTCCCCTATGATGAAAAGGACATCTTTTTTGAGTGTTAGTTCTAAAAGGTCTTGTAGGTCTTCATAGAACCATTCAACTTCAGCTTCTTCAGCATTACTGGTTGGGGCAAAGGCTTGGATTCCCATGATATTGAATGGTTGGCTTTGGAAAGGAACAGAGATCATTCTGTGGTTTTTGAGATTGCATCCAAGTACTGCATTTCAGACTTTTGTTCACCATGATGGCTACTCCATGTCTTCTAAGGGATTCCTGTCCTCAGGAGTAGATATAATAGTCATCTGAGTTACATTCACTCATTCTAGTTCATTTTAGTTCTCTGATTCCTAGAGTGTTGATGTTCACTCTTGCCATCTCCTGTCTGACCACTTCCAATTTGCCTTGATTCATGGACCTGACATTTCAGATTCCTATGCAGTATTGCTCTTTACAGCGTCAGACCTTGCTTCTATCACCAGTCCCATCCACAACTGGGTATTGTTTTTGCTTTGGCTTCATCCCTTCATTCTTTCTGTAGTTATTTCTCCACTGATCTCCAGTAGCATATTGGGCTCCTACTGACCCGGGGAGTTCCTCTTTCAGTATCCTATCATTTTGCTTTTTCATACTGTTCATGGGGTTCTCAAGGCAAGAAAACTGAAGTGGTTTGCCATTCCCTTCTCTAGTGGACAAAATTCTGTCAGACCTCTCCACCATGATCCGCTCATCTTGGGTGGCCCCACATGGCATGGCTTAGTTTCACTGAGTTAGACAAGGCTGTGGTCCATGTGATTAGACTGGCTAGTTTTCTGTGATTATGGTTTCAGTGTGTCTGCCCTCTGATGCCCTCTTGCAACACCTACTCTCTTATTTGGGTTTCTCTTACTTTGGTCGTGGAGTATCTCTTCATGGCTGCTCCAGCAAAGCGCAGCTGTTGCTCCTTAACTTGAATGAGGGGTATCTCCTCACAGCCATCCCTCCTGATCTTGAACATGGAGTAGCTCCTCTTGGCCCTCCTGCACCTGCACAGCTGCCGCTGCTTGGCAGGGCGAGGGGGTGGAGGCAAGAATACTGGAGTGGGTTGCCATTCCCTTCTCTAGGCTATCTTCCTGACCCAGAGATTGAACCTGGATCTCCCGCATTGTAAGCAGACACTTTATCGTCTGAGCCACCAGCAAAGTTAGATACTCCCATAAATTGGTTTAAATAAGTAGGGAATTTTATTTATCTTCATTTTCTAAATAATCTATCTGATTTTAAAATATTTTGGAGGTTTTTAGAGATAAGTTTCAGTTTTGGATTAAAACACATTGACAGTGAGGTGAATAGGCTTAAATGTAGGTTATGGACAGAATAGGCAGGGGAGACTGGAGCGTTCTGAGTTTTAATTCTGTTGTTTTTTTCCACTCCATCTGGGTACAGTTAATCCTCCCTGTTAGATTAGGCTACCAAATGAAGGTCTAAACTGTGTAACCCACAGTTTAGTTTTCTATCACATATCTTAGGGCTGGTAGAGTTTAATTGAAAAGCAAATGACTAACTTTGTCTTAGCACTGGAAGAGGAGGATTCCTCAGCTGTTGAGGAATGCCTTGCAGTTTTCGACTGTAGAGTGATATTGAGTGCAGTAGTTTGATGGGAAGAATATGGGCCATGGAGGTAAGAACAATTGGATACTCGGAGGTGGTGCTGAGAGTTTCTGGCCGTGTTCTCTTTGACACTGTGTCTGACACCTAAAGGGAAGAAGCTGAGAGAAATTGATCTCAACAGCAACAATAGTCGTCAGGTCATGATTTCTCTGTCAAAAGGACAGTAAGTCGTGTCCTACTCTTTGCGACCCCATAGACTTTAGCCCATCAGTCTCCTCTGTCCATGGGATTTCGCAGGCAAGAATACTGGAGCAGGTTGCCATTTCCTTCTCCAGTCTTCTTGACCAGGGATTAAACCCTCGTCTCCTGCATTGGCAGGCAGATTCTTTATCAATGTGCCACCAGGGAAGTTGAACAGGACAGGTGGGTAGAGGCTAAATCTGGTATATCCAAGTATGCTTCTTTCTGCTCTCTTACATGTTGAACATGTTGGAAAGAAAAGTTGGTAGGTCAGAATGGAAAAGAGAGAAGCATTTTTGTGGAGATTGGTGGATTATTCAAATGCTGATAGTGACTTGCCTGTATTCCCCACACTACTGGGTACTAAGAATGGATTGGCAGGCATCCGACAATACACATCACAGATGGAATCCATAGCAACTGGGATGCGAGGAGATCATGGGGGAAAATAGGGAATGGAAGTTTGTGGAATATGATGGTGGCCACTCCCCAGCCCCCCACTTACTCCCACTTTGATGCAAAAAGAGAGGTCTTGAAGTACTGTGATCCTAATGATTTAGCTAGGGAAAGGAACCCACAGAATTGCAGCTTCTCACTGTTAGCACAGCAGCAGAGTACTGAAAATGTTATCATACCTCTAGGGATGTTAATGTGAATGGTGTGTTGATGCTGATAATGGTGATGAAAGGATTTTTATTCTCACATACCAGTAGAAATTTAGTATGACCTAAAATTGTTTTGAAAAGAAGGGGGAAAAAAAAAAGAACCAAAATTCTAGCCATTGTGTTATCTCTCCTGCCATATTGTGAGCTTGCCTAAAGAGGAACACTGGGGATGTGAAGGTGGTTTGTTTTTTGGCCAGTCTATAGAGACCCTTCCATTAACAGGCAGTCTTACTCTGTTGATAGCACTTTTTTTTTCCCCCCCTGTGGTACTCTTTGTTTCTTGAACCATTCATACCTTCCTGTGTGAGGCCTATTGAGATGGGTGCTCTAAACTTACAGTTAAGAATAAATGGTAAAGGTGAGGAATGGATGTTAAAGACTAGAGCATAGAAAGGTGAACTAGTTGTCCTAAAAATGAGCTGCTTAGTGATATAGCATAATGGTCCAACACTGAAGGAAGCAGATAGACACAGGCTCACTAATTTTATTTGTTCAGGATATTTCCAGATTATTTAGTCTTTGTTCTCTCCAAATAAAAGTAGAAAACAAAATAATCTCACTTGTAAGTTTACAAGTTTGCTGCCTTAATATTATACTCTTCACTTCTAGTCACTTCTTGACCTAACTGTCTTCAAAAAACATGTTGAAAGCTATAACTGGCTCATTGTTTTCAATATCATATAAACATTAAATATCATTCTATTAAGAAACATAATTTATTATAATTCTCCTTTTTGTACCATTATAATCTGAATATATCATGAGCTTTATTAAGTGACTAATTAGTGGTCAATTACTTTTTAAATAAAATGTAATTGTATGTTTATATCATGTAGATATATTTTCACGTATTTATATTCATGTTTATACTCCTTGGAAGAAAAGTTATGACCAACCTAGATAGCATATTCAAAAGCAGAGATATTACTTTGCCAACTAAGGTCCGTCTAGTCAAGGCTATGGTTTTTCCAGTAGTCATGTATGGATGTGAGAGTTGGACTGTGAAGAAGGCTGAGCACCAAAGAATTGATGCTTTTGAACTGTGGTTTTGGAGAAGACTCTTGAGAGTCCCTTGGACTGCAAGGAGATACAACCAGTCCATTCTGAAAGAGATCAGTCCTGGGATTTCTTTGGAAGGAATGATGCTAAAGCTGAAACTCCAGTACTTTGGCTACCTCATGCGAAGAGTTGACTCGTTGGAAAAAAACTTTGATGCTGGGAGGGATTGGGGACAGGAGAAGAAGGGGATGACTGAAGATGAGATGGCTAGATGGCATCACTGACTCAATGGACATGAGTCTGAGTGAACTCTGGGAGTTGGTGATGGACAGGGAGGCCTGGCGTGCTGCGATTCAGGGGGTCGCAAAGAGCTGGACACAATTGAGCGACTGAACTGAACTGAACTGAACTTACATATAGAATCATACAACTATCACTCTAAATATGGATAAGAGTTACTTTATGCATACTTTTAAAAACCTCTTTGTGTGTAGAAGCCATGCTGCTAAAACAAATATGTTCTCAAGTGTTCTATAACCCATTAAAGCCCTACACAACCATTTAAAACCAAATGTGCACTATTGTCGCCTGGAGGCATTAGAAGACTGTTTAAATTAAGCTTGTTTCTTAGTACTTGGAGGGAAAAATAGCACAAATCTAAATCAGATGGGTCATTGTGCATTTTAATGTAAAGCTTTTTTTTTTAATGTGAAAATAATTCTAGCAAAACATCCTGAATACTGCTGTGATAAACATCCTACAGGGACCCTCAAAGAATCTGGAGTTCTACTCTGTGCCCACCAACCAAAGAATAGGTACCTCACATTTAAAGACTTGTAGATTATACCATGAGATATGGTTTGACACATCTTTTAGCTGGATCCATGCCATTGCACAGTGCTTTTAACTGTCTTTTATCCTGCATGCTTCTCAGTTGCAAATAATTCTGCCATACCTGGATTTGAATACTTCCAAACCTGACCCAATCCAACATCCTCAGAGACCTCCAAGGCTCTAAAATGTCTCTCTCCCTGGTTGTCACATCACCTGAGATTTCCATTATTAAATAGAAAGGGGAACTAATTAACTTATTAAATTCATAATCAATATGGGATTATACTATGCTATGGGCATCCTCCACTCATTCCTCCCCCCGCCCCTACACACTCCAATTTCACAAAACCTAAGAAGAAACTCTGCTTCTGGTTTTGCTGCCTTTTACTGCTTCTTGATAATTTCCACCCGAAGTCTAGGAGATGTGCACACATAAGAGGAAGCAGCTTCCATTAGCCTGTTCCTTTTAGGGAGACCCGGCCTCAGAAAGCCACTTAAATAGGGATCAATGATTAAAACTGACTGTTGACAAGAGGAAGAAGAGAGCCCACAGGGAAGTTTTAGGTCATCTTAGGGAGAATAAGCCCAGATTGGGTGCTAGAGAATGGACCTGCAAATTGCTGTGTGGACAGCATGGAGATGCGTAATGCTGGAAAAAGTCATGAGCGGATGGAACAAGGAGAGTGAGTGCTGAAGACAAACCAGATGGGATCTGCTTCCTACTTTTTAGCTTTCTTCTAGTAGATGCCAGAGATAGAACAGAACCAGGTGGAGGAAGGAGACAAGGGAATTTCAAATATTTATGGGTGTGATAAGACTTGAAGGGTTTAAAGCAGGCGGGAGAGACATGTGAGGGTAGATGGAGGGAGGGGAAGGATATGTGTACAAGACGGGGGTCTTCATAACTTTTTTGAGACAGGGGTAATGTCAGTGGCGCAGGTGTGGAGGCAAATAAGACACCCAGTTCTGGTGGGCGAGTGTGTATTTTCTTTTTCCACACCTGGGTTAAATTACTTCCCCTAGGTCATCCAATTAATCACTTGGAGAGCAAGGAAGAGAACTGAGCTCTCAAAGCTCTCGTTTCACATCTGGAGCAGGCAAACTCGGCTTCTCCTTCCCCAAACACCCTCTTCTTTTAAAAAGACAATCTTTTTGCAAATCCATGGAGTTTTGAACTCTTCTACAGAAAATTTTTCATATCCTTTTACTACTTGTGTGATTTAAAGTTTGAGGTTGTGTTAGTACGAAGAAACACTACAAATTGCTTTCTGCTTTATCTTTCATTGAAAAATTTTAAATATCTATCAAAATTACTTTGATCCCTACCCTGCCCCAGAGTCAAGCTATTATTCTGAGGAGCTGCAAAAAAAAAAAAAAAAATGAGTTACAGATCTGAGAAAGCAGTGTGTGTGGAGCTTAACTGCTGCATGACTGATGGTGTGATATATTGCTCTTTTCACTAACAACCACAAAGCAGGTAGAGGCATGGCAGACTAATTTGGTTTATATGTCCAGCTGTAAGGCTAGACACTGCATCATTCTTTTCAGAAACCGGTGACTTTAGGCATGTGGAACTCGTCGTCATGACAACAATAAACCAGCTTTGAGTCTGAGTTTCAGCTCAGAAACTGCCTTGTCTCCATTACTTCCTGCTCATGACCTGACTTTTCTTACTCTCTGGGGCTGGGGGCTGGGGATTTATGAAAGATCTATTGAACAGAGCTTCAGTATATGTTTAATGCTTGCAATGTCTGGCTTGAAAATTTTGCTTGCACAGATGGCTAAAGGCTGCAAGGGGGATAGATCAATCATTATTATAGTTAATGACACAGTTATAAGGGTATACCTAAAGGTGAGCTGATTTGGAAAATGGGAATAGGCAATGTGAAAAGAGTGATTTGGAAGCATTTCTTTGAATCACATAAGCATCGTTATCACAAATAAAATGGTCTTTTAAACATGGAGGGGAGTTGTACCATGATTCTGAGAGGACCTAGCCAAAGGTACAGTGGAGAGTAATCAAACAAAAATTAGTACACAAAGTTGAATGTGTGTTTGTATATGTGTGTGTGTGTGTGTGTAGTCTTTTTTTTAATCTGAAGAAACAATTAGCAGATGCTTATGGCAAAATCTCCATGTGATCATTTTTGTGTCCCATGTGCTTAATGGATTGAATAGCGACCACAGTGAGAGACAGCATGGCTAGGTGACAAGAGTATGAGAGCCCTGGGTTCAACAGCCTCCGTGTAAAATCAGCTGCAGTATTGGAAAGTCATCTAACTATATCTATCTCTCTCTATATATATACATACAACTATATATATAGTTATCTAACTATATCTGGATATTCAGTTGAAAGAGAAATGATAGGATTTGTACTGTTGGTAGTTGAGAGGTAAAATGTGATAATGGAGGGGAAGTGCTTAGCTTAGTGCCTGCGACACTGTCAACACTCAGCGATGGGGAGATGTCTGTTGGTGCTGTTGGTGTCACTGTCAGCAGGATTTGCGTAGTGATTGAAACCCGTCTTTCACGTGATTAAAGTGGTTCAACTATTCGCTGTTACAGAGAGATCATCATGAAGACTGGATGACTTTTTTTTCTTTCTAGAGAGGTGTTTTCTGGCTTCGTTATGTTCTCCAAATTATCTTGACTTTAAAGAGGGTAGAGAATTAATGGCTAGAGAAGGCAGGAAGGGCAGGGTGTGAACTGCCAACATAAAAGATGACAGGTCTGGAGACTTGTGTACCTTTTTCCTGCACAGGTTTTTCCGCCCACCGCCCTCCCCTCCCCACCCCACAGGAGGTGAGAAATTTTAGCAACCCTTTTGTTTCTTATTCCTTTAGTACACTGATCAACTTCTATCTATATAATTGCCTTTTTTTAAGCCCCCATTTTCCAGGAAGTTGATATCGCAGGCCAATAGGCAGAGAAATAGACACTGATCAAATCCTAGAGAAAAGCCAAATGCTTCCTTTCTTTTCTGTGTGCGGTAAATTGAATGATTTGCTTTCCCTAGAGATCAGCTTCATGATTTCATGATCATGTGGTTAAACTTCTTAATAAATGAGATACTGCCCAGAGGCCGTTATTCTCCAGGACCTTGTAGAATGTCGATCACTATGTAGAAATCTGATAAAGTACATTCAGTTATTAAGTTATAATTTGAGAAATCGTGAACCACAAACTGATTATGTTTCTTATTATAAGAATTTAATGTGGTTGCAAATAATTGAATTTCTCCTTGCATTGTCCCCCAACTGGCAGTTATAATTTATAGCAATGTGAGATTACTTCTGAGACACACAATTAGGTCACATTTTTATCTTACAAAGTTTATGACAGAAATATAGTTTTGTATGTTTCTTATTAGCATGCAAGAGTTAATACACCTCCAGAAAATGAGAAATACATTATTTTTCTCTAACAATATTAATTTTTATATGTTTTCAATTGATTGAAACAATGGGCTGATTAACGTGAGAGAAATTTAAACATTAGCAAATTAGACATTTGGAAGTGTAAAATAAAAGTATATAATTACTGCATTGCAGAAAAGAAATGATTCAGTGAATAACTTTTCTGGACCTCATGAACATTATTGAAAAATATAACTCCATATCCTTAAAATAGTACTACTATAAAAACAGTATTTCTTCCATCTAAAATGGATCTGTGTTGATAATTTTTCACCATCTTTTAATTAAATTCAGATACAAATGTAGCCAAAGTTTGGAAGATTTTCCTGTTCTTTCACAAGATCTCATAATTTCATAAATATTGGTCTTAATGTTTCCAAGCTTTGAAGGGGATTCTGAAAAGCACAGACCATTTTTTTTTCACCAAGTTAGAATGTTTAGTCTATGCAAAAGATAAACCTTTTGAAGATTCAAAGTCTACAACATGCCCAGAGGAAACAATTGTCTTTTTAGAAGTTTTTTCCTGGAATATTTCTGTCTCTCCAGAATTGGTATGTTTTTGTTATTGCTCACAAATGTTGCTGATAAAGACACTTCAAGTAAGGGAATTGAAATAATGGAAAAATAAATCTATTCTTTAATATGTAACAGAAGGCTGATTCATTAAATATGAATTAATGTTTATGATGTGCTTAATAGCAGAAAGCTTCAGTTTTTCTGGTGGACTTTTAGGAATATTAACAACAAAAGGCTAGATTCTTCCCCTTTGAATTCCCTATGGACCTCTCTCTCAGCAGCAGGGCAGAAGTGGAATCCAGGAGTACAAATACAGACTTAGTCAAAGCAAGCCTCTACTCCACATGGAATATTTGTTCCATGTTTATATATATATATATATATCCCACATTTTTTACTAATAAGTACAATAAGTCAATTAATCCAAGTTACTGAATTCAGCAGCCAATTTTCCTAAGTTGGGATGGAACTAAAAATACATTATCTAGTTTGCAACAAACTTCCTGCAAAAGTAGGGATACTGATTGCAAAGATTCATCATCATTCATTGCCAAGAGTTGATAAACAATAGCTGGCTGATTTATTTGTAGTTTATAATGCATAAATAATGAGTCTTTGGTAAAAGGTGAATGAACATTAAATGATATCATATGATAATGATGCTGCTGCTCTAAAACTTTCATGTGATTCTGTTGGTTTTGTTGTTTGTCTAGTGTTACCCCATTCAACAGAGTGTTTTTCCCTCTCCTTTCTTTCTCACTGACCTTATCTTTTACATATTCTGATTATTCTTGAACCAGTAGCTTAAGGAGAGATGCAAAAGTGATGAGAGTTTGATTTAGCTTCAGCTTTTATTATCGGATACCCACAAGGAAATAAAGCTTTGATCTACTTCCTTGGAAAGTTAATCCCAATGATTATGTGGAGATGTGTGCAGTGGTAGCTACAGGGATATACATCTTTAATCTCTTGGTGTTGAATACTTAATCCAGCTTGGATTCTTGGCAAGGAGATTTAAAGAAAGAACAAAATAATTACACTCTTCATGGGCTTTGTTTTCTGGAATGAATATTTGGTAGCTCTGCTTGTTCTTTTATAGTTTAATAGGCTTGCTTAGGAAAATAGACTTAGGTTTACTTACAGTGATGCAAAAATTGATGATTTTTGCAGTCTTCATTAGGTAAATTTAAAGTACATCTATTGACAATAGGGCAGTTTGTGTGTGGTTTTTATTATTCAAGTTTGTTTATCTGGGTATAGTGAAGGCTGAATAGAAAATACTTTATTTCCAGGGGAATACTTTAAAAATTATTCTAGAACTAGATAACTCTTATTAAAAAGTCCTCATCTTTTCTAATAAATAAAAACAATATGCTGGTGTAGGCCATAAACTGGCCACTAAATTCAAATATAATGCATCTTCTTTGGAAAATGCCTTTAAGCCAAACACATTTTTCTAAAATTGCTACTCCACTTTAGTGAGAAAATATAAGTTGGGCTAAAATATGTTCTAGCCAGTTTGACTAGTTAATCCATTTGTTAACATAAAATATATTATCTTTTAATTTATATCATATATTACATAATTTATAAATTACATGTCAAAAAAGAAAATGGAAAATAATGAAAAATCTCATCAATCTTACATGTGCATTTAGCATTCGTGATGTTTGGTGTAATAGACACACAATTACTTTTTCCAGGTAACATTATATATGAAGTTTTTTCCCACTATCTTATTGTGCACAAGTATGATCTTATATAAAATGCCATTAAGTATATTAGCATAATTTACTCAACTACTCCTCCAGTTTTCTTTCTCTATTATGAATAATACTGGAACTTTTTTTTGTATTTAAACCTGAGATGTTGGCAAAAAGAAATAATAGTATTTTGTTACTTACCCTACATCCTCATTCTTAATTTAAACAGGTTGTAAATAGACCTGTTACAAATTAATTCTGATATCAGAACAAGGATAAGTGAAATTTTGTAACCTACTCACTCATTTCCAATCTAATGATTCATAGTTTTAAACACATTTATATGTAAAACAAATATTTAAATAATGAGTTTCCCTCTGGCTATGGGTACATTATATTAGCAGTTTTGATAGTAATTCAAATTCAGTCCTGTGTTAATTCATTACAAACAGAAGTGGCCTCTCTTCTTCCTCCCTTCCTTAAATAGCATAGCTCTTGTTTCTTCTGTGATTGAGGCCTCTGAATTTTGTGACATTTTAATTATCTAGTAAACGTACATATTCCAAATGAGGTAAAATTTAATCTTCAGAATTTGTCTTGGGAATGTACAGAACAGGAACCAAGCAATAGTTGAATAAAAGTTTCTGTGTCATTTGGAGGAAGACATAATCAGTTTTACATTGTATCACATGTATTTTTTAAGAATTCCTCAAACACTTCCTAAAATGTATGCCATAGTTTAAACGGATCCAAACAAAGTCTTCATATAATTTCCAAAGGTATTTAGCATGGGCACATAGATTTAAGAATTTTCATAGACTCCTCCAGGGGAAGAATTTAATCAGGTGTCTACATCATACAAATTTTGTTTTTGTTTGATTTGAACTGATAGAATGTTCTGGCACAGACAAAGGATAAAGTCTATTTGCAATCAGTTCTAAGTATTCCTTTTCTTATATACCGTTAAGTCCTGTGCTTGACCTACCCTGCTCAATGGCAGTTTATAAAGGTGAGCGACCTTGCTCCTCTATTTATTATTCAGGAATTTCCCCCCAAAGCTAGAGAGAATAAAATCCTCATGCAGAATCTTTCATTTGGCATAAAACCTTCTCTTTTACTTCCTTTTTGAAATTCATCTTAAAATTGTAGGTGACATCTGACTGAGGCAAAATTGTTCCCTCTTTCTCCTGATGGCATGCCCCTGGCTAATGGCACACAACCCGTGTGAAAGTGTGTGGCAGTGGCAAAGGAAAAGAGGGAGCTGATGGGGAGTGGAGTCTTCATGTATGAAAAGAAGCAAGTTGCCAGGTAAAGGAAGATGAACCTCATTCCTAGACCATGGGTTTCCTTAGCACAAAAGGAAAATCAGGTTAACGTCACTTGACACTAAACCTTCCAGTGTCACAGTTTATTGTGTGATTATTTGAGTATTTTTTCCTTTGTCATTTAGATACTACAAAATCTTTAGTGTACTCAGATTTCCAGGTCAGCTCTGTACGAATTTATATCAATGTCACTCAATATGGGGACCAAGGATTCGTGCAGATCCTAGATGTGTTTGTTACTGACTTGAGATGAGGTAAGGAGTTGGAGCCAGGATGTCAATCAACTAAGTTGCTAAGCACACCATTTAAGTCACTTGATTTTTTAATTGTTTTTTTAATGTAACAGGACTTTCTTGACTATTCATGGAATGCAGGTAATAAACAGTTCAAAGATAGGCAACTTTGAGTAGCAGTCATAGAGATCTTTCTTTCAAACTTTGTATTAATGTGAAATATGTGGAAACACATAAGTACATAAGTACTTGATGTAAAAAGTAAGTATTTATTGATAAAAATATCGGATAGCAGTTTGAGGTTGGGGATTAGGGACAGAGAACTTGGGTCTTTATTTAGACACTGTCACTTAACTGTTGTGTGATATGAAGTGAATTATTTAACCACTGTGAGTTTCAATTTTTCTCATTTGCAAATGACCTGGAATTGTTCTGCATTAAATATTTAATGAAATGTAAGAAATAGAAAGGAACTGAGCACACTGATGCAACGCATTCTCATATCTAGACCTTTGTTGTTCACCTATGAAAATGGATGCTAGATGCCTTAGTTTTAAAATTTAAGTTGGACAGGTGCTAAAAAGCTTTAGTTTTAAAATTTAAGTTAGATACCCCTACAACTCTCATCTTTTGAATATTTCTCAGCTCTACACACACAACTTTAGTGTTTGAAAAAATTTTCTTCTCTGGCCATAAATGTGTTTTCATTGCTTATAATAGTGTTCTGGAATTCAACCTGTCACTTGAAAAATATCCTTCTGCCCAAAACCTCATTTATTTTCATGTCACCCTTATGAGGAACCATGACAACATCCATTTCCTCTTTTGTATAAAGTCACAATTCCTAGCAGCTTGACTCTGTGGGACAGTGAAAGTTGTCAACATTTTCTGTATGGATCCTTATGGCAAAACCTTACTCCTTCTTACTCATTATAAAAACATTATGAATAGGTATTGCAGATATTTTAATGATAGTACAGACTCTGTTCCATGAGAAGAGTAAAAGCAAATGCAAAATATGAAAAAAATAAGAAAAGATATTTTTCTGGAAATGGAAATGCCATTAAAGGAGAATTTGGCGGGGGGGAGGGGGGGATGGATATCTTGCAATATTATCCAAAAAGTAGCATGTTAATTTTCTCCTTATTAAACAAAGCTTATCATTCAATAAGCTAATCAACTCATATCATTCCAATTTTCAGAGTGTGGGGAGAGTTTCCTATTGCGTGTGTGTGTGGCCATTATTGTCCGTCACCTTTCATTCTTCTCAGTCACCATCCTCTGGGTTTACTTCTTTGGTGTCTGTCTTTAAACATCTCATCTGTGATATCGCCACATTATTGTGGTACCTATTCACTTCCCAACTCTCTCTCACTCTCCTCCGTGACATACAGCATCCTATAAGTCAACATAGACCTCGATCCCAGGTCACTTCTCTTATATCATATCCCTTTCCTTTGCTCTTATCTTTCCATCTAGAACTTTTTGTTTAAAATGCCCTATTACTTTTTTTTAGTTCAAATTTGGCATTTATAACTTGGAAGAAGCACTAGCTGAAATCAAGATTGCTGGGAGAAATATCAATAACCTCAGATATGCAGATGACAACACCCTTATGGCAGAAAGTGAAGAGGAACTAAAAAGCCTCTTGATGAAAGTGAAAGAGGAGAGTGAAAACATTGGCTTAAAGCTCAACATTCAGAAAATGAAGATCATGGCATCTGGTCCCATCACTTTATGGGAAATAGATGGGGAAACAGTGGAAACAGTGTCAGACTTTATTTTTTNTGAAATTAAAAGACGCTTACTCCTTGGAAGGAAAGTTATGACCAACCTAGATAGCATATTCAAAAGCAGAGACATTACTTTGCCAACAAAGGTCCATCTAGTCAAGGCTATGGTTTTTCCTGTGGTCATGTATGGATAAGAGAGTTGGACTGTGAAGAAGGCTGACCACCGAAGAATTGATGCTTTTGAACTGTGGTGTTGGAGAAGACTCTTGAGAGTCCAAGGGACTGCAAGGAGATCTTACCATTCCATTCTGAAGGAGATCAGTCCAGGGTGTTCTTTGGAAGGACTGATGATGAAGCTGAAACTCCAATACTTTGGCCACCTCATGTGAACAGTTGAATCATTGGAAAAGACTTTGATGCTGGGAGGGATTGGGGGCAGGAGGAGAAGGGTACGACCGAGGATGAGATGGCTGGATGACATCACTGACTCGATGGACAAGAGTTTGGGTGAACTCCAGAAGTTGGTGATGGACAGGGAGGCCTGGCGTGCTTCAATTCATGGGGTCTCAGAGTCATACAGGACTGAGCGACTGAACTGAACTGAACAATTATGTTCACCGCTCTATTTGGATATGTTCAGTTCAGTTCAGTCGCTCAGTCGTGTCCGACTCTTTGCGACCCCCATGAATCACAGCACGCCAGGCCTCCCTGTCCATCACCAACTCCTGGAGTTCACTCAGACTCACGTCCATCGAGTCAGTGATGCCATCCAGCCATCTCATCCTC